>CM055101.1:61719600-61845139 GCA_029204225.1 Diphasiastrum complanatum
GACGAGAGAAAGCGAAAAGAGTAAAAAGCGAGCAAAGCTTTTTGGTTAAATAGAAAAGGCGAGAGCAGGCGGCTTTTTGCTTCAATAGAGAGAGAGAATGGTTCCTAGGAACGTGTTTGTGTTGTAGTTCCATGAATAGCGTGCATACCCCGACAAACTTAACATCGCTCTCTCTACCCACCACTTATACCAACCCCAAGAACAAAAGTTGACCACATTTTATTTTGCATGAAATTAGGGTTTGGAAGACTAATCCTATCTTCAGTGTCTTTCCATGTCACCCGCTCACCCAAGAAGTGCCACTTAGGGTGTTTTTTCATGTCACCCATTCACCCAGGAAGTGTGTAACAATAGATGGTTGCTCGAGTGAAAAAGACTTTTGCAAAAGCTAGATTTTAGCTATTGGATAGAGCCCGTCACCCATACGCTTGAGAAGTGTGTGGGGTGGCCCGTTCTAGCCTTTTTTGCAAAACACGTTCACCTGAGCAAACATCCATTCTTCCATTTGACGTCACTTTACATGGGTGAATAGGCCAAGTGAAAAAGAGCCCTTCGGGTACTCATACGACCATCTAGAAGGCTTAGAACATTTCACAATCAAATGAAAATGGATGGAGCCTTTTGGATCTATTTAGTGATTTAATTATAGTAAATGATAAGGTGCTCATACAACCATGCACAAAGCTTAGAATATCTCACAATCAAATGAAATATGGATGGAGGCTTTTGGATCTATTCCTTGATTTTTTTTATAATAAATGATAAGGTGCTCATACAACCATCCACAAGACTTAGAATACTTCACAATCAAATGAATATGGATGGAGGCTTTTGGGTCTATTTGTTGATATTTTTATAGTAAATGATAGGGTGCTCATAGACCATCCACAAGGCTTAGAATATTTTACAATCAAATGAATATGGATGGAAGCCTTTGGATCACTTGTTTGATGAGGTTGTGAACTCCATGCACCCTCATTCCACCCTTCTCGATCAAGATGAGAGATGAGCTCTTTCAGAGTTTAGAAGTGTGTGCACACAAAAAGCTTTCCCAAATTGCTAAGGACTTTATTGCAAGAACTCGTTCGTTTAGTGAAAGATTTATTTTCTTTTTTTTCCTTGCAAGCATGACCACGCTTTGAATGCACCTCTATATGTAAGTGATTAATAGCAAAAAAATTATGTCTCTCTTTTAGGCTCCCAACCTGGATGACACACCAATCTCATCACCAACAACTATCAATAGACAAAGTTATCCATTTGTTTTCACAAATTCATTTCTTATTTGTTCTCTATTGTTGTCACTCCTGCACACACTTTGAATCAAATTTCAATCGTTGCGAAAAGAAAACAAAATGTTAACCATTATGCCACGATTCCAAGATAGCTATTGTTTGAGAATTGCTAACTTATTTACATTCAATCTTAGATAATCACATTTTTATTCAAGAAACTTGTGGCAAGGCCTTTGTGGGGTTTTGACATTCTTGCGAGTTTGTGAATTTCTTTCTTGCTATGAGTCAATAAAAAGATAGCACATGGTGTGCTATCATCTTTATGCCACTACTTGAATGTTTATTAATAAGAATTGTGGTTTGGCACATAGTTAAAATTTTTGACAATCACTTGGCACGTCGGCATGCCAAGTGATTCAGAAAATAAATAAATAAATAAAAATTGTGCAGCCCACCACCATAGCACGCCGGAGTGCTAAGGTGGTGGGCTGCCAGGGCAAAAAAAAAAAATTTGTGTGCAGTCCACCACCATAGCACGCCGGCGTGCTAAGGTGACTCTGGAAAGGGCAAGAAAAAAAAATTGCCCTAGTAGCCTACCACCATACGTCGGCATGCTATCATTGGTGGGCTACACACAATCTATATATATATATATATATATATATATATATATATATATATATATATATACATTGGACGATCGAGGACGGCCGACGATCTAGGCTGACGTGGGCGACCGACGATCTGGGTGCTGGGCGGTCTAAATGGTGGGTAAGCCCGTCGATGATGGGCGGCTGACAATTTGGGTTACGGATGATGGATTGGGTCGAAGGTCAACGGTTTGGGTCGAAGGTCGAAGGTCAACAGTTTGGGTCGAAAGTGGGTATGCTCATCATTGATGGGCGGCCGACGATCTGGATGATGGCCGATGATTTGGATGGTGGCTGATGGTTTAGGAAGAAAGTTGATGGTCATTTACGGGTGGCCCACTATCCAAAGTAATATGTTAAGCCCATCGTTGGCGGGTGACCTACTATTCAAAGTGTGTGTGTGTGTGTGTGCATATTTTATATGCATGTGTTTGCAAATGTCTATTAACAGGTGGCTCACAGTTCAAAGTGAATATGTTGTTCATGCATGTGATATGTATGTGTGTTTGTGTGCATATGTGAGGATGTTTTCTTTTAGGTTTGTATGTGATGGGTGTGTGTGGGGGTTCATATTTGATGTGTCTGTGTGTGCATATTTGATTTGTGTATATATGCGTGCATATGTATGTGTTTACAATTGTATGTTTATGTTTGTGTGCATGCAAGTGTGTTTGTGTATGTGTGTGTGCACATTTGTGCATTTTGTTTGTCAAAATCTTGGACAAAGATTAGGTTTTACAAAATTTTGAAATATATCATACACAAAAAATATCCAAATTCACTCGCGTACAGTATGAAATTTAAATTGAACTCTTATCGGACAGCCATAACAATCGAAAGAATCCCATAACATTTTTGGTTAAGAGACATTCTAAATAGTCCAAATATATATTTTCAACCAATTTCAACACATGGTAGAAATGTCATTGCTTAAATATAATACCATTGTCTGGCTATACGCCAGCTATCTAATATATATTGCCTCAAAGGCAGACGCACTAATAGTGCTGCCATTCCTATAAACATATCATAAATTACTAAGTAGCAAATCTACGTTTAAGAGCAAACGAAATCTCCGTGGATATGCGCCAATGATACTCTCTTCACTGATCAAACAACAAATATACAGCTCTAACAACCAAATGGATGTGCTGCAAAAGATATGCTCTCCATCACCAAGCAGCTCCCTAAACTCCACGAAAAATTGACGATAATTCACCATCAAGTTCACCATCTGCACAAACACACAGGTGGCCAACTGTTATTAGATGACATACAAAATCCAATCTACAAATAACAAATAAAAGAATATGCAACATGACGTGACTAAAATGTAATTTTTATCAGGTCTATTTAAAAAATATGTAATATTTTTTAACATAATGTGTTGTAACAATGGAAATTGTGAGTATTGTTTATAAACATAAAGATGCATGCTAATAAAACATGACAAACCATTAAGTCGATATACAAAGTGAAGCAAATACCTTGTTGTTTGCTTTGCCATGAACTGTGTCTCTTTGTTGTGTGACACATGCTACAACTTCCACGGGCTATGTTTTTTTAGGTGGACTGACAGGAAAATGGGGGAACATATGGGGTGGACGGAGTGTGGGTGTGCTCCCTAATGGTTAAGAGCAAGTTGTTTGGGCAAGACGCCGATAGTTTAAGTGCTCGGGGGAGATGGGTGGGTGGGGTTTTTTTTTTTTGAAAGGGGGAAGGGTTTCTCTTAATGGAGACTTTTTTTTGTCTCCTTTTTTCAAAAAATAAAACTTAGTTTATGGGAAGCCAAAAAGCCCCTTCACTTTTTTGTTTCATGGGGAGTAGGAGTTCACATTTTTAAGAGGGTCTACGTTCATATTTTTTTATGAGGGATTTACCTTTTAAAGGGGAGGTGTTTTACATTTAAGAAAATGTGTGTGTGTGTGAGGGGGTATATATTGACATATTTATTTTTAATGGAATGGAGGCACTCCCTTGTTTTATATATCTACACACACACATTTTAACCTTCTTAATTACTTTTTAGGGGCATGGAGGGATCTCCCTCCCTCTATGGGTGGTTGGTCAGCCTGTGTATGGAGAGAGAGAGAGAGAGAGAGAGAGAGAGAGAGAGAGAGAGAGAGAGAGAGAGAGAGAAGTGGGGCCCATAGGAGGTAGAGAAGGAGAAAAAAGGACTCTTGACTCTATACTTGTGTTGGGGGAAGCTCACACCCACACACAACGAACACGCGCGCGCACACACATGCACACACGCACACACGCACGTGTATTCCAAATCTCCCCTCTCCCCTCCCCCCCTATTTTTCTCTTTTTATTGTCTCTTTTGCTCCTGATTTAGGAGTTAAAGCTAGTGAGTTTGGGCTTAGGGATTTGAAGGATTGAAAAAAAAAAAACATTTTAAGATAGTCAACAAATTTTTTTGGTTCATGATTTATGGGTAATTCAAAATAAATAAGAAAGCTATGTAATAAAGATTATTAGCTAAAGTTTAAAGCACATTGGAGTGTGTTAAGAAAATAAAACCTTAACTTCAAACTTCAAATATTTGAATTTAGAGAAAGATATTTGAGTTTAGTGAGTGGGAGAGGGGGTGGAGAATCTTTTTGAGGCCCTTCCCTCAATGCACACAATGTGCAAATGTATGGGGATATGCACTTTCCTCATACATGCATCCCCCTCTCCCAGCATTTTTAGTTAAGAAAGTGTGTATGCACGGGTTCACCCATACACATGCGCACCACATGCGCACAAATAGTAGTATATATATATATATATATATATATATATATATATATATATATATATTTCTCTTTTTTCTTTTTTTGCCCTGGCAGCCCACCACCTTAGCACGCCGGCGTGCTATGGTGGTGGGCTGCACAAAAAAAAAAAATTTGAATCACTTGGCACGCCAGCATGCCAAGTGATTCTATCAAAAAAAAATTTCTTTTTGTAGCACAAGGCCAAAAATGTTTTTTAACTTTAAAAAAAATTTATTTTGGGATTTCATTATGGGATTTTTAACTATGTGCCAAACCACAATTCTTATTAATAAACATTCAAGTAGTGGCATAAAAAAGATAGCACACCATGTGCTATCTTTTTATTGACTCATGGCAAGAAAGACACTCGCAATAAACTCTTCGAATGAAATGAGATTCATGTTTAATCAAATGATTATTGGATCTTAAGCTCTGAAACCACAAATGTCATGTGACATACCTCTCAATCCAAGCCAAGCAAGCTAGGACAAGGAGGCAACCAGCACACCTATGTTGAAGCGAACCAAAGATGAAGAATAACCACAAGCTACCACAAAGCTCATATCAAAGTGAAGCTCAAGAGGAGATGGATTCCATAATAGAGGGTGAGGAGTACATGAATTCATGTGATGGGACACATGAGACCTAGCAAGATCAAGATCCCAAGGCCCACATTCACAAAGGAGGAAGAGGAGATGGAGCTCCTAGTTCTCTCAAATGCAAATGAGCCAAAAGATCCCAAAAGTGATGTCTCTTGCCTACTTATAGACAAGTCCCCTAACTTAACTAAACATAACCATCCTAAAGGATAGTTAGCCCTTGTTAAGTATTATTTAGCCTACATTGGGCCCTTAATGGCCTATTATCCTTATTAATTACTTTGAAGGGCCTAAAGAGGGAACCACCTTGTTTTTAAGGTTAATAGTTCCTTTTGGGCCTACAAAGCTTACAATTGATATTTTAAGGCATTGATAGACACTGATGTACTAGAAGTACATGACATTAGACCACTTACTTTTGCCTTTTCCCTTGAATTTGCCCTTTATGGACATAGCCTCCTCTTGAGATGTTGATGAAGATCCACCTCCTTCTTGAAGCTTGTATTTTTCATTGATCAAGATCTCTTGAAGATCAATCAAACTTGGCAAAGTTTTTTGAATGGAAATACTTTGTACAATTTTAGCATGAGCATCCAACAAACCATTAAGAATAACTTGAACAAGCTCTCCTTCCTTAATGCTCTCATCAATGCAAGATAACTCATGATTCAAAGCCTTCACTCTCAAAACAAAAATATTTGGACTCTCTAAATTTTTTTGCAAACTTTGAAAGATTTGCCTTCTTAGAGTGAACACTCTCAAAGTAGACTTGGATTCATAAAGCTTCTTTAATGAGTCCCGAACATCCTTTGATGAAGTACTCTTACCAACTTCCCTGAGAAGTTCATTAGAAACATTCTTCTTGATCATGTGTAGAGCTCTTTTGGCCCTCTTGTCATACCTTAATTGTTCTTTTTGTGTTCCTGGCCTCTCCTCCAAATCTACAACAATATCCAAAATATCATTTTTCATCTCAAGAAGTGATTCCATCCTCACTTTCCATAATGAATAGTTGCTTGAGTTTAGCCTATCATTGCCTTCCAACATGTATCCACTTGATGTAGCCGTGTTGCAATGACTTGATCCTTCTCTTTCAACCTGTTCCAATGCACAAAGCACTCTTTTAAAATGCAACAAATGTTTCCAAAAAGAAATCACAAAGATGAAACCTCTCAATTCTCTTCTAGCACTTATATCTAGCAACACATAGAATGTAGAAATCTTGATCAACCTATGATCTATCCTCAATGTAATGACTCTTGCCACTTCCTAAGATTGAAACACACTCTAATGAAGTTCAATAACCTCACAAAATAGAGATCCAATCAAAATTAGGGTTTTGACAAAATCACAAAATATTGAATATTTCAAATTCTACATGCAATTGCCTAAAACTTAATATAGAATCTTGTAGCCTCAAGTGAGACCTTCCTAATGCATCCAAAGTCTGCTATTTCTAGTAAGTGTGATGTGAAATCGGAACTCCTAGAAATAGCCCAAAATGAGTTTTGATCTACAAAATATCCAATCTACATATGCAAGGAACTCGATTTTTGGGTAGAAGTAGATCAACTCTACCAATCTTGCCAATGTAAAAAAAGCAACATCTACTTTATGAGAGATGAAAAATCACTAAGAACCTGATCAAACATCAAACATAATATATGATGAAGTTTCTTTCCGTAAAAAAATAGTAAGCTACTATATTTCAGTGGATCCAAAAATAACATAAAATAAACATTCTACACACAAGATTGCAAGATATCACCAATATAGTGCACCAATGGAGAGATGAACCCAAGAGAACCATGTATAAGCACGGAATGAGATAAGAGAGAGAATGTATTCTCTTCCCATGAGTTACATTCTTTTATAACAGGTCCAAACCTAATTTTAAACTTTGGTTTTCCTCCATAATAAAAAAACCTTACTATTTTTGTGACTAGATTCAATGTCTCTATTACTCAAATTGAATCTACCAAAAACTCGTGTAATATACTTTCCCACACTTTCAAAAGTGTTTATTCAAATGATTTTAGACTAACATAACTTTGAAAAGTCAAACTCTAAGTCTAATATGAAAATTGGCCTCATTTGCCAAATATACAAATATGACCAAAATAGCAAAACTAGTAGAAATTTCTCACATGAACCACTACATCTGGCCAAATTTTCCATTTGGCTCAATGTAATTCCAAGCAAGACAGTCGCGGTATTTGTGGAGAAGGGCCTTAATATCCTCGAGTTTCTCTCCTTCTACATCCTCTCCAACAGACACCATACAACTTTCTTCTCCCTCTTCCGCTAGATCTTGTGAAGAATTGCCAAAAATTGGCAAATCTAGCTTGATAAAAAACCATGTAGAATAGTGTTAATTGTGTACACAAGTGGGTCCACATGGGAAACCCATCCTAATGTAGGTTAGGTCAAGTCAAGAGAGTTGGTCATGTCTATTTGGTGGTCATCCCTACTTTATAGGACCTACACCTAAGTTTAAGGTGAAAATTTGACCAGCTAACTACCTACCAAGCATAACTCTAGGAAATAGACTAGGGTTTCATTTTAGGTCAAGGAGAGTGAGTTACCTTCCTTATTACATGCTGGAAATCCACCTAACTTCAAGAAGGAAGTCGAATTTGCTATGTATTCCCTCTCTCCATAGTAAGAAGATAGAAAATTTTTGGAGCTCATTGGCAATCTCAAGCTAGTTCACTATGTACATTGAGTTTTTGTGATCCAAATGAAACCAAATCAATTTTTACTTGTTTCTCAGGTTGAAGGCCGTACTACAGCTTGTAGTACACACGTGTGGGCTCGGATTTCAATGTTTATCAATGCTTTTGATTGTTAATGCTTGTTGTTTGTCAAATTGCCAATCTAGATCAACTTTTTTGTGTCTAGTTTTTTGATAGATTGTTAAGCAAGCATCTAATCACTCTTGTGGATCTTTTGTAGATCCATTTATGGTCCTAAAGTACAGTACTTTCACAGATCTAGCTCAATCATATGGGCTGGACCTTCGTAAACGTTGGCCCCTTGGGAGGTGTCTACTATAGGCTCTCTTTTGGCTCTGGGCATGACCACTACCACTTCGTCCATCTCATAGTCCTTGAAGTACTGTGGCACGTCATGCACAGGCTTGGGTTCTTCTATGGTGTCCTTCCAAAATTTTTTGTGCATTTCCTGGGTGGTCATCAACTTGGTCTTGATTTCTTGTTTATTGCTCTTCACCTTCCACTTAGAGGTGGTTGGCTTATTGTTGATTCCCATCCTTTTCAAGGCCCTGTCAAGTTTCTTGACGCTCTTAGATGCCCTCGGACCCGGCTGTGCGAAGGGGGAGCTCTTCCTTTTGGAGAGCCTCCAGATGGGGGATCCAAAGTGATCAGCTCTTTTCCATTGGCATGCCTCGGTGAATGTGCTTGTTTGTTAGTGGCTGGCTCTTTCACCATCTTGATGCTATTGTCCCACAACGAGACTTCTAGCTTATATAGAGCCTCATCCTCAGCTAGGTCCCAATATATGCATTCTTGTAAGAGATCATTTACGGTTATTAGGACACTAGTTGTGGATCCGTCGATTACTGCAGTCAACGAGCAGAAACAAAGCCCAGTACCTCACCACCATATTTTACGATGATGGAAATAAAAGCATGGCCGAGTCGGCATAAAGACTTAGATCTACTGAGAATGTAATGTTAGACACCCATAGAAGGTGCACTTTACTTGTAATCCTATGGCGCGAGAATTAGAAGTAGATCATTGCTCTAATGGGCCTAAAGTGAAAAAGGACCCAAATACTTAAAATGAAATTTGGTTTAAATTTTTTTGGGTGAACCAAAAATTCTAACCCTTGCATTTTCTAGTAAATAGGCATGTGACACCATTTTTAATCACTTTTCATAGAGAGAGAGAGAGAGAGAGAGAGAGAGAGAGAGAGAGAGAGAGAGAGAGAGAGAGAGAGAGAGAAGAATTTCTCCTTAATTGAAGCCCTCCTATTTTACTTGTGTGTGATTGATTGTGGATAGAGAATGCCTGTTTTGTTGTTGTTAATCATGCTATCACATTCTTGAATGATCATTAGCATTTGCTTGCATCCATACTTTTCAAAACTAATCCACAAAATCCACACTCAAGCAAAACAGGTGTTAGAAATCCCTTTGGAAGAGATCATTAGAATCCATTAGGTAGGTTTTCTTTCCATTGTTCACCTCCCTTGAGAAGATCAACCTCAAGAGGAGAAGATCTAGAGCCAAAGATGCCTAGATAAGCCAAGAAACCAATATCCAAAAAAAGAATCAACAAACCAAAAACACCCAAAAAGAGAAAAAGAAAAAAAAGAATCTCAAACCCAAATCTAAGCCATTCCACCTTTGGATCCAACATTAAGATTGACACTCTTAGTAGGCTTAGATTCCATCTTTAGCATGATAGTTTATCAGCTCTTGCAGTTAGAGGATGAGGTGGAAGATTTGGTCGTGGAAGGTATCAATCGAGAGGAGGAAACTCAAAACGGGGATCATTTCAACAATTTCATGAGCAAGTCAATGATAGTCTGAATCGAGACAATTGGAATCAAGGCCAAGGTCAAGGACGCGACTATTCAAGACAAAATAAACCTGAAAATTGTAGATACTGCAACAAACCTGGCCACTGGGAGCATGAATGCTTCAAGAAACAAAAGGAGATGGAACAAAGAAAAGACAAATGGCAAGTGGGAAATTATGCTGATCAACATCAATTTGATGACTATCATTAAGAAGACAATTATACTGATCAACATCAATACGATGATGATCAATATGAAGATGATACGGGTGAGAGTTCAAAATTGTTCATTACAGCATTAATGACAAGTGATGAAGCCAAGGATACCTGGTACATTGATAGTGGTGCATCCAAGCACATGACTTCAAGGAAAGAGTGGTTTTTTGAACTCAAGGAAACTGACAATGGTGATGAAATTGGACAAGCTGATGGCAAATTGCTATGTGTTAAAGGAGTTGGAGTGGTACCAGTGAAGTTAGCCAGCGGGAAGATAAAGTAGATAAACAATGTACAATATGTACATGGCTTAGCTAACAATCTACTATCCATTGGGACGATGGCTGATCAACAACTCAAGGTTGAGTTTGACAGTGACAAATGTTTCATCAAGGACATCAAGAATCACTAGAAAGTGATTGCTACAGGAGCTAGAATCAACGGAAATCAAAAAATTGGATGCGAGATCTTTTACTCAAGCTATGGTAAGCACTGTTGATAGTCGAAGTGACCTTTGGCATCAAAGGTTTGGTCATATTAGTGCTCAAAGCTTGCAAATCCTTTAAAGAGGTAATCTAGTTGTTGGATTGCCTGATATCTCTTTTGAAGGAAAAATTTGTGAGGGTTGCATTTTGGGAAAGCAACATAGCGAGAGAATACCCAAAGATGGAGCAAGAAGAGTCAATGGCATTCTTGTTCATAATGATCTGCATGGACCAATACAAACTAGGTCCATTAGTGATTGTTACTATCTCATCACATTTATTGATGACTATAGTAGACATATCTGGATTTATTTCATAAGCAAGAAATTTGATGCTTTTGCCAATTTTAGAGAGTTCAAGGCTCTAGTTGAAAAACAAACAGATTGTTATATTAAAACCCTCAGATCAAATGGTGGTGGTGAGTATTTTTCAGTAGAGTTTATAAATTTTTGCAAGGATCAGGGGATCAAGAGACAAACTACTACACCCTATTGTTTATCTTTGTCTTTGCTCATGTCTTAATTCACTTCATAATAGATATAGAAGCTGAGTAAATGTTATTCTGTGTATTATTGCAATGGCTAGGAATGAAATTAAAGAAGGGACATCTGATTAGTCTATTTATATTAAATGTGTAATGCAGTAGAAGATGACTAACGGATTTACCTTCTGCAGTAAGAATTATAGTTTTACAGTTAGTAGTAATCCACTGATTTATTGTCAAAACACAGTCAATATGAAAAATATTTAGATTTTGTTTTGTTTTCACAGAATATTCCATATGCTTAACAAACAAAATTGCAATTTACAAATATAATAAATCACATATTGCTAATCCATTTTAAAAACATGGAGAAGCTATTGCTCAAAGTGGTGGAGAAACACCATTAGAGCTGTATATATTATATATTTCCAGAACCACATACATTATCATGACAAAACCATTGAAAAATAGGGTCAAGATTTTGTAGATAGATCATGGCAATCTCATCAATGATTGAATCAAATTAAGTTTTCTTGATTGGAGATAATACAAGAATTAGTAAATGGAAAACGTTTATATCATTGAAAATAATATTTGAGATGGATTAC
This sequence comes from Diphasiastrum complanatum, assembly GCA_029204225.1. NCBI lineage: Eukaryota > Viridiplantae > Streptophyta > Lycopodiopsida > Lycopodiales > Lycopodiaceae > Diphasiastrum > Diphasiastrum complanatum. Next base: position 61,731,184 of record CM055101.1, read on the forward strand.
TTATGAGGTGAATGGGTTCAAACTTATGTTACCTTCTAGTATAATCTATGGCAATATCGTAACTAGAAACCCAATGACTGGCTTCATAATCATACAAAACTCTGCTATAGTGTTATGAACACTATTAAGCAACACACCAAACGTACTACAGTTATAGAAAAGTGGTCTGTATCGAAACTGAAAAAGGCCTTCTGGACTACATAAGAGTCTTGGCTGAGGGGCACTTGCATGGTATCCAAGCCTGTAGTAGTCAAAATTGCAAGGCAACCATCAGTGCGGAGGGCGATGACTTCTTGTGCGGTAAGCATTGGCAAGATAGTGTATTGGGATGGTACATGGGCGGTAGGGGGTCGACGGATAGATTGGGAAGATGTTTCTCCCTCCGCTCGGTTGGGGGAAGTGGATGTAGTAGGGGAGGAGAATTCAGTGTGCTGAGAAGTGGACGGTGAAGTGGTGGTTCTGGAGGATGACGTGGGGCTGGATGAACGGTTAGGACTGGTTGGTGGGACTACACTTCTAGTGAATCTGAATTGTTGTCCAAGGGGAATGGAGGCATCCAAAATTCGACGTTTCAATTCCATTTGGACGATCAGACAGTGATTTTGAGGTACGACTAGGAGGCTGTAGGCGAGTCAAAAGGTTGTAGGCGAGTAATTGCAAGTAAAGGGTCTAATGGCGAGTAATGGTGAGTAAAGTGTTATGGTAGAAAATGGTGCGGTAACTGGATGACGACGTCATCAAGTGTGAAATTTTTGAAATGGCTTGGAAGATCAAAAGGAGGTTCCACAAAGTTCTCGAGAACTTTGGAAATTATTGATGTGGATGTGCTAGCAGAATTGGAAGCGCTATCACATGGATTGTCCTTTTGTTGTTTGGACAATGACTTGATTGGTTGTTTGAGATTTTTGCACATTTGTTTTTGTCTCTTGATTAGTTTTGTGTCGACCTTTTCATTTTTTTGCAACCAAGGTTTTGTGGTGTTTTGTGGAGGTGGTGCGGTTGCCTCTCGAATCGACTCTTCGTTTATTGCATCACAGACTTCGTCTAGAAGCATCTCCCATTGGTAGACCTTAGGTTTGGGCCGATAGGCCACTGTGTTGGCTACCTTGGATGTGAATTGCACATGAGCCATAGGCCATGGCAACTTAATTTCCTTGGGCATCTATTTTGGTGCATAACATTTTTTATTGAGATACATGAGGACTTGGTCATCAGTCATCACATCATCATTCACCGAAAGAATACCGTCTTCCGAAACATGGGCTGCAGAAATACTAGGTTCTCCTGGGCACCAAGCTATAGGAATTGGATCTATCATCATTAATGGAATGATAGGTGTCTCTATGTCCGTAGAAGATGGGAGAATATATGTGTCTTTTGCGACGATTTCTATTCAGCATCTATTGGAGTCAACATAGTCCATGGTGGCTAGTGCTTGTCCCCAGTTGATTATATCAACCGATCTTGTATAGTGTCCTTTCGACATGATTGGAACACTATCGGAGTCGTCATATGTGGTGGATGACCAATCATCATAAACCTTGGCGGGCTTAACATGTCATGTAGAATCAACACTAGTGAGGTTTTCATTGTTTCCAAAGGTTATTTTACTATGCTTCCAATCTTGGACGATGCTTGCCATTTGTAGCCAGGGTGTGCCAAGAAGGAGTTTATACGTAGTTTGTATCGTGGTAGATCTAAGTTGTTGAAACTCCATGACTTTGCTAGTGACAAAGCCATGATATTTACGCCTGATCCACTATCGAAGATAGTGGATACTGCTGAATAATCTCTGTAATGCATGGGTAAGGTGATGTTAATCCCCTTAGCAAGACTGATATTCATCAGATTCATAGGAATCTAAGGAATTTTTGGAATCTCATCGGATTTTCGCTATCCATCTTGGACATTAGGCAGTTGAAAACTTCTACGGATATAGCTTTGGAGGCCGGTGAAAGAATTTTCAACCTATCAAACCTATAATCTATCCACAAAAATATGATACAATACCTTAAAAGTAGATATTATTCATGATAGTGATGGTTTGACACTTGAATTGCCACATAGACTACATAGTTTGGTACTCCCATTATCACGTAAACTATATAATTTGTTTTGCATGAGAAATTTGAATGGTTGTGAATGATTTACATGATACAGTGGCTCAAGCTATGGCATCTGCATCATGTACCATGAAGCTGGTTCACATAGATCGGTATCAAATCACCATTTGTTCCATTTATGAAATGCACCGGAACTAAGTCTAGTGCTTCCTCCTCGGATTAGTAGGGTTCGGTGGGGAATAGGTGGTAATGCCAATCTAGGCAGTTGTTGGAGTAAGGCACCTTGTCGTTTTGCCAAAGGGGTAGGATTGTTTGCGGGCTACTTGATTTCTGAGGCTATATTGACAATCTGTGGTGTCATGATTTCTCATATTATAGATATGTCAATAACGTCTCTAAAGTGGTTTAGCATCGTCTTCACGACAATGGCAACAGAAAAAAAAAAATGTTGGACTTTCTCCGTGCCTCCCTAATCGGTGTGATCAAGAGGGTAAAAAATGGATTTGGATCTCCAACCGGTGAGTATCGATGTAGTATCGGGCTTCAATCCAAAGGGGAGTTGGAAGATTATATCAACATCCTGTTGAAGGATGAAGCACTCAAAAAATAACTTTGCATTTTAGAAAGTGTACCACCCACAACTGAATGAATCATTAGGAATGACTACAAAAATTTTAGCACACAAGACATCAATGAAGAAAAATCAAACAATAAAAAGAACACATTAAAATGTTGATTTTAAATTGTTGATGAGATGGATAGGATTAACCTCCAGATTGTAGATCTTCCATTCAGTTTTCTTCACTTTCTCGTTTGAGAATGTATTTACATATAATTGACATAATCAAGTCAATATCCTTATGTGTATTTCTAGCCGAATTCATCTTTACACAAAAAATTTGATATTATTATCTATAGATCTTTTGATAGAGATCAGGTTTAAGCTCCAGTGCTCACTGCAAAATAAAATAAAGAGTCCATTAGCTACAATTCTATTAGCATCTATGCTAACACAGAAAAAATAAAAAAGAAATAAAACTCCATGGCATTTGTTTTGTAAGTCCACGTACAAGTGTCTGTTAATAAACTTCTGCCATGGCATGTGTTTGTAAGCCCATGAGTAGAAGCTTAAAAAAATAATAAAATAGCTTAAACTTAGATTTAGAACTTAGCATGAATTTGCTAGAAAACATCTTTGGATCTGTCCTCCAAGTGAAACCTTTGAGAGTTTCTAGTGCATATATAGCATCTATGCAAATCTTTTGTAGAATTTGACATAGATTGGCTTCAATTGAGAGTTCTAGAAAAGAGATTGATATCCAACTCACATTGTTCAATCCTACTCAATTTGTTTGAGTGATTGTTAGGCTTGAAAAAAAAATCATTGAGGTGTGTATGGAAAATGTGTAGAGAGAGATCCAATTTTCTAAGAGTTCCTTACTTTGTAGAGGGCAAGATCTAGAAGCTCATTTTGTGTTGTTATTGGTGAAAAATTTGTCTTCTCCTAGGTGATCAAATCTTTTTAAGTGGCATTAGCCCTTTGAAGCACAATATCTTAGTGAGAACAAAGAATAAAAACTTTTGATTTTGAATTTCATTCCAACTCTTAAGAGTAGAGTCATTGGTGGAATTCACAAGGACTTGCAAGAATTGTCCTCAAGAGTCCATCACACCACATGTCAAAACTTTTGAAATTTTTTATTTGGAAGTGCATTGTTTGGTTCAAGATGCAAAGATAGATGTCACTTTCATGAAAGTAACTTGGATTTATTTCATATCCTTGGAAAGTATTTTGCTTGGAACTTTAGATAAGTTCAAATTTATTGTTATAATCCAAGAGAAATCAATCAAGAATAAGGAGGAGCAATCACAAAATGAAAATAGTTTCATTTATGCTCTCACGTCAACTTATGAAGAACTATTTTGCTTTGTAAAGATTTTTGTATCTCAAAGGTGGATTAAGGCAATACTAGTTGAATGTGATGCCTTAAAAGATAGCAAAGTATGTTTTCCTTGTAAGCTTACATTAGTTATGAAGTCAAAGAAATGGAAATGTCTTCATAATGTACGATATTTTGGTTTCAATAAGATCATGAATGATGTGTTAATTCTTAAAGATGAAAATTTTAAGTTTTCAATCTTGAAGGCAAGTTGTAAACTTCTTATGAGAATAAGTGGACACTTATATCCATAAGAAAGTAGTTAGCCTTATTGAGATAGAAATATCTTTTGATTTCAATATTAGAAAAATCGCCAAGTTGTGGTGATTTTTGGAAACATGATTTTGGCCTTTTTAGCCAATAGAACTTGATTTAAACTACATGTACAAGCTATATGATTGTACTACATAAAAAGTACAATTATTTCACACGTGGGAACAGGCTCTACACATGTGTAATCATCCTATATACATAGATTTGGCCTTGACCAAGCATATTTTTTCCATTTTTCACAACAACTTCCTGTTAGAATGATATCATCAACATAAATGAGAAGGATGACAATATCTCTATCAAAAAACTTGGCATACAAGGAAGGATCATAGGTACTAAGATTAAATCCTAGTGACTCAAGAAAGGTGTTAAGTTGAGAATACCACGACCTTGGAGTTTGCTTTAGTCCATATAGACTTTTGAAGAGCAAGCAAACTTTGTCTTTGTCATGGATGAACCCAATAGGCTGATCCCTATAAATTTCTTCTTCTAAATATCCATTCAAAAATGCATTAGAGACATCTAGTTGAAGAACTTGCCAATTGAAAAAACAAGCAATAGAAATTATGATTCTAATTGATACCGTCTTTGCAACTGGAGCAAAAGTCTCCTCATAATCAAGTCCATAAACTTGAGCAAAACCCTTTGTAGAAAGCCTTGCCTTGTACTTGTTGATTGTGCCATCTTGATTATACTTGACTCAAAAAATCCACTTTCAACCAATGGTGTGCTTGTTGGATGGAAGATCCACAAGTTCCCATGTCTTGTTGGCTATCAAAGCATCATATTCCTCCTTCATGGCAAGAAACCATTCCTTTGATTTGAGTGCATCATATACATCCTTTAGCTCCTCATGTGAAATAAAATAAGCACAATTAGTGGAGCTGAGTTTCACTTGCTTGTCTCTATCTTCATATGTAAGCCTCCTAGGCTCGGATCCTCCTTGGTGAAAAGATTCGAGGTGACTCCTCCTCAATTCTCGGCCCCATCTCTCCATGATAGTCTTCAAGGGTGATGATTGGAGTATCTTTTTGAGAATCTTTGAACTCGGCCTCCTCAAGAATGTATTTTTGATCCTCATGGAATATAACATCCCTACTCTCCATTTTAGTTGAGGTAGAGGGAACATAGATTCTTTAAGCCTTCTCGTTGGATGAATATCCAACCATGATCTCTTTGATAGAATTAGGATCATCTATTTTCGTTGTTTCCAAGGGTATATGAACAAAGCAAGCACATCCAAAAATTCTAAGCTGATCTACCTTAGGTTTCTTCTTAAACAAGGCTTCATATGATGATTTTCCAGCAAGTGCATTGTGAGGTAATCTATTGCACAAATAGTTTGCACAATTAATTGCTTCACCCCAATATTCAATAGGCAAAGGAGCTTCACTCGGATTGCTTTGGTACATTCACATAAAGATTGATTTTTCCTCTCAGCAACTCCATTTTGAGATGGCCAAAGGATGAGTAGTCTTGATAAAAGACTTTTGATATGGCTTTCTATGTGATTTTGCAATAGCACAAGCCTCACAAGGCTTGAAATCTTTGGAAAGTGATTTTGGGAGGCCAACAACCTTCTCTTTCTTGACCATATAAGACATAGATTTAAAGTTAGGATGCCCCAACCTTCTATGCCACAACTCCTCCTTAGATAAAAGAGCAACTTCACAAAAGTTTGCATTCTCATAAGAAGTCAACTTGAAAGTTCCACCATATCTAGATCCATTAGCTAGGACCTCATCATTTTTCTTGATAAAGCAAGTGTTGGAATTGAACTTTACATCACAACCACTATCAAGCAACTTTCCAACACTAATCAAGTTTTGTGTAAGTTTAGGAATAAAAAGAACATTGGAAAGTGAAAGAACTTTAGAAGAAGCAAGTTTCAATGGAATGTTGCCAATTCCTTCAATAGAGCACTCATGATCATTTGCAGTGTAAATAGATCTCTTAAGTCCTTTTGTAAGGGACAATTGAGTCAAAAGACTCCTTTGAACAACACATATGTGAAGAAGATCCACTATCTATGTACCAAGCTCCATCTTTCTTGAAAGGTGATGAAGAAAAACTTGACACCATGAGTGATCCTTCTCCATCACTTGCAACAAAATCTTCTTCAATCTCTTTGGAGAGATTTGCTTGCTTGAGTTGGGTTTTTTTTTCTTGAAGCAATTAGCGGCATAGTGCCCCTTCTTGCCACAAATAAAACAGTTCACTTTCTTCTTCTTGGTCTTTGAAGTAGAAGGATGAGATGAATCATCCTCTTCACCGTCTTTTTCTCGATCCTTGGCTTTGTCTTTGTTGGATGCTTGAGAAAACTGGTTCTTGCTCCTTCCTTTATGCTTGTACTTGACAAAGAGGGCTTTGGCACTTCCACCATGCTCGAGTTTGTTCATCCTAGAGAGTTTATAACTTTGCCTAGCTTCTTCAAAGATGAGAATTCCTTGGAGAGTTTCTAAATTAGGCAACTCCTCCTTAATCGCAAAGGATTGGACAAGATTATCATAGTCATCTTTTCAGCCATTTAGAATGACTTGTACTAGCTCATCTTGGTTAATGGTAATACCAACACAAGAAAGATCCCTATGAAGATCTTTTACTCTCAGAACATAGTTTGATGCACTCTCCTCACTTCTTTGAAAACTTTGAAAAAACTGATTTTTTAGAGTGAGTATTTTAGAAGTATTCTTTGCTTCATAGATGGACTTAAGTGCATCCCAAGCATCTTTAGCTGTGGTGCAAGATCTATCTCTCTCAAAATTTCATTAGATACATTCATCTTAATGAAATGTAGAGCCATTCTAGCTCTCTTCCTGTACTTTGGTATTTCAAGTTGTGCTTGAGGCTCCTTCTCAATACCAAGCACAATGTCCATAACATCCTTGAGTATTAAAATAGACTCCATTCTAAACTTCCAAATTGAGTAATTAGAAGTATTTAGTCTTTCATTTGCTTCTAGAAGATATCCTCCCAGAGGTGTCATTATTTGAAGACTTCTTAGTTATTGGACAACAATATGTTTGAGCTTGTTCCAATCAGACTTAATGTTGCTGCTCTCTTTCACTATAGGTATTTTCAAGGATGTGCTACCTTCCTATTGAAAAACAAGATTATCTAGATCAGACACTCAAAATGGTTTAAGGCATGTGCAACAGTATTTTTGTTAAGGATCTTGCATAGTATTCCATTTGCTCTTTTAGTTAATCCATTGGCTTTCGGATTATAAGGGGTTGTCTTTCTGTGTTTGATCAAAAAATATGTTGTAAGTAGTCGAATCATGTCATTAAGAAAATGAGAACCATGATCATTAACCAATTTAAGAAGACACCGATAATGTATTATTAAGGATTTGATTAAAGTAACGACATTTTTTGCATCGTTTTGTTTCGTCGCTTCCGCTTCAACATTCTTCATTGCATAATCCGTTGCATCCAAAATATATCGACACTTTGTGTGTCAAGTAACTAGCTTGATTGGTCCGACAAAATCAATCCCTTACTTCTCAAATAATGCAAGTGGAATGATTGGCGTCAACGGCCAATTCATGATTTTGGTTGGTTTATCAAATCTCTGGCATGGATCACAAGATCTAATATAAACAGAAACATCCTTGAACATGATAGGCCACCAATACTTGGCGGTCATAATCTTATTAACAATGTTCTTCAAAGCAAAATATCCACCAGTGTCTTCGAAATGTAAAGCTTGAATAACCTTTGGAATACCTTCCACTTCAAGACACCTTCTTAGCTGATGATCTGCACCAAGCTTATACAAAACATTGTTAATGATAGTATAAAGTGCAACCTTATACTAAAATATTGTCTTCTTCTCCAAATCATATCTGTCATGATATATATGATCCTTAAGATAAATAATAATGTCAGAATATAAAGAATTTGTAGAAAATATCTCGAATAAATTTTCATTTGAAAAGTCATCATTTAACGATTTTTCAGTCTTTCTCATACTAGCCTTTGAAAGATAAGTGAACTCTTGTAGCAACAAAACCCAACGAGCTATTCGTCCAGTTTATTAACAAAATACTTCAAAGCATAATGGTCAACATGGAATATAAATACATATCCCAACAAATAATGCCAAAATTTCTTTACAGTAAAAATCATTCCAAGAGCTTCCTTTTTTGTTGCAAATAATTTTTCTCCGAGGCACTAAGCTAGCGGCTAGCATAGTATATTGGATGGTCTTTCTTCTGTTCTTCTAACTTAGACAAACACTAATAGCAAATGCTGACACATCAACATAACAATGAAATAGTTTCGTCTAGTTAGGTGGTCTCAATAATCAATCTATGCTTAAGTTTTTCGAATGCTCTCTGTTGTGCTACCATCCAAATACAAGCAACTTGCTTCTTAAGTAACTGTGCCAAAACTGCAGCAATATAGACATGATTCTAAATAAATCTTTGATAATAACCCACATGTCCTAGGAAACCCCTTAGTTCACATAGATTCTTTAGTATCAATAGATTCTTGATAACTTTGACTTTATCTTTGTCGACTTCAATAGCTTTGTTGGATATTTTGTGACCCAGAAATATACGTTCTCTCATACCGGAAAAATATTTTACGGGGTGAAGTGATAAACAAGTTTTTAGGCCAAAAACTAGTTTTCTAGACATATGACACATGGCATCAATCTATTGATTGCATGAGCCACATCCTTTGGTTAGGTGTCATATCACATGTGTAGAGGACAGCTCACATGTGTGGAATAAGCTGAAGTAGGCGAATTTTGACTTCTAGAAGATTTCCAAGTAGATCTCCATATAGAAGGAAAATGGACCAAAAGTGCCCAAATAAAAGGTTTTGTCCAAGTGTCAGTTTTGCATGATGAATCATCATATGACAAAGCACCTTCACACATGTGGGATCATAGGGATGATCAGTACCACGAGCTCCCACTTATTGTATATATAGAGCCACATTTGGCCATAATCAATGTGAGACACCAATCTTGGTTTTGGAAGCAATTTTGAGTGATTCTCTCCATTTGTCTACATTTGTTTTGATTGTTTTGAGGTTCTATCAATGTGTACTTGATTTTCAGGTTGGAGTCCGTACTCAGACAGTGTTTCACATGTGTGAAACCATAAAGTACACTTACCTTCAATTAATGATCGTTCTTGTTAGGATTTTGTGTCTAGAATTGATCTAGATTGATCTTAATCTGAAGTAGATTGATAGATCAAGTAATCTGACAACCAATCCCTCTTGAGGATCAGATTAGGATCCACTCTTGGTCCTTTTTGTACTTTTTGCACAGTTTGACTGCGGTCCCTACGATTCAAGGACGGAGACAGTTGAATGCGGTTGTTTGCGGTTGCGACGGTTCAGGGGAGTTACTACGGATCAATGTGGTTACGATCGGAATGCGAGCTGTTTGTGGTTGAATGCGGTTGTGATGGTTCAAAAGTGGTCACTATGGTTCAAGAGTGGACCCTACGGTTGTAATGCTGTCGATAAGGTTGTAATGCGGTCGTTACGACTTAAAGCAGATGCAAGTGGAAGGTGATCTCTTGGATGCTCGTGTAGTTGCTCTTGTTTACGACGGTGTAGCTTGTGGTTCATGTGGATCTGGTCCGGTTGAGATTATGAGAAATCCCTTTGGTCGAGATTGGACCCAGAATCTCTGGTCAAGAATTGAAAAAACTCTTTGGTTGAGATTGGACCCAGAATCTCTTCGGTCGACATTTGAGCGATGGACTTCGGTTGGGATTTGAAAGAGCGCTTCGGCTCCGGTTAAGTTTTGAAGGAGCGCTTTGGCTCCAGTTGAGATTTGAAGGAGAGCTTCGGCTCCAGTGAGATTTGAAAGAGCGCTTCAGCTTCGGCTGAGATTTGAAAGAGCGCTTCGGCTCCGGTTGAGATTTGAAGGAGCACTTTGGCCCCGGTTGAGATTTAAGCAAGTGCTTCGGTTGAGATGGGACAGAATGCATCGGTCAATATTAGGACTTAAGGCTCAAGTTGATATTTAACAAGAAGCCCTCGATCAAGATTTAACAGAAAGCATCGGTTGAGTTGCGATGGAAGGTCTGTAAAAGGCCCGGTCGAGATCTGATCGATGAGTGTCGGTTGAGGTGTAACTCTAAACATGGCAGAATTTTTTTAAGTAGTGGCTCGGTCGAGAGTTGGTGTGTGGTTGTCCGATCCAGACAAGAGTCATGGAGCTCGGCTTGGTAATGAGCGTGAAGCCTCGGTCGAGAATTGAGCTACACGTCGATCAGGACCAAAGTGGCGAGCTCTGTAATGAAACATGTGGGAGACCTTAGAGTGATGGTTTTGCAGCACAGATCGAAAAAGTGTGGCTTGGTTTAGTGTCTGCGTAGCTATAGAATGGCGCCAAATGTTCACATATTCCACTGAACCTGTGAACACGATTTTCTTTACCATTCTTCGTTTGTTCTTTCTTCTTCTTGTTACTTCTGTAGATTACGGTTCTTTACGGTTTGATCTTCTTATTAGAACGGTTTCCAAGTAGAAGCATTTTCTCAGATTACAATGAGTATTCCCCAGCCTGTTAGTGGAGAGTGGTCAGATTCGTTACTCAGCTACATGCATAAACAAGCCATGCAACCAGTCCTAGCTCGGTTAAGATCGACGTTCTGAAACAGGGAGCATATTACAATTTATCTACCAAAATCAAGAAACAAACAAAGACAAGATTAAGCTACTCAATCAAGAAAACAAGAAACAGGAAAACTAGATTCCTAACAGCACTCTAGCAGCCCAAGGATCAAGAAACACCCATTTCTTGATGCTTGGAATACCCAAGAATAATCAAGAACTAGAATGGTTGCCGCATATTCATTTTTCTATGGTGTTTGTGGGCATTCGAGTGGCTTTGGATATCTCATTTGTTGGGATCTTACATGATGGCACTTCCTTATGACATTTTTGGGCTATGAACGTGTCTTGAGTGACTTAAAACATTGTTTTTTATTCAACATGTCTTGCATTTACATCTACTTATTGTTTAACAATAGTATCATGATGACCATTACATTGGCAATATATATACAACATGATTTATAGTTGGTGTATTGTGCTTTGTGGATTTTGATGTGCTTCTTTTGGAATACTTCTTATAAAAACTTATGTCTTCTTCTTCAACGATTCCATTGGTAAATATTCTTTTTTATAGTTTGTTTGTTTTCACATTTGTTTATGATTGGCTATTACCACAACTATTGCTTAAAGCCCTTCTAGGATTGAGTCATTTTTTGAGCCCCACATTGAAGGCAATGTTTTTCAAATTGGGTAGTGTTAAGGATACACATAGTCCATATTTCTCTATTTTTGACGATGGACTTTCCATTATAATTGGCAGGCCCCAAAACAATATTTTACATGGTTCCTAATTTGGGCCTAATATTCGAATCTTCATATTTCTATCCTAGTGAATTGAAGAAAGGTAGCTTTTGCTTAGTAAAAATAGCCACTAAGGCATTTTATTAGTCAATCATGAGCTCTTTGTAGGGGAGTTCCAACTTTGTATTGGAGATTTGCCTGAGCTATCAACAACCATTGATTTCAATAGTTTTTTTTAATGGATAATGCTTGTGAATAATTAGTTTGCCGCTTCTATGAATACTACTTGTTATCTTTCATGCTAAATCTATAGATACGAAGTCATACAATAGCATATATTGTATATATTATTTTAGTCTTATGTGTATACAACTATGTCAACACATTGCACCATATTTATGAAGTCAACTATGAGACTAATGACAAATACTTTATTTTTGATGTAAAATGGTTTAAGGTCATCTATTGTGGAAGCAAAGCCACGATTAGAAATGATAACTCAAAGTTTTTCAAATTGACTTGACAAAATGTATGTCGATGGACTCTCATGGCACTTTAGTATTGCCATGACTTTGCGAACAAGTGAAACTCCACATTCTCATGAGTTTGTCTTCTACCCACAGCTACCTTATATAGTGTCCCCTTTGTGCTTTGGCTATCCTCCCTCTTCCATACACTATGGACAACTTTAGCCAGATTGGTTGTAGGCATGCATGCTTCATCCTCGTCATCCATCATCTACAACAACAAATACGATTGTTAGGACTGAGCAACCACATATGCTATTTCACAATGACATTAAAATACATACCCAAATTTTCTCCATCGATGCATTCTACTTTTCCACCAAGCTATCCAACTCTCTAACTCGTTAGAGCTACTTTCATAGGCATGTCTTATTTTCACCAAGATTTTGTTGAATACATCATTTGCATCAAATTTGCATAATGCATTTTTCCATTGGACACACAATGACATGTCAATAGGGAGTGCCACTACAACACCCACCGCGATTTTTGACATCATTGCGCCAAATAATCACAGGTTTAATTTATTTTTTTTTGTTCGTTGCGGGCATCACAAAACAAGTCAGAACAAGGCCGTCGAAATCAATGGCCGTAGCATCCATCGCAATACAACACCTATTCAAAGTCGGCTTGCCGGACAACCAAACCGGATGGTTGGCGCTGGCATCCAACTAGACGTTGGACTCCGACGTCCTACATGGATGTCGCAAATCGATGTCCTATGTGGACGTTAGATTCAAGTCTACTTTTAGTAGCACGTCTTGTCAAAATTTTCATTTGCCTCAGATCGATGGCGTGGACGTTGGACTTAAACATATGTCGGATTTTGACATCCATGTCAAATGCCAACTACAGTTTGTTTTGATAAAGAATATGTTAGATTTCAACATCCACGTCACAATCCTCTGATGTGTAATTGTGTGCAAAGAGAGAGGTTGCTATCATAGGAGTGAATTAAGGTACATAGCGATTGTCATCTAAAATGTGAGTAGGAATTGTAAAGGCAATTAAATGAAAGGCATACATAAAAAAATCCTTTGATTTTTAGAAAAACTAAAAGTTGAATTTTGCAAATTGTTATTATTTTTCAACTTTCCCCTTGAAAAATACATATCATTTTGTTAAAAAAGTTAAAAGGTGGGTGTGCATGTCAGCTTTCAAACATGCTTCATTTAAGGCATGTCAGTGAAAGGCTGGCTACGGGTGTTATATGAGGTGAGTTATTTGTCATTGATAGTGTTGAATCTAAAGAGTCATCTTGCACTTGCATGGATTTTCAAAAAAATATTGATAGCAAAAGCTACACCACATGCAAACATATGTACTACTATGTTTGCTTGAGATTAAAGGGCTTGGATGTGAATGAAAACATGTTCATCCACCAGCCAGTACTGAGTCGACAAGAGCTGTTCCATGTGATGTCAAGGTCTTGAAACTTTAAGGATGACCATTGTTATGCAAACAATTGCAATTTTTATTTCTCTTTGTTGCTACTTTTTAACTCAAGTACACAAAGAGTGTTAGCCTCCAATTGAAGTGGGACTTTGAGATAGAGGATGCTATGAGTGAAGTTTTGATGAAAAAAACTTCATTAGTTACACCTTTCTACCTACTAGTTTCATGAAAATGGCAATGTAGGAAGGAAAAGGTAGTGTAACTTCATGCATAAAGAAGCTTTTGAAGTTTCATTTTTTGTCATTTTGAAGTTTTGATTTTCAGACCTGTGAATTATAAAAACAGATTCGAAAAGTGAAGTTTTCGTAGAACTTCATTAGTTTTTCATTTCTAGTCACTAGTTTCATGGATTTGAAGAACTAGGAAAGTGAAAATGTGAAAATCTATGTTGAATTTGAAATGACAAATGGAAATGGAATTGGAATGGGAACTTTATGTAAGTAAACATTAGCTTGAAGTAGTTAATTGAGTTTACATAGAGATTAGTTTTGATTTTTGCTTTGGATTGAGGCAAAAGTAGGAAATTGCTTGGTGTAATTTTCTCTTAAGCTTGGATTGAGCTTGCAAAAAGTAGGCTTGGATTGAGCTTACATACAATAAGTATTGAATGAGTAGAAGTAAATGTTTTTTAGAATTGAAGCATTTCTATCATTCTAGTTAAAATTACTTGTTGTTGTATTTGCATAATAGAAAAACACACAAGCAATTTCAATGGACCAAACCAATGAAAACTCATCATTTGATCTATCAAACCCATCCAATGTGGCACATGCTCTTGAACTTTTATACCAACAACTTCAAGCCACTGATAAAAATCTTCTTGAAACTAATCAAAGGAACCAAGACTTAGAGTCTAGGTTAGCCAATCAGAAGAAGCATGTAGTTTCACCTCCCGTAAAATTGTTTAAGGGGGAGAAGAAAGATAGGAACTTGCAAGTGGTAAGTTCATGGCTTAATGTATGAAACAAATACTTTGGCATGAACCAATTCCCTAAATGTGAAAAGTTGTCCACTATAACTATGTTTCTTGAAGGAAGAGCCTTAGTATGGTGGAATGACCAAGTTGCAAAAGGCAATCACCCTTGTACATGGGATGATTTTGCATAGTTTTTAGGGAATACTTTCTACCACTATTAGATGACTATGAACATTTTCAAAAGCTGAGTCATTTAACAATGAATAAAGGTTTGGAACAATTTATTCAAGATTTTCATGAGTATCTGAATCCACTTTATAGTGACATTCCACCAAAGGTACAAATGCTAATATTTATTGATGGGTTATCAAAAGATTACCAAGTGGATGTTCGTAGGAACCATCCAAAAACCCTAGGAGATGCTATTAGGGTTGCAAAGTACTTTGATGACGCACCTAAGCCATCTAGGGGTCACCAGCCTAATGAGCCAAAGAAAGTTTTTAATTCAAGAGGAAGGATAGGGAAGTTGTTAATGAAACACATCCCAATTCCAACAATCCTAAAAAAAACTTTAAAAATCATCAGGGTGGCAAAGATATAGCTAAAGCTCATAAGAAGAACTTGTGCTTCATGTGCAATGGCGAGGGTCACCTTTTACGAGATTGTGCCAAAAAGCCAGCTTCTACCTCAGGTAATCTATCTCGAAGTAATGAGATGGATGTATGTTTCCTTAGTTCTTTAGTTTTTGGACCTAATGACCTTATTTGCATTAAAGGCAAAGTTAAAGATCAAGTTGTTAATGTCCTTTTGGACACATGATCCACTCATAACTTTATTAATGTAAATTTGGTATAGATGCTAAACCTTCCTACCCGAAAAAGTAAGAAAAGATATTGTGTGACAATGGCATCGAGAAGCAATTCCGAGTTTATGGATTATGTTGTTCCTGATGTAGAGTTACACATACAGCATTACTCTAAAAAACTAGAATTCCATGTGTTGTTGCATTAGCTAATGTAGATATTGTTCTTGGGCAACAATGACATTTTGATAAGAATAAGTCATTGACAATTGATTTTGTTGAAAAATCTTTATCTTTTATGCATGAGAATTCTTTGATTAAGATAGAGGCTAGTTTAAGTGTTAACACTAAAAAAAGTTAATCCTTATTCTAAATGGGAACTTAATTCAATAATGAAGAATTCTGATTTTAAGTTAGTTAAATGCCATGAATATACCCAGTGAGGACACTGAAAAGTTTGAAGCCTATAATGAACTTAGGCAAGAATTCAATGATGTTTTTTTAGACCTTCCTGTACGTTTACCACCCGAAAGGACAATTGATCATAAAATCGACCTTATACCTGGTTCAATTATGATCGTACAGCGTCCTTATCGGATGAGTGCATCGGAAGAGGTTGAGGTAAGTAGTTATTTACATGATTACTTGAAGAATGGGTGGGTACAACCTAGTAAGTCTCCTTGGGCATCACTAGTGGTTCCGGTTGCCAAGAAGGATGGGACTATAAGGTTTTGCGTCGATTATAAGAGATTGAACATGGTAACCATTAAGAATAGATATCCATTACCGCGGATGGATGATCTAATAGATTGTCTTAGTGGTGCTAAGTACTTTACCAAGATAGATCTAAGATCGAGATATCATTAGATATGTATCAGGACAGAAGATATACCAAAAACGGGTTTTCAAACTCGCTTTGGACACTACAAAATTTTGGTGTTGCCTCAAATGCACCGGCAACTTTCCAACAGACGATGAACGATTTGTTCAGGCCATATTTGGGAAGATTTGTAGTGGTATTTTTATATGATATCCTAGTGTTCAATAAGATTCTGGCTGAATATAAAGAGCATCTTAGGATTGTCCTGGACATCCTAAGAAGGGAAAAACTCTTTTCCAAAGGGTCTAAGTGTGACTTTTTTGCTCAGGAATTGTCCTACTTGGGACACAAGATTTCCAAACGAGAAGTCAATAATGCAGGTGAGCACAAAACAATAGCGGACGTAACTGCGTGGTTCACAAAGCTAATCACAATCTGTGAAGGTTCTGAACCTATTACTGACAATCTGTCTGAAAGAAAGAATCGATGCGTGAAAGCATCTACAATGTCTATCTCACTTGTTACGAAATCATTTTCATTTTCTATGTATGAATACTATATACACAAATTCTTACAGGTGTGTAGATGAAGAAGGTACAAAAGTGGTTGTGTCGTCTATAGGAGAACGTGGGTGGTTGCTGTCGTTATCAAATCTGATTGCACAGTGCATAGAACGAGCATGAGGAGGCCGCGACGTTGGGCTTCACTAAAATTGACGCTGGTGAAATGTGAAAAATGCAGACACTGTCGCATTGTCGACTTTTTTGCCTATCATAAATTGTGTGTAAAAATGCAGTGTCGCATTTTTTGCCTGTTTAAATTTGCTTGTATTTATGCAGACTGTGCAACTATCACTTTTCTGAAAGTGTCGCAAAACACTTAGTTGCTCAGGATGGCCGGAAGGTGAAAAGGCGACAGCGTCAGTTTTTTTTTTCTCAACAGTGTCGAGTTTTTTGCCTGTGAAAAGTCCTAAGTAAAAATGCAGACTGTGGCGACAAACAGTTCAAATATGCAGACTGTGGGACAACACAAGTAAAAATGCAACAACATGAATGGAGACAAATTGACATAGGATTTTGGAGAGTACAAGAGATAAATCCAACACCCCCCCTTAATCTGGAGCCGTGAATGCCTTGATTTTCAGACCAAGCAATGCACAAAATCTGTTGTGTGCATTAACACTTAATGCTTTTGTAGATATATTTGCAACCATGTCTTGCGTTCTATAGTACGTTAAGCTTATCTCCATGTTGAGAACCTTGCCTCTAATATAGTGATATCGGATCTCAATGTAATTACTCCTAGAGTGAAATCTAGGGTTGGCCGATAAGGCAATAGCACTCTGATTATCACAGAATATGATAGTAGGGTTGTACTGATTCAAACTAATCTATGATAGTAAATTTCTCAACCAAAATGCTTCTTTAATAGATTGAGAAGCAGCAAAGTATTCTGCTTCTGTAGATGAAAGAGCGATAGAGGTTTGCTTACGACTATTCCATGAGATAGGACCGCCATTGAAGAAGAATGTAAATCCAAATGTGGACTTACAATTGTCGACATCTCCTCCCCAACTTGCATCAGAATATCATTGAGCTGATGAAGATTGTCATTCTTGACTTCTCCATAGCAGATGCATTGGTCCATGGTAGCTCGAATATACCTCATGACTCTTATGAGAGCATTCTAATGGGTAGTACTAGGATTAGCATAAATTGGCTGAGTGAGCTTACTACAAAAGAGATGTCAGGTTTTGTACAGACCATTGCGTACATGAGAGATCCAAGTATTGATCGATAAGGATACTCTCTCATCTACTCCTCTTCTTGCTTGGTTTGAGGACATTGGTCCCTTGACAAACGCAGGCCTGGATCCATCGGTGAGTGAGCTAACTTACAATTCATCAGATTATAACTTTCAAGGACATTGTGAAGATACCTTTGTTGAGTAATATAAATCAGTCGTCTCACTATGTCTGGGTGGATTTGAATGTCCAGACAGAAGTGAGCTTCACCAAGATCAGTCATGTCGAACTCAAAAAACAACATCTATTTAGCATCCTTAACCAAAATGGTATTGTTGCTGAAAAACAACGTATCATCCATGTATAAGGTGGTAATAATGAAGGATTGTTGCACTGACTTGAAATAGACATTGCAATCAGCAGTGCTTGGCTAAGAACTTTGTTGGATGAGGAATGTATTGATTCTCTAAAACCAAGCTATGACAAATTGTTTCAAGCCGTAAAGTGCCTTATGGAGTTTACAGACATGATTCTTCATACCTTCCAAAACGTATCCTTTGGGTTGAATCATGTAGATGTATTCTTCTATAACTCCATTCAGATAAATTGTCTGCACATCAAGTTGATGCAATTCAAGATCGGCTGCTACAGCCTACGATAGGAGGGCTAGGATCGATGAATGCTTGAATACTAGACTGAAAGTCTCACTATAGTCAACGTTGGGGATCTAAGTAATCCTTGTGCTACCATTCTTGCCTTACTTCGATCAATCGCTCCATTGGCATTGTACTTGATCTTAAAGATCCTCGCAATCGATAAAATTGTAGCTAGTAGGAGCTTCGACTAATGACCATGTCTGGTTTTTGATCAAAGAGGAATACTCTTTGTCCATGGCTTCTCTCCAGAGATTAAAGTTTGGTTGGCTAAGTGCCTCTTCGACTGTCGTCAGTTCTTGTATCAAAAGACAGACAGACTCAGGAGTATACCTTGTGGGTTGTGTGTGCACTCAGCTTGATCTTCATTCTTATGAAAATACAGACTACATATACATGGTTGGTGTATCACTGCATTGATTCAAGCATACAAAGACAGTAGACAATATTTTATTCTACCATAATAGCTCAGATAGAAGAGAAAACAACAAGCGCTCTACTCCTGCTTTCTACCATGCAAAACAAGGAATGAATTAATTAAAAATGAGCATGGGCTCTGCTACGTACCTGCACATATATGTCTTTAGAAAGATATATGAACAGGTTGCACTAATAGCCTTCAAAATAGCATCCTTTATAAACACAATCGTGGCCTTCGATGAATAAAGTAATTCCATTCAACAACGAGAATAGCAAGGTTATGCATTAACCAATTCTTTGGATCTGCAGTTGCGCTCTTCATGAAGGAAGAAAAATGGAGATGACACCTTCAAATGGATAAGAAAGAAATCCCAGATACAGACAGCCATTCAAAATTTGGAATAACATCCAATATTCCGATGATCTTCCGAACAACAACAAGGTATAAGTTCGATAGATCATGAGGATGGTTTAATAAGAACTTGGAACTTATTGAGAAGATCTATGGGTTTGCGCCAACTCTCATTTTCAGAACAGACCGTGACCACCAGCCTTAGAATTGTTCGTGGCTTGGGATCTTCAAAGAGATGGCACTTCTGATAATTTCTGGCCTTCAAATCTTCGCTGCACTCTGAATACGTGGAGGTGCGCTGATGGCTATCTGAAACTTGCTCGATATTTTTCCACATTCCTAATTCATTGCATCTTGAGTTTAAATGTCAGCAGAAGATCGTTGGATCCTGGCTCAGAACAGTTGAAGGCAGGGTGCAAAATCTGAATCTGCCTCAAAACGGTCGCTAGAAGATATTCGTGACTGTTAACTTCCTCAATATCTTCAAAATTGATTACTAGCTACCACACAATGGCACCATACGTGATGCTGTGTGCTCTGGTTTTCCTTGTGTTATGGAGGCATCTCCACTAGCATAATTTTGATCAAAATTTGTATTTGCAAAATACAGTTGTATTACTAAGACATTCTGGTGGAATCCACCATGACAACTGCATTAGTACCTGATTCTGCCAGAATCAGCACCCTCGCAGCCCAGCATTAGCACCCTCGCAGCCCAGCATTACGCAGGGCTGGTCAGGGCCTGCCCTTGGGCTCCCGCCCTCGGGCAAGGCCCTCGTGCAGGGCCTTCCCCCCCACGTGAGGGTGAACAGCTCTGCATTCACATGCTCCACTACTTTGTAATTCGTTCGAATCTAGGCAGACACGAACTCTGGTTCGAATGAAATATAGTCGAGGCAAGATAAGCGCAGATCTGTCGCTGGAAATGCGTTGATGGCTGCTTGAAGTCTGCCTGATGTTTCTCTATATTCGATAGTCTGAAAGGAGATGATTGCACGTCTTAGTGAATGCATAAGGTGAAACTGCCACTAGGGAGCATCAAATAGCACAGTATTCTGATTTCTGGAATAGCGAGTTAGATAGCTCGAAATCGTAGAAGAGCGTTTGATGCCTTCGAGAAGAGAGACCAGGCAGATCTACCTTCAAAGAGAGAGAGAGAGTAATAGGTCATCGATTTTAAGGCCATCGAGTATCCTCATTGAGTGTCCCTTGAGAATAAGGACTGGAGTAGAATGTAACAGCAGGCCTGTCCATGTAATAGAAGTGATAGGAAGTCTCCGGTCGAGATTATCACACTAGCTAGGAGCCAAAAACTAGTCTCTACAAAAATAGGGATATTTCCTATAAAATAGGATCTAATGGAATCTCTCTATCTTATCATCTACAATATTATCCACATGTGTGAATAGTATCTTGACATGTGGGAGCATTTACTCATTCACATGGAAGTGCAATCTATTTACAAAAGTTTTGACCAAAATGACTTTTTTCTAGATTCTACTCAAAGATCAATTTCACACTTGACTTTATAAAAAATAAGTTACATCCAGAACATGATAGGCAAATATGGTGTTCCTCACACGACACCACATGAGCTATGGTGGGGTAGAAAGCCCAACCTGTCTCACGTCAGAATCTTTGGTTGTGCAGCTTATGCACATATTCTTGATAAGCTTCGAAAGAAGCTTGATGAGAAATCCGAGCAGGTATTTCTGGTAGGTTATGACAACAGTTCGTCATACTATAGAGTCTACATGCCAGACACGAACACTATGAAAACAATGAGAGATGTCAGATTCGATGAGAGCAGGACAATGGCCAACGACGATCTACGAAGTTCTGGAGAGATAGTACTATGACCTATCGCCAATGACAGAGGGAGCAGAAGATAAACACAAAAATGAAGATTTTGAGTCGTCTCCCATTCGAGCGACGAATCTGACGAAAAAAGATTCGAGAGGCAACCTGTTGCCACAGTTCTTGTAAACCAAGATGGTTCCAGGCCAAGCAGAGCAAACAAGGGCAAAGGCATAGCTATTTCAGGAGGATCTCCTAGAAGGTCGACAAGACCACAAAGAGCGCCAGCAAGATATGTGTCAGGCAGCTCAGCTTCCACATCAGAAGAGTTCTGGGGGTTCAGTGGCGAACCACAAACTTTCGAGGAGGCGATTGAAGGTCCAAAAAAGGATAGATGGATCCAAGACATGAACGAAGAGATGGAGTCCATGAGGAAGAACCAGACATGGACGTTGGAGCCATTACCACATAAGCGCAAGATTGTCAAATGCAAATGGGTCTTCATGCTCAAATACGGACCAGATGGGAACGAAATACAAGGCAAGACTGGTAGCGAAGGGTTTCTCTCAGAGATACGGTATTGACTATTCTGAAACCTTCTCTCTTGTCATCAAACATTTGTCCCTACGTCTGTTATTTGCATATGCAACAGCTTATGACCTCATGATCCACATTGTGGACGAGAAGACAGCCTTCCTGCATGGCGAATTAGACATTAGGATTCAAGCCTCTTTTGGCTGATTCCAATGTATATGTCAGAGTTACAGATGGGCAGATCATCATTGTGGTTGTGTATGTGGACGACACTCTGATACTTTGCAGGAGTGAGCAGCTAATAGCTGAAGTAAAGGCAGACATCTCGAAACATTTCGAGATAGTGGATCTCGGAGAAGCCAGGTGTTACCTAGGCGCTCGACACATTGGAAGATTACAAAACGAATTTTGCAATATCTTCAATTAACGAGAGATTATGGCTTGTGTTATTGTCGTGGTGCAGGTTTCAGGATACTTTCCTACAGCAATGCTAGTTGGGCATCTCTCAAGGACGATTGTAAAAGTGTCTTAGGAGGATGCACCATTGTATCAGGAGCAGTAGTTCTCTGGGTCAGCAAGAAGCAGACCATTGTAGCCCAGTCATTCTGCGAAGCAGAGTACGTAGCAGCAACAAAGATGTCCAATGAAATAATTTGGCTAAGACAGTTCCTGGACGAATTGGGAGGGGATCTAATTGAGAAGAAGATGCTAGAGACCACCTTCATCGAAACGAGAGACATGGTTGCTGACATCTTCACTAAATCCCTGAACAAAGGACTCTTTGAGAGACAAAGGAGCAGTCTCGAGATCGTAAAGCTATCATGCTTTGAGAGGGAGCTGAAGAAACAAAACGTTTCTAATTACAAAGCCTTGCTAGCCTTCAGCCCTTAGCCCGACGAAGACATTTGCGAACTCGAAGATCTGGAGACACGAAGCACGAAAAGTTTTGCGAATACGAAAGTCAAAGGAAACGAAGATGAATGGTTCACGAACACAAAAGTCAAAGGAGACAAAGACGAACAATTTGCGAACACAAAAGATCCATGAACGAGATTCTTTTGTGGTCCAGTACGAGAGAAAGGCATACGAGCAAAACCAAACCCGTTCTGCCCTCACGCTCCAAAGAGTACCAGCTAAGATCACGCAAGTACCCACAAGTACAGAGATATGATCTGATGGCATGACGTCAGCAGATACTTCCTAGGTCGTGGCTAATCTGCCACTCTTGTAACTCCCTGACTAGTTGCTTAATCACTCTAATCTTAGATTTACATAGAGCGACCATGCTTACTGGATGATACTTGACATATAGATCAACAAAATACACACAGTGTAACAACGAAATAGTCTGATGCTATAAGCAATCAAGACAAAAATACAGAATACTTGTCCGCCTGCGTGCGAAGACAATTTTGTGTAGGATCAGAAGATCCAATTGTCCGCTAGTAAAGCGAGACAATTACTCGTGAGAGAACCGCGTTTCTCTCATGCCAATGCACTGCATGGGTATGCACATAGTGCTCAAAGAATCAGAGAAGAAAATCAATAGATGATATTGTAGCCTTTGTGCACATATCAATTCGTGTTGTGTCTGATCTCGAATGCAAATATTTTTGCTGTTAATCACGTGTCTGAGTTTCTTCTTGTTCATTTTGAATTCCGCACTTTGGTTGAAACTATGTTGAATGTTGTATTAGTTTTATGAACGTAGATCAGTAGTGACTGACTACACTCTGGAGGACTGTAGGAGTGATTCAGTTGGCAATGTCTAGTGATCGCATCTAAACTCCATCCAAGACGAAGAGAGTTGTGCTTGATTTGCCTTCGCAAAAGTTTTGCGAATGCAACGAATTCATCAGTCGTCATTTTCAACACACTCATGATGATAGATGGACCATGCACAACATTGGAACTTAGAATGCTATCCTCGAATGTCCAACAAAAGTATCACTTAAGCTTAGGAACAATCTCGGCACCAAGTGTTGATATGCCGTAAAAGTGCCTCCAAAAATAAATAAAGGCCTTGCCAACATAAACCAACAACTCGACACAGTGCCACGGTACATAATATTAGAAACATGTGAAAAACTCAGCTAGGCACTGCATCAGATAACTACATTTCCGACTTTTCTATAAAAATGTCGATAAAATAGATAAATGACATTAATAGTATACCACAATCCTTCAACTTCCATCTGGAGATTGTTGTGTCGTCAGCTTCGGGTATTCCCTCTGCACTTGTAACAACGTCATACAACTCCTTAGCCATTAGCATGTTTCTCATCTTAAATTTCCACAGATGGTAATTAGTTCCATCAAGCTTGTCCATGATAGGACTGGCTTTTCCTTGGGAATCCATGTGGAAGATTAGTCTAGGTGATAGTAGTAATTACTATCAATGACTTAAGTATGAAAATCTAGTGCTAAATTATAGAATATGAAGACAATTACTCTATCAGCTAGTAGAGTCTAGTTTTTACGGAAGCTAATCAGGCTATAGAAACAGCTCTGAAATGAAACCGCTTAAAAAATCAGATAGGTTCTGATATCTTTGGCTCTGATACCATGTCGGAGAAGTGAGAGGGAAGGATAGATCAGTCCCCTTCAATTCTCTCCGTGCGTGCACTACTGGTGACTTAGTAGGTGAACACAAGAACATAATAATTTTAGATCTTCTAATGTGCGGTGGTAGCGGAAGTGATGAACAGACAACTAGACAAATCAATTAGATAGTCAAACAGAACATGGAAAAGCATTGCAATATTGACATGAATTTGAACGCAGAACCAAACAGAGCTGTAATCAGATTAAGTATAATGAAATATACAAGTCAAGCAGCTCGGGGATGCTGATCACTACCCTGAAAGGATACGGCCTCTAGGCAATTGAGACGTGAAGAAAGTAATGAAGCTCGGACCATGCACAGGTGGAAAAGTTTGCCCATAATAAAAAAAGAAGGCTGAGCAGTGACATATCATATAAAGAAGTGTAAATATAAGTGTGCCACTCAAGCTTCATGAACTTCAAAAGGCAACCCTAACCAAGCATAAAAACAGACATTTTGAACTAAAATAAGAAATGCAGGTGAGCACAAAACAATAGCGGATGTAATCACATGCTTCACAAAGCTAATCACAATTTATGAAGGTTCTGAATCTATTACTAACAATCTGTTTGAAAGAAAGAATCGATGCGTGAAAGCATCTACAATGTCTGTCTCACTTGTTACAAAATCATTTTCATTTTCTATCTATGAATACTATATACACAAATTTTTAGAAGTGTGCAGATGAAGAAGGTACAAAAGTGGTTGTGTCGTTTTTAGGAGATCGTGGGTGGCTGTTGTCGTTGTCAAATTTGATTGCATAGTGCATAGAACGAGCGTGAGGAGACCGCGACATCGGGCTTCACTAAAATTGACACTGGTGAAAATGTAAAAAATGCAGACTATCGCATTGTCGGCTTTTTTGCCTGTCATAAATTGCGTGTAAAATCGCATTGTCGCATTTTTTGCCTGTTTAAAATTTGCTTGTATTTATGCAGACTGTGCAACTGTCGCTTTTCTGGAAGTGTCGCAAAACACTTAGTTGCTCAGGATGGCTCGAAGATGAAAAAGTGACAGTGTCGGTTTTTTTTTTTTCGCGATAGTGTCGGGTCTTTCGTGTCAAAAATGGTGAACTCTTGCAACTTTGTTGTAGCACGAACAAGACACGAAGGTTGAACGAGAACAATTCGCGACAGTCAACATGTCTTTGACTCAAAGCACGAACAATTTGCGAATCAACCGCGAATCGTAAACACACCTCCAGGACCGCAAACCACAAAAGGGGCGCAGAACGAAAACTACAAAGAAAAACAAAAAGAAACGAAACAAACAAAGAGAAATTTTACGCGCTGCCAACTGGCAGCTCAAGAACGGAGATTAACTAACTAGTTTATTAGCGTTAACTAGCCTTGTGATTCTACGTTTAGCTATCTTGTAAACTCCACATAGTGGAGGTATAAACAATCCTCTCTGGATCATAACTCAGTAGAGAGTTAGTGAATACAGAGATCTGTAAGAAACAGAGAGAGATGTAGCGAATAGAGTAAGAAAGCAAAAATACCATAGTTGTGCATGAAAGTCTGCCAACGAGTAGAACACAGAGAAAGAGCAGAGAGTCATTCCGCCAATGAGCGAGACACTGACAATCTCGCTCTAAAACCAAACTGACAATATAGTCGTTCTATTTCGTGTATCTCTTGGCCTTGTGCTGTCTCTCTTGATTGCTAGAATAAAATATGTTCTGTGATGCGTAGTCGAGTGTCTGGGATCCCGTAAGAGCTTCTGCATGAAAAGAAAATTCAAAGACAGAAAACTGTTTGCGAATCAAAAGAGAGGACGAACACGAAACAAGAAAAGCTTCTGCGACATGGTATCAGAGCCTACAGGTTATCACTACTGATGTCCCAACAGTGATTCTTCCAGACAATACAATATGGCTACGACAATCCAGACTAGAGTAGCAATCAGTCTTGATGCTGCAAATAACAGAAGCAAAAATTCAAAATCAAAACACTCTTGAAGGGCGAAGGCATCTGGTCGATGACCGAGCTCTTAGAGGTGCAGCCTCCAGAGGGAGACCCGAGGAGAGCTGAATGGATCAGAAAGGATGAGCTCGCAATGGCGATCATCGTTTTGTCCATAAATGAAGATCTACTCATGCAGATTGAAGACTGCAAAAGCAGCCATGCAGCGTGGGAAAGATTAAAGCAGAATTATGAAGTGAGGACTGCAGCTTCAGTCATGCACCTTCACAATCAGCTGCAATCCATACGGTGGGATGGCAACCAATTAGATCAACACGTTGAGAAGATCAGAACGATCTTTGCTCAACTCGCTGCATCAGGATAGGAGCACCAGGTCCCAACACCACAGCAGCTGATGTACTTCGTGAAATCTCTACCGACGTCCTATGAGCTACTGAGAATGCTCATCTTGATTCTACTAGATATGACATTCGACAAAGCAGTCAGTCTTGTCGCTGATGAGAGACTGATGAGAGATGAAGGAGAGGGAAGCAATGATCAAGAGAAGGCTCTCTTCACGAAAGGAAGGAAGAAGAACAAAAACAAGCCAAGATTCGAGAAGACGAAGTCCTTGAAACAACAATCTTCTTCCTGCGATCATTGCCACAAACCAGGTCATACGGCCAACAAATGCTGGTTCAATCCAGCAATACCTTGCAAGCACTGCAAGAAGAAAGGGCATTCTGCATATGACTGCAGATTCAACCCAAAAGAAAAAAGAACAAAGCTGAAAAGGCAAACGATGCAAAGTCATCAAAGGATGCTGAAAGAGGTGACGAAGCTTTCACGATACTCGATGAAGCTTTGACAAGGTACTCTGAACACGACTATGATGTAGTCATCGATTCAGGAGCAATATCTCACATAACCTGCAACAAGAAGATCTTGATCAACTTTCGCAAACTCGAAAACGATAGAGAAATGATTATAGGCAATGGAAGCAGACACGATGTCAAAGGCATCGGCTCTCTACAGCTACGAACACTGTCAGGCCAAGCAGAGCTGTCAAGAGCACTCTATGTGCTCTCACTCAGAAAGGATCTGCTGTCTGTCTCCAAGATGACAGATCTAGGAATTTGAATTTTGTTCGACGACAACACTTGCCGTATGATCGAGAAGACAACAAACAAGTTGTTGATGATCGGATGCAGAGAAGGAAATCTCTACCAAGCCAAAATAATTAGCAACTCTAAAAGCATATTAAATGTTTCAAAAAACGAAGATCAGCTCTGGCATAGAAGAATGTATCATTTGAACATGCGGAGCCTGTATGACATGAGCAGAAAGGACATTGTCACAGGTCTCAAGATTTCAAGGCCAGAGGCTGAGTTCTGCAAAGCTTGTCAGAAAGGCAAGCAACATCAGAATCCATTCACACATGAGGGAAGAAGAGCCAGAGAAGTTCTTGAGCTCATCCACTCTGATGTGTGTGGACCAATGAAAACAGATTCGTTTCAAAGTTCGAGATATTTTCTAACGTTCATAGATGATTACAACCGAATGACCACGATCTACTACTTGAAGAAGAAATCCGGAGTATTTTATTCTTTAAAGAAGTTCGTGGCATTCGTAGAGCGACACAACTCGAAAAAGATACAGATCCTTAGATCTGACAATGGAGGTGAATACAAAAGCACAGAATTCTCAAGATTCTGCGAAGAATAGGGGATCGAACGCCAGTTCACTCCTGCATACACACCACAATACAATGGTGTGGCAGAAAGAAAAAAATAGAACGCTAATCGAAGGAGCCAGATGCATGATGGCATAGGCTCAATTGTCAGGTCAATTCTGGGCCAAGGCAATAGCTACAGCTATACACCTGCAAAACAGATCTACAATGACACCGTTGGAGAACAAAACACCATACGAAATGTGGACAGGCAGAAAGCATGATCTGTCATACGTACGAGTGTTTGGATGTGAAGCATACAAGCACATTTCAAAGAAAAAGAAAAGCAAGTTCGATAACAAATCCGAGCAAACAATCATGGTCGGCTACTCGAACAGAACACATGTGTACAGACTCTACAATCCAACCACGAAGAAGGTTGTTTCGAACAGAGATGTGAAGTTCGACGAGTCCACATTCCCTGGACTAAAAGATGAAAGAGGCCATGAGATCTTCACACTGCTGCCTATTCAAGAGGGAGATCGAGGACATACATGAAATCAGAATGCAGAGCCCCAGATTCTAGAGCAGCAAGAAGCAGGGATCGACCCCACAAACAAGAAATGTTCGAGCAGCGACGAAACGAACCTCGAAGGTCAACACGACAAAGAAGAGCACCAGACCACTATTCTAACAATCTTCAATGGAGCGAAGACATGCAATTCGAGTACTGCAACTTCATAGAAGAGTCAACAACATACCAAGAAGCTATCCAGAGTCCAGAGGGAGGATTTTGAAAATAGGCAATGTCAGAGGAGATTGAGTTGATGAGGCAAAACGAGGCATGGACATTAGAGCCACTGCCAAAAAACAGAAAAATAGTTGACTGCAAGTGGGTGTACAAGAAAAAGCTAAAATCAGATGGCACTATTGGCCGCTACAAGGCAAGGCTTGTCACAAAGGGCTACACTCAAGATATGGTGTCGACTATTTCGACACATATTCGTCCATGGTGAAGATGACAAGCATAAGGCTACTCCTTGCATACGCCACACAGTACAATCTGGAAATTCACCAGATTGACGTGAAAACAGTCTTTCTCCACGGAGATCTAGAGGAGAAAATCTTCATGAAGCAACCTGAAGGCTATGAAGACCCCGACAATAGACAATATGTTTGTCGATTGCAGAGATGCATCTACAGTCTAAAACAGGCATCACGGGCTTGGTACAAAAAGCTTGATGGTCTTCTGAAGTCTCTAGACTTCAACCCTACTCAACCAAATTGTAATGTCTACATCAAAAGAGTAGGAAAGGATTTTGTGATACTAACCATTTTTGTGGATGATTTGCTGATGATAGGAAATTCCTTAATGCTGATCAAAGACACGAAGACTCAGATTTATGAAAGCTACGAAAGAAGCAACAAAATGCCTACGGTTGGAGATCAGAAGAGATCAAACAAATGGCAAAATGCACTTGAGTCAGTTAGAATACGCCAAAAAAGTGCTAAAGCAGTACCAGATGATGGACTGCAAAGAAAAAGCCACACTAATAATAGTTGGAGCCAAGCTCATGAAACATGATTGCCCAAAAACAGAAGAAGAAGAACAAAAGATGGCAGATATATCCTACTAGAACTTAATCGAGAGTCTGATGTATTTGACAATTTGTACCAGACTGCATCTAGCCTTCTCTGTTTACGCATTGAGCCAATTCTGTTCCAATTCTGGTCTAGCACATTGGCAAATGGCCGAACGAATCCTACAGTATCTGAAGGGTACCCAGAACATTGGATTAACCTACAGAGCTAACGTGGAGAAAGGATTCGAGTGCATCACTATAGTGATGTGAGTTGGGCGAGCTGCAAGGATGACAACAAGTCCATTATTGGAGGATGTACAATAGCATGCGGAGCTGCAATCAGCTGGATATGCAAAAAGCAAACCCTAGTAGCTCAATCCTCTTGCGAAGCTGAGTATGTCACAGCCTCGCAAGTGGTGAATGAGGTAGTGTGGCTATGGATGATGTTGGAGGCAATCGAGATACCACAAGAGGGGCCAAGCATGATGATGATGGACTCCCAGAGTGCCATCTATCTGTCCCAGAATCCTGTCTTCCATTCAAAGATGAAACACATTTATCTGAAGTACCATCACATTCGAGATTTGATCTCTAAAGGAGAGCTCCAGGTCTAGTTCATAAAATCAGAAAGTATGATTGCAGATTTGCTCACGAAACCGCTCGACAAGCCACTCTTTACCAATCAAAGAGAGACAATTGGACTGAACGAACAAAGCTGCAAGGTTCAAGAGGGAGTGTCAGAAAAGACACGAAGGTCGAACGAGAACAATTTGCGATAGTCAACGTGTCTTTGACTCGAAGCACGAACGATTCATGAATCAATCGCGAATCGTAAACACACCTCCAGGACCGCAAACCGCAAAAGGGACGCAGAACGAAAACTACGAAAAGAAACAAAAAGAATGAAACAAATGAAGAGAAATCTTACGCGCTGTCAGTTGGCAGCTCAACGGGCTTCATGCCCAGCTGAAACGAATAGCAACGACGGAGATTAACTAACTAGTTGATTAGCGTTAACTAGTCTTGTGATTCTACATTTAGCTATCTTGTAAACTCCTTATAGTGGAGGTATAAACAATCCTCTCTAGATCATAACTCAGTAGAGAGATAGTGAATACAGAGATCTGTAAGAAACAGAGAGAGACGTAGCGAATAAAGTACGAAAGCAAAAACACCATAGCTGTGCATGAAAGTCTGCCAACGAGCAGGACACAATGAAAGAGCAGAGAGTCATTCCGCCAACGAACGAGACACTAACGATCTCGCTCTAAAACCAAACTGACAATATAGTCGCTCTATTTTGTGTATCTCTTGGCCTTGTGCTGTGTCTCTTGATTGCTAGAATAAAATATGTTCTGTGATGCGTAGTCAAGTGTCTAGGATCTCGTAAGAGCTTCCGCACGAAAAGAAAATTCAAAGACAGAAAATTGTTTGCGAATCAAAAGAGAGGACGAACACGAAACAAGAAAAGCTACCGCGACATTTCGCTTGTGGAAAATCCTGAGTAAAAATGCAGACTATGGCGACAAATAGTTTAAATATGCAGATTGTGGGACAACACAAGTAAAAATACAGCAACATGAATGGAGGTAGATTAACATAGGATTTTGGATAGTAGAGGAGATAAATCCAACAATCGTGACCCAAAATTCACTAGGAATTTTTGGCAAGCAGTATTTGAAAAGTTGGAAACGACTTTAAGTATGAGTTCTACAGATCATCCGAAATTAGATGGTCAAACGAAAAGGACCAATCAGACGATGGAGGATATGATGCGAGCATAGTTGGGCCATCGGCAGTCTGATTGGGAAAATTACCTTTCACTGGTGGAATTTGTATATAATAGTGCAAAACATTCAGCAACCAGATTCGGCCCTTTCATGCTTATGTATGGTTATCAACCTCGATCACCAATTTGCGTTGGCATGAAAAAACTTAGGGTGCAAGCCACAGCTGATTTCCTTGCGGATAAGCAAGAAATGTTACAGCTGGCTAAAGATAGCATAAGAAGTGCCCAGGAAAGGGCAAGGAGGCTATGCTGATCTATCTCGGAAGCACAAGGTATTCTTGGTCAATGATTGGGTATTTTTTAGGGTTCCTAGTAACTCTAGGAGCTTGAAAACTATTAAGTGTACAAAGTTGGCGCCTAGGTATTGCGGTCCTTTTAAGGTTATCCAAGTGATAAACAAGGTTGCATACAAGCTAGACCTTCCAACTAACATTGGAATTCAACCTGTTTTCCACGTTAGTAAGTTGAAACTCTCGTTGGGGGTTGGGGAAACCCTTGTCTCTGTGGAAGATCTAGTGAAGCTTCTTTGTGATGAGTCCGCGAGTGGACCACCTGAACCCGAGGCGATTGTTAATAGTCGGCATAAAACTCTAAGAAATAGAGTGCTTCGGGAATGTTTAGTCAGGTGGAGGGGCAAATTAAAACAAGAGGATACTTGGGAAAAGGAGGCTGATCTCCAGAAGAGTTTTCCAAATTTTTTCCTACAAGAAAAAATTTAAGTTTCAGGGAAATGAATGTTACATACCTATGTAACTAGAAGTACTTCAGTGACCCCTATATGTCCATTTAGTGTTGGGGACTAAATGGCAAGTTTCCCTTGGATAAGGGATACCCTTAGGATTAAGGACAGGTGCCTTTGGATAAGGGCAGGCAAGTGACTATACCTTGGTCGGAGGTATGGAATCAAGTTACCCTTGGATATGGAGTACCCTTAGGATTAAGGGTATGTGCCTTTAGACAAAGGTACTGGTGTCTCTTGATAAGGGCAAGTAGGTGTCTATGCCTTGGTCAGAGGTATCAAACCTAGTGACATGCTAGAAAGTCATTACCATGGGTGTATTGGCTATTTTTCTAAACCTTGGGCCTCAACCTTGAACCATATCACTTTATTGGCCTTGGACCAAAGTATACAAGCACAACTTGGGCAATGGGACCTAGTAGGAGGGCACACTTCCAAGGTGTCCATTGAGTTCCCAACTCCCACAAGAACGACATTCAAAGAGTCATAGGTTATGGAAGAAGTCTCTTGACCTTCATAAGCCTATGAAGGTTCTTTAACTCCCCTAGGTCTCTCTCTTTTTCATTGGTTGTGCATGGAACTCCATAGTGTATTGGAGGGTGCCATTTTCCATCTATATGAGGGGAGGAGGGCGCCCATAGGGAGAGGGAGAGATCTCTTTTGTTTGTTATGCTTATGCTCTAGTGTGGCTACTAATGTATAGAGTGTTTTCTTGTGTGTAATATGCTTAGGGTCTGGATCTTGCTTATGGTATGGGACATAAGTAGGGTTTGGATCTTGAGTATGCTATGATTTGTGGTGGTATGCTTGTGATAAGTTATTGGTTAGCAAGGGGGTGCTAGATTAGCCAAGTTGTAGGATTGCATGTGCTAGCTAGCTATGGTTGGGTGGTGAATACTTGAGGTCACTTGTTATCTACCTTTGTGATTAAGATTAGGGACACAGGTGGAGGAGAGATCCATGGAGGCTTGAAGATCCTTACTTGCAGGTGGAGGCATCCTAGCTTGGAGTTGGGGAGCATTTTGGAGCTTGCAGGTTACTTGGAAGACCTTTGGAGGCACTACCTTTGGATTAGGAGGAGTTTTTGACTTCATTTGTAAAAGCTATATCCATATCCCTTGCACACTTGCATTACATTGAGAATAGAGCATTTCTTTTGCATTATTTATCAGGCATGAGTGCATTATTTAGAAGCATGGAGATGGTTCATAGAGACAAAATGAATACCAATGTAGTTGGGGGAGGTGAGTATTCTGTAATTTCATATACAAGAAAACAAAAGCATGTGAAACAAAACAAATGAACTAAAAGGGAAAGGAAGTACATGCATGAAAAAAATAAAAGTGTAAAAGAAATTATATTGATCAAGCCCATTCCAATCATTGGCCACCTTATCTATTTATTTGTGAGATGAGTGATTGCATATCATAGTCTAATCCTAGGTCGCAGATCATAGTCTAATCCCAAGGTTGATAGTAAGTCTATAATCTGTCAGTGTCTATAAAATTTTACCTCAATTGCCCTCTTTTGTAACTAATGGTGTGTAAAATAACTCTTTGTGTTTATCCAAGCATGTAAAATTGCCTATTTTTTTTTGAGATTGTCATTATCACCATAGTCTGAGGTAGAAAAGCTCGCAAAGCTCGCACAAATCTACTCGCAAAATGCTAGATCCCTTTTCACTCTTGGCTCACTTCCAAAAGGAATTGAGCTTCCTTTTGTTAGTACAAATACTTGCTCACTTTCTTTCATCTTGTTGCATCAAAGTCGATAACGCCACATCCGTTTTTTACAGCTAGAAAGGCATATGGCAAATGCGATTGAGAGTGCATTCAGGGCCTCACTCATCTAAGGGTGAAAGAAGGTTGGTGATTTTGTAGACTCTAGACATAATGTTGGCAACTCTCAAGCAAGTCCTACCCTTGAATCCAAGGGTGGGTGGGGCCACAATTGTTTTGCCATTTGTGGTTAAATATATGATCTTCCAAAAGATTGTGAGTTATAGATGACACGCTATAGATGCTCTTTATTTTTTCAAGGTGTATGTGGATGTGAGCATGTTGCTTCACACAAGAAATTGTCCATGTGGTCATCACATTCATAGTCATATATGTAATTGAAAATTAAGCACCAAAGGTGTTGTTAGTCAACTCGATCACTAACTTATTTTGATCGGTACTTGAGAAATGTTCATGTAAATTGCATTTAAAATTTTCTATTTTTATAAAGGTTGTCATTTGAAAAAAATTGTTGCCCTCAAAAATTTACAACTCAAGATCCATGGTGGTGAAAAGATGATAAGTATTGTAATGATAAACACCTTAGGTTCTTGTTGGGAAAGCTCAGGTAGGGGCATTATTGTCATAATATTAGCAAAAATTCTCTCGATGTTAGAGACCCTCAAGCAAGCAGGTGCCTTCACGCTCCTTTGGGCATTTTCCCTCATGTAGGGGCTCTAATGAGTGTAAAGCCTACATCCAAGAACTATACCTTATATTTAGACAAAAGGTTAAAAGATGAAATCAAATTAGATTGGCTAAAAATGTTAATATATTGCAGATTCACAAAAGTTTGTAGTATCCTCTTTGTTGCCTTAGAGTAAGTTAGAGTAAGCTATTGTGATGATTTGCTAAAAGCTAAGGTGTCATTCCTATGGGAGTATGAGCATTAAAACTTATTTTTTATAATTTTTTGTAATTCTTTTGGAATGTAATCTTAATTTTTTAATCTTTGAGTGAATTGAATAACTGGCAAAGCTTGTCGTGATATATCAATCACCTTGATTTTTTGTACCACCTTGTGTGTACAGTGCATACATAACAATATCATTATATTGAATGGAGAGAGATGAATCTTACATACTCAACAACTTGTGGCTAAAAATCGTCTGAAGATCTTGGTCAAACATAAATTTTATTACATAATAAAACAAGTGTTGATTTTTTGGAAGTCAGCACCGTCCCTTGTTTTTTTAGACCGAAGCATTGGAGAAAGAGACGAGCTTCGTTCTTCTTCGCACCGCATCCTAGATAAAAGAATGCGGCAATCTATTTTTGAAGAAAGATGCGAGTTCCATTCTCAGACTATGCAAATTTGGCCGAGCACAATGGGCACATGGAAAACAATAATGAATAAATAAAAACACAAAACATAGGACCCGGTACAACAGTGTGGGCTTGAGAGCAATGACGTAGCTTTCGAGGGAGGGTGGAGGTTCTCCACGTGGCAGCGTTTGATTGCTCAGCTGCCAGAGCGCGTGACTGCTGACCACATGACTATTTCCTGCTACATTTGACCGCATGTGACCTTCGTCTCCGTCTTCGTCTTTGCTTGCGATCCATGTTTTCTGTGTTTCTTTTCTTCTCTGGATCGCAACATATATACGTCGCCTTGCCTTCTCTCGCCGTAGCCATAGCTCGGGAATAGCAAATCCGAACTCTCCTTTACCCCTTAGGATTATGCGCACAATGCCTGACAATTCCTTTTTCTGTCTGCATTTGCTTAGGCTGACCTATTCATTCTGTTTCCTGTTTCTTGCCCAATTCCTGGTGATGTTTTGGGCTTCTTTTTGGACTGATCACGCCCCCACCGCATAAGTGATGTCTGGTGTTGTAATAATCAAATAATTCAAGGAGCTAGTTGTCTAGTTTCCGTCAGCTTTGCCTGTATTTTTCGGATGAAAGAGAAGTTTTCTACTTTCCGTTGGTCTGTGTTGCTCAATCGCGCTCATTTTGGGAATCGTTTTGAGGTCTTGGTGGCTCAGAGATGCTTTGTTTTACAGTCAATTTTGTCGACGAGAATGGAAGTTGTGGATGATCATAGCTACTGGGGCGACTTCGGCTTGCGGCACTCTGCGAGGTTAGATTTTTCGTGTTTTCTCTTTGCTTTGAGGATTTTCTGAGATGAACTCTGGTTCTTGTGCAGGAAGTACAGGTCCTAGCTCGTTTTACTTGCGTCATATGCCTGTGAGAGAGGGACGTAAATTGCATCCATTGTACATTTCAGTGATTTAAACTTGTACATGTTCTAAATGGCGAACAGACGTAGAAATTTGGACCTTCGCAACTCCTTGGAAGGCAGTTAGGAAATTGGGTTCAAGCTTTATAGTTTATAATCCATATGTCGTAGTTCGAACATTGACAAGTCGGAAATGTGATCCTCTTTTTGTTTCCATCCTTAATCTTTTGGTGCTTACCAAAGAGATTGTTTTATGCAACTATTGCTTGATTGCTGGCTATTCCAAATTTTGCTCTAAAGTCTTGAAAAGCTCTTGCGAATAGTTCTTGCAGCAGGTCCATTCGTGCTAACTAAGATCTGGTCAAGTGGTTCATTAGTGGTTGGTCAGCAATTGTTAAAAAAAAAAGCAAGGCTAAAGAACTTACGTCACTTTTGACATTAAGTCTTACTCCACCTTTTATAAGTGGACCTCTATCATGCAAAAACTCCACTGTCTGCTATGATTCGTCCGGAAATACAATTTTGTTGCCAGAATAGATTGTTTGATTTTGTCACCGTTGCAACTAGAATTTTCTAGCCATAAAACCAACCACGAAGCAAGTCAGCTCAAACTTCTGGAGGGCAGTAATTCTCATCGGAAATGCACTTGTAGCGTCTGTACGGCTGGGTATGCAAGTAACCAGGATACCGTTTCAATATAACAGTGAATGACCAATTCTTGTTAGATAGTCAAAGCTTTTATTTTCAATATGAACCGACTCTTATCATTTGTTTTGAACCTGATATTATCCTAGACTTAACACGTAAACATCGAGATATTTCACTTAAACAGGGTTTCTTGTTTGCCCTTGAAGTTTTATTACATAAATTGAAGTAATTAGGTGCAATCTTTATGACTGCTCCTGGCTTCAATATCATTTTAAGAATCTCCAAGCTGCAAACATCTGACTGTTGATTAGATAAGCACACTCTGGTTCAGATTTTTACATGCCGATGCCCTGCTGAGAAACGTTTTTACTGAATTAGTAAAAACTGCTATTACGGTTAGCCGGACCTTTTGCTCTTGGTTTTTAGTCTTTTGCAATGGTTTATCATTTCATCATCCATTCAGAGTAAACGTGAGCCTGTTTCTATTAGGATTTGGAAAAAATTGACAGACTGCCTACCTGTTTCATTTGACTACAGTCATTTATAACAGTATCAGTTATTCACATAGCTGTCTTTCTTCTTGAGTGTTCTTTTATCATCCAAACTATTATGATTTTTGTAGTTTTGAAAGATCTCTCTCTCTCTCTCTCTCTCTCTCTCTCTCTCTCTCTCTCTCTCTCTCTCTCTCTCTCTCTCTCATATATATATATATATATATATATATATATACCTTTAGATGTTCCTAAATGGTATTACCTATGTCGTGCAATATCCTTTCATCATACTTCAGATGTGTGTTTTATTCTGTTAACCAGTAAATTGCACTGTTTGCCCTTGGAGGTTGGGCCTGTAGTTAACAGCACCAAAGCAGGGTTTGCATCCTCTATGGTTGACTCTTGAGCAGTGTTCCATTCTACTTACACCAGTTTACACAGTTAAAACACAGTGCCTATTTATGGACCAGTGTTTCCTTATTGAGAGAGCATACGAAGTAAAGGTTAACAATTGTACCTTTTTTTTCATCAGAAGGTAGAATCTTCTTTTTGCAATTTCCTTGCTTATGGTTAACAGAATCTTGTCTTGCTGAGATGCAGGGCTTTCCATCATTTGTGAGCTTCGAGTGCTTTACCTGGTTTTGAACGTTTTCTTTTTCCTGTTTGGCAGGGAAGCACTGGAAATCGTTGTTGGATCATCTCTGTAACACGTCACTAGGCTTGTATTGGGCTTGCATTGAATCATTTTGATTACGACCTTACAATCCTAAAAGATCAGATGGATGATTTGCGGGACTTCTGTGTTGGAGCGACAGAAAGGGATTCTGATGTGCAGGAAGCTGCAAGGGCTGGGGTATTGGAAGCTGAACGGTTTGTCCAGATTCTTTCACAACAACAGCATGAAGATTGTTCATTGATTGCTTCTCAGGTGGTGTCTAATTTTAGGAAGGTAGTTACTTTACTTAGCAGAACAGGACATGCACGATTCAAAAGAGGTCCTCAAAAATCTCTTGGTTTTCTAAAAACCGGAAAGGAGCTTACTTTCATGGATGGTCCTGATCTATTTTCAAAAGATCCCAATTCCATCAGTGCTAGTACTTTGGTACCAGCATTTTTCTCATCTCACTCTCAGATACATCAAAAAGTGAGTGGGAGGTTGCTCTCATCTCAAACCTCTTTGATGCCTATTTCTGATATGTCTGGAGAAGTTGCTCATCAGCAACATCAGGTGTTGCAAGGAAGGATATTGTGCACACAATTAGACGAGAGACTGGAAAAACCAAGCCTTGGTCTTGAGACTAAAATAAGATGCATGCCTCCTCTTTCTTCTGCAAAATCATTTATGTCATCCCTGAGCATCGATGGCAGTGTGGGTATTGAGAAGCAGCCTTCCTTTTTTCAGCCCCTTCCATCTATAAGAGATAGTGCTCCAGTATCATCAAAGAGGAAATGTTTGGGTAAGTCAGATGAAAACGGCCTCAATTGCGGGATGCATGGCAAATGTCACTGCTCAAAACGCAGGTAGGTAACCATCTCATTGACTACTAGGAACTTTTCAGAATGTTCTAGCAGTGTAGATATGCTTTTTTTTTTACGATTCATTGATTGTACCTGAAAATTCTTTTTCATCTGAGTATGAGCAACTACTTTGTGGGTTACAAAGACTTTTTCATTGTCATCACATCATGAGGGCAACATGGACTAAAATTTAACATGTTCAAAATCGCTATTCTAAAACTGGCAAGAATCATTTTTCTCAAAATGTATTCATTCATATATATCACTTGTCTTAGCTGTAACCTAACCTGTCTTAATTGTAATCTACTGTTAGATGGAGGGGATATTTTCCTATAAATGGGATTAATATTTCAAAACCTTCTAGATACCGTCTTGTCTGGAAGTAGATGTCAGTAAAACCTTAGTCAAGTTAGCCTTTGACGTCACTAGCTCTCATGGTACTAACTGAAGGTCTATTGATTGTAACCCTTCATAATTTAGCATCATTTACATGAAACCTGAGAATATGGGAAGCATTTGTAGTATATAGCTTTGATACATGAAAGAGAGCTGAGATTTCAAGAAGTTTCAATAAATTAGCTTCGCTACCTGAAATTTGAGCTGAAATTCTCATAATCAACTAGCTGTCATAGCCACCTTGAATGTGCATCTGCGATGCTTCAGAGAACCGAAGATGAATATTGTAATATTGATTTAGGAAGAAATCTGACCAATGTTACATGCGACGTTTTACTAGTCACATTCCAGCCATTTTCAGCTTCTTGTTGCATGATAAATTATACTGTAAACCACAGTAGCCCAATGAAACTTATGGAGATCTGTATGCATTATATAGCAGAAAACTAAGGATAAAGAGAACCATAAGGGTGCCTGCCATCAGTACAAAGCTGGCCGATATACCACAAGATAACTATTCATGGAGAAAGTATGGCCAAAAGCCCATCAAGGGTTCTCCATATCCAAGGTACGCTGGACCTCTCTGTACACTTGTAGATGACATACTTACCGCCATCATTGCCAGTTATCGTCCATCAACATTTGTACAATCATGGGCTCATTCACACAAAAGATCCTTAGCGCACTGCTATTTTTTATGATTACCATACATTGGGTTAAACAAAAATTACAAAATTACTTCAAAATTGTTCAGTAAGCTTTTCAAAATTTTGCAGGGGCTATTATAAATGCAGTAGCATAAGGGGCTGCCCAGCAAGGAAGCACGTTGAAAGATCTGTGGATGATCCTTCAATGCTTATAATCACTTACGAAGGAGAGCACAATCACCCTCATTCTTTGTCTACCGCTGCACCGTTAGTGGTTCAAACTTGACTGTTTAAGTTACAGACTGATAAAGGGAAGGTTTTGGTCAAGGTTTCTTCACCAGATGTATTATGCTGGTAGATTCTGATGTAAACTCAGGTAGTCATTTGCTACGGCTCTAAGGGCCAAGCCTAAGGTGTTCCTTCCTTCAGAAAGTCTAATGTTTAGGAGAAAGGTAACGTCATGTTCATCTCTCATCTTCCGTTCAAAGTGAGATTAGTAACAGTTTTTAACCATCCTAAGAAAATTCGTATTTAATTGGCATTCCAATTTTCCCAGACAAGGTGGTGCATTTCTCGCTAAAAGAGCAACACTTTTCTGATATGTCTAACATCAAGATGACACTAGCTATATTCAACTTGTTCAAAGAAAGTTTATATCATAGACAAAAAAGATATACTCTTTGTTAGCCTAAAAGGACCCAGATTGTTTAACCTCAAATGTCTCTTTTTTTTCTTGGTAGAACATGAAATGTCTTAATATAGCATTATTGAGACGCTAGTTTGTCATTGTTCAGTTTTTTTAGTGCAAGAAAAGATTTTCAATCCTCTTGATTTTGGACATCTGACACTTTCTTTGTAATTCCATTAGCTTTTATGACTGTTTGTTGTATTTTTCCATGGTAGGGTAAGGTGTGTGATTTGTTGGCTATTTATGGCCATATTACTTAGCCAAGAATTGTTAAAGGTCCTAAAGAGAGTATCAAAGTCTATATGGGGCCCCATAACTGCTTTCTTTGTGCTAATTAGAAGTAGCTTGGAGTTTGTGATTCCACACATTTTATTGGTTTTGTGGATGTTTCTTGTCACACCATATTGAATGCTTATGTACCTTTCATTTTTAGCATATTTCTATTGCATTATGCTATGAATTGGGATAGGCACATGGCAGTTGTGGTATTAAAGCATTAAAGGATGTTTTATTTTTTGCCAAAAATAACAAGACTATTATAATATCCAAGTGTACATTGTATAAAAAAAGTTCTGTGAAGGAAGAAATCAATCATCTTAATGAGGTCAACCCTAGTTAAATAGGAAAACCAGCTAGGAAACAAAAAATGACATTGTGCAAGAATGCCTTTACATAGCAGTATTTTGGCGAAGACAACTCAGACATGGATGAGCAAACTTGATTTTTGGGAACTATAATTTGAAAACTATCATTAAACATGGATTGGTTTCTAGTAATCCTAACTTGCCAAACTAAAAAAACCTTCCAAAGTGGTGAGGGGAGAATGAAGCTTTTTTTGGATGAGAGAAGAGGCAAGTAAGTCTTGGTTGAGTGGGAAAGGCTGGTTTATTGTTGAAGGAGTAGAGACGGGAGAACCAAACACACTCATGAGATGGCAAAGAGAAAGGAGAGCAAATGGGAGGCCAGAGTTGAGGGAGGATTCAATTAATGATTTCATAATTGAGAATGTTATCAATATGCAATGATCCTATATATGGTATTGGGTATGTTGGTTTGTGAAGTTTTCACACGTGTGGGGACAGCCCAAACAATGTGAATGATCTCCTAAAGTGTGAGTGATTGCACATAGATTGGACACCAAAGAGATAGATTGATTCCAGCTTGGCAATTCTAAGGCAAGAGCACTAAATACATGCATGAAACATTCACCACTCATAATACACATGTGAAGGCAACTTATGATGAAAAAAAACTAAGTAAAATAATGGCTTTCTCTCGGGTAGAGAGAGAATACAAATATGGCTCCTCGGGTAGAGAGAGTATACGACAAAATCTGTAAGTGTAGGATCTCCAAATTTTTCCAAAAAACCAAGTGTAGAATCACTCTCTCTCACTCTCTAATAGTGTCTTGAGCTCCAAGATGTGTAGTCCACAAGCAATATGATTGGACCTCTTACATATTACCTCTAAATTTGATTGGTCTACTGACTTGGCATCTTTTGCATATGATTGGACCAATTCTATGGATCTCTCTCTTTTGATTAGTCACATGACAACATGACAACACAAAATAAGATGTCACTAGCCCTCTAATATGAAGCCAAGTGTAAAGAGCCTGCACTACCTCGAGCTACATCATGGACTAATTTTGGCCTAATCACTGACCAACATGTGTACAAGGGATGGAAAAGTCAAAGGCCTATTGACTATTCAAACTCATTATACATGAACTAAAGTGATTATGCTTACTCTTCACACGTGGGAACATGTTCCACATGTGTGAGATTTCACTATGTACATGAAATTGCAAAATGATCAAGGTAGATTTTGCCTATTCTTCACATGGTTAAGGACCTATAGTCATTGAGGTTCAAGGGCAATGAGTATTTGTATATGTACATAACTATTTTGAGTCATGATCAAGCATGAATGGACATAACTAGTTTTAGTTACACATAAGCATAAATGAAAAACATACCATGCATATTATAGTATTCGAACAAAACATTGTTGCAAAAGATATACCAATATTAGAGTGTTCATACTTTAGACAATTCCTATATTAGACATTATCGTACATTTTTTAATATAGGCATAACCATACATTTTTTTAATAAAGAATATTGCACATATGCACAAGCACAAAAACATTTGTTAATAAGTGGTTTCAATCCAAAGTAAACATATACTCAAACAAGTAAGAATTACACTATTTATAATAGTTAGTTGAGTAGCTATGTGTTATGTACGATGGACAATAGGTTTTTAAGTAGTTAAGTATTGTCAAAGTCATCAAGATATCATGGTCTTGATGACACACAACATTCCTATAGAAGATATGTAGCTCTCTAAAATGAACATGACATTTGAATGCAAAGTAGAACAAAGAGCAAATCATTTCAAAATGAATACGAATTTATAAACATGTCAACTTGCATAAAACATTATGGCGACACACTATTTAATAGTTACAAAAAAAAAAATGCGTCAATTGTTTTTAATCAACAAAAACTCGTATTTTGCACAGTTACAAATTTTTTTAGTAAAAATATATATCAATTTTTTGTTTGCACATTCCACAAATATTACAAAAAGGTTCTTGGTTTGTAGATATGGGATTTTCCTTCAACTTGGAATTCTAACAAAAATAATGGTAGTAATCTATGTAGCAAGGTTTGATGCTCTATGTCTTTGAAACAAGAATTGAGATAAATTAGATAAAAATAATAAAAGCAAATATCATAGAGCTTCATTTTATATATCTAGCCCAAGGGCTTAGTGAAAGCTTCATTGGAAAAAGAAGGAAAAAAGTCTTAGCTTGTTCAATTGAGAGCCTAAATACAAGTTTTATGTGTTGGTGTAATATTTTTGATTATGTTGAGATAACAAATATGAGAAGACTACATTGTAATGTTGTTGTGACTTTCTACAAGAGCACATACAATGGTTGAAGTGTTGAGAGTTCACTAAAAATCTATATTTATGATGTTATATGCTATATCGAGGGGAAATGTTGATATCCTTTATGCTTTTTCTTTTCTAATCCTTGCATTTTTCTTTCTTGCCTCCTCTATCTCAAAAATCTAGCAAATCTCTCCAAACCCAAGATACAATGAGCTGTCCCACACGTGTTGGATGCAGCTTAGAGAGAGATTATGGTGAATTTGTACTTGATCCAGGATGGATCCATTATTGAGCTAATGATGAGAAATCTTGGTTTGTGAAGCTATCATTGTGTTTTGACTCTCTTAAGCACTTTCCTTTTGAATGAATGCTTTGTAAATGATAAGTAAACTATTTCTCTGTT
This sequence comes from Diphasiastrum complanatum, assembly GCA_029204225.1. Classification (NCBI taxonomy): domain Eukaryota; kingdom Viridiplantae; phylum Streptophyta; class Lycopodiopsida; order Lycopodiales; family Lycopodiaceae; genus Diphasiastrum; species Diphasiastrum complanatum. The sequence goes on from CM055101.1 coordinate 61,774,758, forward strand.
ATCAGGCCGTACAATATGTGAAAAATGCAAAAAGAAGCTTGGTAGAGGCCAAAAATCTTGTGTGTAGGATGATTACACATGTGTGGAGTCTGTTCCCACGTGTGAAAATAGTATACTTGTCATGTACCATAATCATATAGGTTGTACATATAATTTAATTCAAGTTTTAGTGGCTAAAAAGGCCAAAAACTAGTTTTCTAGACATATGACACATGGCATCAATCTATTGATTGCATGAGCCACATCCTTTGGTTAGGTGTCACATCCCATGTGTAGAGGACAACTCACATGTGTGGAATAAGCTGAAGTAGACGAATTTTGACTTCTAGAAGATTTTCAAGTAGATCTCCATATAGAAGGAAAATGGACCAAAAGTGCTCAAAATAGAAGGTTTTGTCCAAGTGTCAGTTTTGCATGATGAATCATCATATGACAAAGCACCTTCACACATGTGGGATCAAAGGGATGATCAGTACCACGAGCTCCCACTTATTGTATATATAGAGCCACATTTGGCCATAATCAGGGTGAGACATGTGAAAGATTCAACTAGTTTCATCACATTTTGCAATATTTTCATATTTGGCGTATTGAGGCCAAAACTTGTTTTAGACTTAGAGGTTGACTTTTCAAAGTTCATTAGTCTAAATTTCATTTGAATAAACACTTTTTGAAAGTGTGGGAAAGATAGAATACGAGTTTGAGTAGATTCAATTCGAATAAGTTGGGTACATTGAATCTAGACCCAAAATTGGTAGGGTTAGCATTTTGGTGGGAAAGCCAAGTGGCCAAATAGGGTTTGGACCTTCTATAAAAGGATGTAACTCATGGAGAGAGTCATCTTCTCTCTTCTCTATCTCATTTCATGCTTATACATGGTTCTCTTGGGTTCTACTATCCATTGGTACACTATCTTGGTGATTGCTTGTAATTCTATGTGTAGAATGATCTATATTTGCTATTTTTGGATCCACACGTGTGAAATACAGTAGCTTGCTGGTTTTGTATGGATAGCAACAGTACATAATCATTTTATTCAAGTTTGATCAAGTTCTATTAGTGTTTGCATCTCAAATTGTGTGTAGATGCTGATTTTTCTACATTGGTGAAATTGGTAGTGTATTTCTCTTTCTAACCAAAGATCATTCAAGTAGATTGGATCTTAAGGATCTGAAATCTTTCACATGGTATCAGAGCTTGTGTTTCAGGTTATGAAGGAGGAAATCAGATCTATCAATGATTTGGTGAAGATATCATGTCTAGAGCATGCTAGAGAGGATTCTACACCAAAATCGGATTTTTTGCTTTTGTAGATTGTATCTTTTGTAGATCAAAACACTAAATAGGTCAATATACTTGTTCAATTCCGTTTTTTGAATTCACATGCTGTATTTGGCCGATTTTTGAATCATTGGTTCAGCCTAAGTGGTGGCTTATAGATTGCATATCAAATTTTCAGCATTTGCATGTAGATTTGGAATAGTCAATTTTTTGTGATTTTGTCAAAACCCTAATTTTGATTGGATCTCTAGATAGTGAGGTTGCTGGACTTCATTTGAGTGTGTTTCAATCTTAGGAAGTGGCAAAAGTCATTAGATTGAGGATAGATCATAGGTTGATCAAGATTCCATGATTCTATGTGTTGATTTGCTTGGATAAGTGCTAGAAGAGAATTTGTGAGATAGTTTCAAATCTTGGTGATTTCTTTTGAAAGAATTTGTTGTTGTTCAAAGGAGTGCTTTGTGCATTGAAACATGTTGAAAGAGAAGATCAGGTCATTGCTACATGGCACCCTCAATTGGAGTCATGTTGGAAGCCAATGATAGGCTTACCTCAAGTAACTATTCATTATGGAAAGTGAGGATGGAGTCACTTCTTGAGATGAATGATGTTTTGGATATTGTTGTAGGTTTGGAGGAGAGACCAGCAACACAACAAGATCAATTGAGGTATGACAAGAGGGCCAAGAAGGCTCTACACATGATAAAGATGAATGTTACCAATGAACTTCTCAAGGAAGTTGGTAAGTGCACATCATCTTTGGAAGCTTGGAATTCATTGAAGAAGCTTTATGAATCCAAGTCTACTTCTAGAGTGTTGACTCTAAGAAGGCAAATCTTTTCTTGTTTGCAAAAGAATGAAGAAAGTCCAAGTACTTATGTTTTGAGAATGAAAGCATTGAATGATGAGTTAGCTTGCATAGATGAAAGTATTAAGGAGGGAGAGCTTATTCAAGTGATTCTTAATGGCTTGTTGGATGCTCATGCTAACATTGTTCAAAGTATTGCTATTCAAAATAATTTGCCAAGTTTGATGGATCTTCAAGAGATCTTGATCAATGAGGAATATAGGCTTCAAGCAAGAGGTGGATCTACATCGACACTTCAAGAGGATGCTATGTTCACAAAGGGCAAATTCAAAGGCAAAACCAAAAGCAAGTGGTCTAAAGGGCAAGATCAAGTGGATGCTTCTTAAAGTGGCAAAAAGAAGGATAGATCAAAGCTCAATTGCTTCTATTGTGGCGTCAAAGGACACTTTGCAAGTGAGTGCTACAAGAAGAAGAGAGATCAAGGAGACAAGCAAGGTAATCTTACTCTTGATGAGGATGGTTTGGATGTGCAAGATGCAAATGATGATGCTTTTGTGATGTCTTCATGTATGCTTGCTAATGATGGAGATCTAGATCCTTTGTGGATTGATAGTGGAGCAAGTTCACACATGACCTTTCACAAAGAGTACTTCACTTCTTTGTTGGCATATGGAGATGACAAGAGGGTGATCTACACGGCCAATGATGGTGAGTGTGCAATCAAAGGGATTGGCACAATTCCTATTTCTCTCTCTACAAATAGGAATGCTCATTTGGAGGATGTCTTGTTTATTCCATCTATTACCAAGAATTTGCTTAGTGTGAGTCAAATGCTAAGTAAGGGCCTCAAGGTGGAGTTTGATGGAGATGCTTGTTTGATCAAAAGGAAGGATGTCTTGATTGGAAAAGGTAAAAGGAAAGGGAAGTTGTTCAAACTTGATGCCTGTGTTATTGCTAACCAAGTTGGATGTGTTTCAAGGGAGCAAATTTCTATTCAAGAGGTTTGGCACAAAAGGATGGGACACCTCAACTTCACGTCATTGGAGGTAATGGCAAGGACGAAGGTTGTGATTGGTCTTCCAAGTTCCTTAAGTAATGACAAGCATGTTTGTGAGTCTTGTGCTTTGTCTAAGTCACATAGACTACCTTATACTAGATCTATATCTAGATCTACAAAGCCTTTTCAGCTTGTACATTCAGATATTCATGGATTTACTACAATTAGCAATAGTGGAACTAAGATGTATGTAACATTCATTGATGATTTTAGTAGATTTTGCTGGATCTATCTACTAAAGAGCAAGGATGAAGTGTATGATGTCTTTGTCAAGTTCAAGAATGCAAGGACAATCTTCCACAAAGATCAAGTGCTTGAGAGGTGACAATGGTGGTGAGTACATATCTAACAAGTTCAAGGCCTTTTGTGATGAGCATGGGATCAAGAGGGAGTATACAACATCAAGGACTCCACAACAAAATGGAGTGGTTGAAAGGAAGAATAGGACTTTATGTGAAAGTGCTAAAGCTATGAGGCTAAGTGCTAATCTTGACAAACCATTTTGGGATCAAGCTTTGCCAATTTCTTGTGCAATAGGTGGCCGAGTGCTATTTTGGATGGAAGGACACCTTTTGAGATGCTATTCAAGAGGAGGCCGAGTGTCAACTTTCTAAGAACCTTTGGATGCACATGCTATGTCAACATTACTCTTGATGATAGGACCAAGGAGGATCCATCTTCAAGAAGAGGTATTTTTGTTGGATATAGTGAGGTGAGTAAAGCCTACAAGGTTTACATTCCTTCTACTAACAAAGTGATTGTTGGTAGAGATGTCATTTTTGATGAGGGAAACATTCCAAAGGTGTCTTCAAGCATGATTGATGGTAAAGTAGATGGATCTAACATTCTTGATGTTGATGAGAAGGATCCTACTTTGGATGGTGGTGATGATGGACCTTCATCAAGTCAAAAGCCAAGGAGAACATCAAGAGAAAGACAAGTACCTTCAAGGCTCACATATGATCAAAAGGGTAAGCAAGTAGTTTCGGGAGATTATGTTGCTTTCCTAACCTCTTTGGATGAGCCTACAAGTGTAGATCAAGCAAGGAAGAAGAGGAGTGGATCCAAGCAATGGATCTTGAGTATCGATCTCTTATGAAGAGTGGAACATCTTTTGGAAGATCTTCTTGTGTACATGGAGCTATGCAAGTGGATGGATGTTATCTTGTTGTAAAATCAAGTAATGGATCTGGAAAACAAAGTTTGTTCAATGACTTTGATGGTCAAGTTGAAGATCAAGAGGTTGATCTCAAAGCGCTTCAACTAGTCAAAAGGGAAGTTGGCAATTTGGAGCTAGTCAAGAACATCAAAGGAGAGGTAATTGGCAAAATGCTCTACCTACTCAGAAGAATAAATCTTCTAAGAAGTCTAAGTTTAAGAGGGAGTCGTCTAAAAAGAATGAGTCTAAGAAAAATGATCAAGAATCCGGAAAACAACAGAAAAATTCTGGTGATAAGAAGATCTACAACAGATGCAAAAGATCAGGTCACACAAAAGATAAGTGTTGGTTAAATCCAAAGAGCAGAATTGAAGCAAACCTTCAGATTCAAACTATGTCAAAGACAAAGCAAAATGTTCCAGAGCAGCAGAAGATAGGACAACAAGGAATTCAGCAGCATATGTTAGTGTTGATTTATGCTATTCAACAAATTCTAAAATTCGAGAAGTAGTACTTGATTTATTAGTGTCAAATTTTGGATCTCATTCAATATTGCTTGTAATTGCTCTCTCTCTCTAACTCGGATTTTGTGTCTTCTTCATACATGATCAAGCTTGTCTACTTTCCCTATTTGTGAGGAATTAATGTAGCTTTGATTTGTAGCATTCTAGATTGTGCTCTAGCCATAGATCTGTTGGTAGATTGTAGGATTGCTCTACAGATGATCTATGTGCCACCACAAAGCATGGTAATGATCATTCACACATTCATTGTGGTTCCCCACACGTGTGAACTTGTTGGATTTTTCACAGGTATCAGTTGGACGTCTTGAAAGTGGTTATGCTTTATGGTGCTTTATTTTTACATGTCTTATGAGCACACTAACTTTTCGCACTAGTAATTGTCTATAATTTTCAAGTTTATCTTATGATTTTGATTCTTTTACGATTCAATGTTTCAAGGAAATCGATTTTTTTTTTGTTAAAGACCGTTTTAGCTCAAATTTGAATGTTGTAAAAAACAAAACAAAAAATCTTTGATATGATTTATATCTTTTGAATAGCATTGATGTAATATTACATTTATATAGTGTTCATTAAAATATCTTAAAATTGATCTTAAATTCTTACTGAGTATACATTCACTCATCATGTTAACGATGAGTTTAAGTGGATGGAAAGAGCTTATAAAGCTTCTTAAAAATTAGTTTCCTTCCATATTGAACTTGTTTTTGTGCTAAAAAAAAACTATTTCTTCTATCCTTTATATTCAACTTAGTGTCCATCCTCCCACATAATTCATATAAGATCCAAATTTTAATTTTTCTTGATCCTCAAAATGCAGTTTGATCCTTATTTTGACCATAAATATTGTTGGATTTCAAAGCTCAAGCGAAAATCCACTTTTTAATTAGCATCTTGAAGTTGTAAATACTTAAAACAAACCATAAAAGTCAATAAAAAAAATTGTACAAAAGATCGAAGCCTATTTTCGACCCTTGAGTATTGAAATGGATTTTGATCCTAAATTTATTCCGGCCAAGGACTTATTTTTTACCTAGACCTATTTCGACCTGGGAGAGTATCTCCTCCTATCTTTTGCTTGCAAAGAATGTGTGAGATTCTTATGTGGATGATGGATGATGAATGCTTGTTATGTTTTTGTTAATCAAGCTATCACAATCATGAATAATCTTAAAGCACAAGCACTCATCATTCTAGTTCCATAAACTAATCCACAAAATCAACACACAAGCAAAATAGGTGTTAGAACCATGCATTGGGGGATCACTAAGATCCTTAGGGAGGTTTACTTTCATTGTTCACCTCCCTTGAGAAGATCAACCTCTTGAGGGGAAGATCTAGAGCCAAAGATGCCTAGATAAGCCAAAGAAACCAAGAAAAGAGAAAAGCAAAACCAAGAAAACACCAAAAAAAGCAAGGATAATGAAACAGACCCCTAGATCTAAGCCATTCCACTTTTAGATCCTACACTTAGCTTGAAAACCTTAGTTGGCTTAGATCCCCATTCCTATTGCTTAGTTTACCCTCTCCCCATTGGATCGAAACCCAATACTACAAGCGATGCTCACCCAAAAAGATCCATAAAACCCCATCTTTGCCCTCTATATATCCATCCGATTAGGGAGGTACAAAAAGGGTCCAACAGAAACAGGGCCATGTAACTCGAGAGTTCTCAGAGTTGAGTTTAAATCATTTTATATCTTGATGGATCTCCTAAATCTTCTAGTTGGATGAATAGTTATACCTTGAAATTTGGATATTCTAAGAGTAGTACCAAAAAGCATTTATGAATTGTCTACTAGTGACTGTAGATAGTTTCATATTGTAATAGGTAGTTTTTTTTTAACTTTGATCTTATGAGTTAAGTAATACTTCACCCAACGTTTCATGTAAAGTGTTTTACATGAAGGTGATGTTACTAGCTTGTAGAGAGTGAAGCCCATATAAGAAAATTTATCGCTTAGTGTACTTTCCAAACCTGAGTTTGTACTTCAGAGTAGAGACAAACAATTGAAAGATCATTCGATTGAATGTGTTTCTAATGTTGTGGAACCCCAGCAGAGTGACTCGTCCAATTGTGATTGGCATACATTGTATAATGCCAAACTATTTTTTGAGTGGTATAACCTTTAGGAAGAAGTCAACTTTGCAAAGGTATTTCTTATAGAATGCGATATATTTCTTGTGGTAAACTTGTGCATCCTTGCAAGGGCCATAGTGCCCCCTTTAGGGCCTTCTAAACCAGATAATGTATTAGAGACGGAATAAAGATGGAAATTTTGAAAATGCCCATGCTGAATAGATAGACAGATATAGTACAATTGATTGCAAGCAATTTCTTCTACAATGCTGATCCATGCAGTTTGTTATCATCTCCTCTTTCACCTAGGGTGTAAGGACCTCTCATTCAAACCATTGACGACATAACATTACAGTTTGATTTTCAATTTTTTTGTCAATTTATGAAGAAAAAAGTGTAACATATCTTGTGAACAACTTAGTGAAGTAGGGACTGAAATTTGTATTCAGCTCTGTCTTTGTGAGTACAATTCCTGCTCTATTGTACCGTACAAGCCACAGAGCTGCTGCCCACAAAATTTTGTGAAAGAACTGAAATATGTATTAGACTGGTAAGCGTCAGCTGTTCTGAGGATGGCATTGGTAGCATTTATCAAAGAATCCAAAGCTGTGTACTTGTCTGACAAGGTTGGTCAAGCTTGCCCAGCCTCCAAAGCAACACCCAATCACTACAATCCAGATTATAATCAGCGCATTCACAAAATGTATCATTTTCCAGTTTGGTATCCAGGATGGCAATTTCACTGCTGAATTCTGTAAACAAATACTGGAAGTCAGTGATGCAGACAAGAAGAAATCCTAGTTGAAATAATTGAAATCTTTCAAACTGGAGTTATGTACATTGTAAAGAAGAGAAAAACATGCACTAGAACAAATTAAAATGGCAGTCTGTCATGTTAAGTATGGGCAGCAGCTTAAAGCAGACAGCAAATACTCACATTTTGTGCCTCTTTGTCTCGATAGGTCCAGTAGAAAGCTAGACATGGTATAAGGTAGACGCAAACAGATACAAGAAAAGCGCCCATGACAGAGTTTATGGGTCCAAAGAATGGGACGGCAAGCGCCACGAACCATATGAGTAGCACAACTGGAATTCTCACTAGAACTCTTTTATAGTACTGCTTCGTATGAACACCTATAAATTTCTCAACAACCAGGAAAACTGGAAACACAAAGAAGATATATGCCACGCTCTGCATGAATATGAAAAGCACATGTTAATGGTTTCAATGCAAATAATCAGTGTTCTCGATGAGCATATAGTCAAAAATTCAACTGACACAGATATCATAGTAAGCAAAATCTATGCAGCATGTCAACAGAGCCCTAGTCTCTTCAGAGTGTTCTGTGCTGGTTTGATCTTCAACTTAAAGACAAGAATGTTCACATATGTACTTGTCAACATTTCACAAAGAAAATTACTGACTTCGAAGAATGGAACGGATGGTGGTTAAATGCAGAAGTTCTCTAGTTGCATAGAAGCAATTGCTCTAGAAATTGAAATACAGCATCTAACAATTATGTCTTCAACCTGGTGCACGACCATGGCAACAATTGACAGATTGCGCCATCCCGAATGTGGAAGAACTGCAAAAGCATTGGATTGGTTCAGAAGAATGTCTCCATAAGCCCAGTAAACCGAAGTCGAGCTTGGAATGATAAGTAGCAACGTGTAAAGCACGACAGTAGGATAGACATATTTGTAATGCTCTGGGCTCGTCATGGCTTCCAAAATTTCTCTGCGTAGAATCATTACAATGCTAGTAAGGTCCTCAGTCCATTGAACTATCAAAGAAATAGTCATCAAGCATGCCACCATCGAGAAACCAACGGCTTTCAAGGTTTTGTACTCGTACATGACCAACCCAGTATCATTTCATTTCAGAGTCATTCTTATAACAACTGATGGCTATTCTCTTGATTACTGATGTCACACCAGGAAACCAACTACTTTTCTTGAATTAAGAGCTCCGTATTGCGGTTAAAATAGAAAATTGTCTGAAAGCAACAGAAGGCGAAAAGGTCAAGAGGCAACATAAGAAACTAGGCCCAGTTTTGGTAAGCTCCAAGGTATAGACCACATAACATGCTTTGAATCAGGGACATTTGGAGACTGAACTTGATTCTAAAAGGAGATGAGAGTTCAACTTCATAGAATTATGCTTTGTTTAAATATCTAATATATTCCCCCTTCGGATAAAAGGAACTTGTTCCATAAATTGTAGGTTAGTATTTTCTGAGGCATTAATGCATCTCAATAGTATATTAGTATTATTGGCAGCAGATAACGGTATCTTCGGAAATCCTTCAAAGACTAAGCATGCTCTGTGAATTGCATCTTTCCCTCATAATATAGGGACGGTATGAGGTACAACTTTTAAATCCCAGATCCACAATAAGGTGCCTGGATTAAACATCCTCCTTTTTCTGTTGATGTCATCTTTGTACAATAATACTACTATTTGGTTAAGGGAATTTAATGCAGGAAAAGTCAAGCTGCAAGGCATAATCTGAAATGGGCTTTACACTATAAAGTATGCGACTTTGGTATTTATGAAGTTCCCACAAAACACCGCATTTTAGTTTGCGTGTCTACCACAAATGTATCATGTCATGAAAAAAAGCTGTGGTGTTGACTCTATACTCAAATTGAATCAGGCACGAATCTGTTGCCACCTTTCAATCGCTGCATTCTTAGGCATCATACTCAAAAGGATGAGGAATATTTGATCATTTTTTACGTGAAAAACAGAAATGTATATTGGAAAAGAGGAAATAAACTGCTGCTGGTTTCAAAGTGGTTATTTACAATATTTTTTATCATTTACTTACATGGTGATGCCATGTCCTCCGAAAGTGAAAAGTGCATTAGTGGCTCCAGTGAAGAATTTAACCAAGCTTTTAGGTCCTTGGTGTTGCACCCCTAGAATCTGGTCATCAACAGGATCTTGTTTAGAAGATTGAAAACAGGAATTTATGTGATCGATGAAAAGTCCTACAGCTAAACACATGAGCAACCTAATTACCTTGCCAAAATTAGAAAGGGGATTTTAAAAGCCTAAATTTAAACCTGAGAGAGGTGTGGGGGTGGTACATTAGAAGGTGCTATGCAACAAGAGATGGAACAACTAATAGCATCGACATTCGGAACACCACTACCAATAATCTTGTATTAAAGACATGTTAAACTATCATATTCAAGTGAAGAGTTTGGTTATATTACTACTAGCTAATGATTCCATGTGAAAGGAAGAAGAGTAAGAGGATCTTTTAAGGAGCCAATGTAGCTTCTCTACAACTTCAATTTTGAAGAGAAAAGACTGTACTAGCCGAGCCACATCCTAGAAATATATGCTGGAGAGAAAGAGAAGAAGTGAGGGATAGAGACCTGTCCATTTGTGCGAGATGCTGCAGTCATGTAAACAGCAGTGATCGTGGTGGTGAGGACCCCCAGAACTGCTCCAGCTCTGAAATGGCGAAAGCTTGGTAGAAATATGCTTACATTCGAAAGAGCACCAACTAAGAACAGCCACTGCCGCTTATTAAGATTGGAGTTAATGTAGTAGAGGTCACTGCACAAGTTAAAAATTTGTTAGCCTCCATTGTATTGAGCCCTATGAGCTTTTCTCCCCCTGTAAACTCAGAGCCAATAATGCCCAGCAAGAGATTACTCATAACCGAGCCTAGTGCATATACCTGGCAGAAGCAATCAGCTGAATCACTGAAGCAAGGGTAAGGGTTGAAATGTTGAAGAAAAAGGCGATTCGACCTACGTATTGCCCCGCAACTCCCCCGATCACTTCATGATACTGCTATATAGAAAAGATGATCGTTTAGCCAAAACCTTTAAGAAGTACTACAGGAGTCTACCGTTTGGTGAGATCACCAATCTGTGAGAAGCTTTTAATAAGGAGAAAATGGACATAGCAGGTGATCAGTTACCTGGAGAATATGCCCTTCATCAAAGGTTCTGTTCTCTCTGGCGTTCTGAATCTTGTGTTCAAAATAAAGCCAAGTGAGCAGATAGACTGTCCAGCAGCCTAAAATACCATAAAATATCAGAAAGAAGATTCCCCATCCATATCCCATCTGAGCAAGCGTGTATGGCAATGTCAAAATTACTTGTCCCACCTGCAATCATCGCGTCACCAATACCAAACATTGGCTACCAGAAGAATTAACTTAAAAAAGGTTCATCTCTTGATATAGAAGCAGTGGCTGAGATAAAATCAGGGACAGGAGATGCATCTGGGTTTGAGAGTTGAATTTTTGAAGAAAAGAAAGACCTGGGCAGCAGCTGTTAGGAGGAAAGCATCGAAGACAGAAGCACCATGCCAGATAGCAGGTATGCTTCGGGAGTTTTGCCATTCTCGCAGCTTCCCTAGAATGTATCCACGCTTGGTCTGTGAAAAATATCGGCGATCCTCCCATGGTTCGCCTACAGGCTTTTCCATCACACGGCCTGTTCTAAGAAAACTGCTATCTGTCGGTTCGTCTCTCTCCACCCCTACAGCTTCGTGCAATTATCAATACTTTCAGGAGTAAGAGCAAGCACGAAATAGGATTCACACAACAGATAGATTGCGGCTTTCCAAGGCGTGATAGCTAGACAATATTCGAGTGATAAAAAGACATTTTCCGAGGCTTGCATTTCAAGGAAGTGGAACTCCGAGCGGCGACGGATGATTTACACAACAGAAAACACCTTGCAAGTTATATGTGTTGGTCTGCCAGTAATACCGAGGCAAAATTCGAGTGATCAAGCAGCAGCAAACGGCAGTTGTCGAGGCTTGCATTCAAGAAATTAGTGCAACTTCGAGGCTATCAAAACAATCCGAATTGTGGGCAGTGAATCAAAGGAGACTTTACTGCCTTGATTCCATCCCCAAATAACTGCAACGACGACAAAACATCTATCAGAACAATCCGAATTTTGGGCAGTGAATCAAAGGAGAGAGCAGTCATAATCAGAGCAAACAAAATTCAAAAGCTCAAGAAAATCACTAAGACTTTGGAAAGGAAACCAAGCATTCAGCAACACTCCCTCTACTGGCTGCTGTTGTCTTGTGCCATATAATTGTGATCTTTCAGCTAATCAAAGCTACATGCCAGATCGTGATCACCTTCATGTGTGTGGTAGAAACCAGTCTATCAGTAGCAGCATTGGAGTGGTAAAATTAATTTGTATTTGTGAAGCTGCAAGCATCGAGGAAGGCAGTAGAAGGATAGAAGCCTTGCATTGGAATTGGAGGAAGTAAAATTGAGTTGATGCAAGGAACAAGCGAGGGATTGGACAAACAAGAAAATACAATAGGAAAATAGTGGGTTGTGGGTAGGACCCCGATGGATGATCGAGCAAGATTTTGGATGAATGATCCTCAGCTTGTTTTAGGGAATTTGGATCAGAAAAAGGCAGAAGAGGCCAAGCCAAGCTGCATGTAAGAGCAGTGCTTACAAGGCATTTTCATCTTGGCGCCCAATAAGGCCTTGCCACCACATGGAGCTATCACATAGTTATGTATAAGTGGCACAAGAGTGTCTCTCCTCATGGAGCTTTCACATACTTATGTATTATGTAATGGTCGGGGCCATTACCCACTCATCCCAGCTCATGGACCTGGGGACTGGATTATGAGTCGTAGTAGTCGTGAGCAGTGATAGCGAACATGTGGCATTACGTCATTGGTTCAAAACACACAGATTATAACCCACAGCACAGGGTGCAAACAGATTTAGGTCTTGACCATCTATCTCTCTCCCGCTACGTCAGGTATTGTTCATCCGACGGTGGGCTACAACTTGTAGCATTATTCGCCGCTCTTGCGGTTCAGCCTGCTAAACGCAGTAGCCCACCTCCTGATGAACGATACCCTAGTCTGTAGTGGCCCCGAACCCATTGGCCATTACATGACTCTCTCTCTCTCTCTCTCTCTCTCTCTCTCTCTCTCTCTCTCTCTCTCTCTCTGGCATGCAGTACACGGTATAGAGGCATTTTTGTCACAACAAAGGTAAAAATGTTTGGGTCCTTATATTGTGTGATATAGGGCCCAAGAAGGACTATATATTAGCACAATGACAATTAAGTACTAGGTAATAGCCAAATCTAAGAATTTGTTTGATGCCCTACCATTATGCCTTATGCCTTGCCAAAATAGATGCCCAAGCATAATGGCCCATATACTTCCTTGCTTTATGCATTAAAATAGCTTTATGGATGGGGTGCGCTTAGTGCAAGTGTCTCATTTCACTGTTAGAGCCATGATTTTAAAAGGGCCCTTTAAAAAAAAATTATTTATATTTTCGTTTTCAATGTCCATTTGGCATAATCACAACTGCCCAAAGTGGTGTCATCGTAGGTTGCCAAACCCAAAAAATAAAGCTCACCGACTTTTGCAAAATTTGAAATTGTTGCCGAGCAGATTACTAGACAAGTTGCAAGCATTTTATTGGCTAGCTTTTGCTACCCGTGAAAAATTGAGCTGCCTAATTGGCTCTGGAGGTGGTAGAAGCTTCGATGTAGATCGAAATGGACCTAGTTGGTCACCCCCACTTGGATTGAAAACTTGGACAATGCTAGTTGAACCAATGTTTATTAACAAATTATGTTGACTTGTGGTTAGAACACAATATTTTAAAACATGTCAAAATTCTAAAAAAGAGTAACCACTTAGCATTTTTAAGTTTTTGCTCGAAAACATTTTTTTTAAAGTAAAAATTCTTGAAATTCACAAAAACAATAATTGAAAATGTCCATCATGTGAACAAAATAGATTTTGGTGTTTTAGTAGTTTAAAATAACTTTTAAAAATAGTTTGTAGAATACATTGGATGCTCGTTATGTTATGTCAATAAAATTTTGAAAAGATTACAGACATTCTTTATATTGTTTTTTAACAATTCAAATTCAAAGAAGTTTTCACTAACTTCTCTCAACTCAAGTGTTTGATATATTGTCAAGGCTCTCATTTTCAGCTAACGAAGTTGACGACTCATCTTTCTTGTAAGAGTGTATTGGCATATTCTCATTTGAGTTCTTATCCAATGTTGGCAAAAAATTGTGCATTGCAGCTCTGCTTCATTGCTGCCAAGTTGAAGATGATGGTTGTGCACTTAACCCACGATGTTCTTGTTAAAAAAAAAAATTGTTGACCCTCGTAAATGACTAATCATTGTCAACTCAAAATTAGAAGCAAGCATATCTGCATCTTGGAAATTTACATTATTGACTTTTGATGATTTTTTGCTAAATCCATCTTGCCCTCGGATCTAATTGCAACATTTTTTATTCATACCTTTCTAAATAAACATTTGTTGAAGTGGTACACATCCCTTTAAACAAGAAATGGTGGAGAAACCCATTTAAAAAAAGCCCTTGTGATCTTGCATATATCTCTAAATTTTGAATGTTGGTTTTAAACATTAATCAATTATTTTTAAAAACTGCATTTTGCAAATATTTTAAATTTGGAATGAGTGATGTGAGATACTCTAAAAATTTTGTATTCAAATCACCGAAAATCATAATAATTAAATTTGAGCAATTTGTGGCAATGAATAATAATTGTTTAAATAGGTAAACTACAAATTTTCCAAAAGATTTATTTGAAAGTTTTTTAAGATTACGCAGGCTTGAAAGATTTAAAAAAAATTTGAGAACTTGTTTGCAATTTTTTTTTAATATTTTAGCATTTCAAAATATATTACAAAATACAAAATTTAGCTAAATAATATACAACACCAATCAACTTAAATAACACAAAAATATTCTTAAATTATTCTTTAAAAAAAATTAAAATATGCAACAAAGACGTTCATTTTTGTAGTTGGTTAAGGCTTGTACCTTTGAGGCCTCGCCTTCGGCTCACCTGTCACATGGGATTTGTGTTCCCAAGGGAGCTATAGCCTTCTTTCTATGATTAGCGATTCCTAATGTAGTCTAACAACTCTAATCCATCCAAATATAACTAATTATCCGCCCTAGTTATTTATCTGGTGGTACTTTCCTAGCCTCTTTTGATGAACCTACATGTGTAGATGAAGAAAGACAAAAAGAGGAGTGGATCCAAGCAATGGATCTTGAGTATCAAGCTCTTATGAACAATGACACATGGAGATTGGTGGAGCGTCCAAAGGACAAGAAGGCTATTGGATGCAAGTGGATCTTCAAAGTGAAGACAAAACAAGATGGATCAAAGTAGTGTGGTTAAATCTATGCTAAAACTAATTGAAGAGGGAGTGTGAAAAATTCAACTAGTTTAGTTGATCTATTTTGGCAATTTTGAGGCCAACATGACATTTCAAATTAGAGATAGATATATATTTGTGAATAAAGGCCTAAATCGTGTTTGTATTATTTTCGGCAAGTAGATAAATGTATGAGGTCAAATTTGGACCCATTCCAATTGGCTGGATTTCACACATTGCTTCCAGACTAGAATTTATAGGCTTTTTGATAAAGTACCAAGAAGTTACCATTTAGGACAAGTTTAGGGAAATTGGCCAAATGACATTTGAGAGGCCATAAATAGCAGTACCAGCATGGAAAAAGTATCTTTGTATTCTCATTTTACGTGGAGAATTCATCTCTTTTGATTCTATGTCCATCTCATGTGTATTTCTCAAGATATCTTGATAGTTTGTAGATTCTCATTTTTGTCCACACGTGTGAAGGATAGTAGGCTATTGTTGTTGTACGAACAGGGACAATACCTTACCGTATTTAAGTGCTTATGATCAGATCTTAGTGATTTATGCAATTCTAGCATGTGTAAATTGATGATTTCTATCTTGTAGCTAAATCTAGATGTGCATCCAAATTTGGTCAAGATCTTAGAGATCCATCAAGTATGTTTTGGATCTATTTTTTTCACATATAAAAGCCAGCAGCCCCAAAGCCCTACTTTGATGCAATATAGGCAAGGACGTGAGCAATCTTCCAAGCTTGAACTAAGAGTTCAAAGTTGTATTATCTATGCACATTACATTCAAACGATTGTGGCTTTACTTCCTTGAATATTGACATTAAAAAGATGTATTGTTGGGAAATATGGCGGGAGAGCCGATATGGAAGGACTCAACCGATCCCTCGGCACGTGCACCACGGTTATCATAGGCGAACACAAAGAATTTGTTTGCAACTACGGAAGCATAATCAGTGCGTAGCTCAGAGCATTATGATCAACACAAATTATCAGTCATAAAAATGTTTTAATCTACGAATAACTCTATCTGCATAAAATGAATCAATCAGAACAAAATAAAAATGCATTCAACATAGCACAATATGACTTTGATTATTGGAACATAAATTATATAGTCACAGAGAGTACAAGTCTAAATGCAGATAGAGTCGTGTTCTTTCTAAAACAATACTCTGTAATAACAGAGAGAAAGAACAAGTCATTGCGCTCTTGAATGTGATTGATCAACTGAATGAGTGATAGTCTCTGATGTATATATTTTGTAATTACAACGATCATCATCTATATACAATTTTACATTAGCAGATGTAAGTACAAGAAAGCGGTGTCTGAGGTAGATCGTGGAGACAAGAGCGTGAAGACTGGTGCCGCTCCCCTCCTTTTGCGTAGGCACGAAGGCCGCTACAGACCGCAAGTGACGTTCTTGCGGGACCTTTGTGGTCCATTTTCCTCGAAACTCGCTACCGCTATAAACCGCAAGTGATATTCTTGCGGGACCTTTGCGGTCACCCTTTTGTGGGGCCTTGGAACTCATTACCACTATAGACCGCAAGTGACACTTTGGCGAGGCCTTGCGATACATAGTGAACACTTAGCGCAACCATTACTACAGGACACAAGAAGGGATCTTGTGGGACCTTGTGATCCTTTTGTGGTTGCGGGACTTTGTAGACTATGCGACTATACAAACATACAACAAATGAATGAATCTAGATTAGCAATGAGATAAGGGATGGAGAGAATAGAAATCCAACACCCCCCTTTGATTTGGATCCATGAATGCCTTGATCTTCAGACTTAAACTGACATAGAAATTCTTGTTTGCTTGCTGACTTAAGCCTTTTGTAATGATGTCAGCTATCATGTACTACATTCCGCAAAATTTCAGACTCACCTCCTTGTTGAGTATTTTGCTCCTGATGTAGTGGTACTTAATCTCGACGTGCTTGCTACTAGAGTGAAATCTAGGATTGATCGATAATGCGATAGCACTATGATTGTCGCACTGAATGATTGTTGGAGCAGTTTGTTTGAGACCAATGTCAGGCAATAGATTTCCAACCAAATTGTCTCTTTTGTAGCTTGACAGGCTACAATGTATTCTGATTCTATAGAAAACATTGCAATGGAGGTATGCTTTCGACTGTTCTAGGATATTGGACCATTATTGAATTGGAAGATCCAAAAGTTGATCTTTTGGTGTCGACATCGCCTACCCAATTCACATCTGTATATCCATGAAGCATATGGATATCGGATGGATCAATATCTCCATAGCAGATGCATACGTAGATGGTAGCTTGTACATATATGATTATTGTTAAAAGAGCTTTCCAATAGACCATACTAGGGTTAGCCATGTATTGGCTTAAGGAGCTGATGGCATATGCGAGATCAGGTCTGGTTGAGATCATAGCATACATCAAGGATCCTATGATTGATTGATCTGGATATCCCTTCATTTCGCCTCTCTTCTCATCAGTTTGGGGGCACTACTTATAACTTTTTTGTTTCTGTCTCCGTGGATCTGAATCCCTAGACAATCATGTGCTTCTCCCAGATTTGTCATCTCAAATTCTTGGGATAGCATCATCTTGGTGTCCTTTGTCAGCTCAATGTTGTTGCTAAACAACAGTGTATCATCTACGTAAAGTGTGATGATGACATAGAATTGTTTGACAACTTTGAAATACTTATTACAGTCTGCAGAGCTTGGTTTAAATCCATGATCAATCAGGAATGTGTTGATTCGATGGAACTATGCTCTGGATGATTGTTTTAGACCATAAAAAGGTTTATGGAGTTTGCACACTTGGTCATCTTGACCATTAAGGAGATAGCCTTTTGGCTGGATCATGCAGATGTCCTCTTCGATGACTCCATTGAGGAATGCCATTTGTACATCCATCTGGTGTAGCTCAAAATTGGCTGCAACAACATATGATAGTGGTAGTCGAATGGAAGTATGCTTGACTATTGGGTTGAAAGCTTCGAAGTAGTCGACATTGGGAGTTTTTGAAAACCCCCTTGCCACGAGTCGAGCTTTTCTTTTGTCGATGCTGCCATCTGCCTTGTATTTTATCTTGAAGATCCATTTGCAGTCGATTATCTTTCTAGTTGTTGATAGCTTGGTGATGTAGGAATTTGGTGAAAATGAGTGGTGTAGTGGAAGTGGAGCTAGTGGTGATAGATCGGAAGTGTGATAGTTACTAGCAATGCATTCAAGATATATCGAACAATACAAGAATGCACAATAGAACTAGAACATAGACAAAAACTTGCATTCTGATAATTATAAAAAATGGAGTACAAGAGCATGAAGCTGGGCACAAATCAATGGGTGCAAATACTAGGCTTTAGTTGAGTTCATTGATAGCAGAATAATAGAATACAACAATGCTAATTAACTGATTCTAAAAATTTACTAATCCATTTATTAAAACATCAAATTACAATGGAAATACAAGAAATCAAGAAACTAGTCAAAATTCAAGAAGATAGCTAAATGTAGCAAAACTTCACCAAAATAGGCAAAGTAAGGTATCATTATTCATGATTATTGATCATTCACAAGATTAGGCCTGAAACTAGAGCAAGATCATAGCTCTCATGTGATTGTAGGCACATGAACCATCAATACTATCAAGAAAGCTCTCAAAGAGAAGCTTCAAGATCACCAAGAGTTCAAAAATCATAAAAGTAGAATAGCCTCCAAATTAGCACGACTTCCTCTATTAATAGTGGGTCTTTAGTGCGTCTAATTAACATTTGGGGCCTTATTACCTTAATATGGGCCTTACAACCATTATTATAATTCCCGCCAATACAGATATGGCATGGTTGTTTGCGCCCTTTATTTAACAATTCCAATGACTAGTTCTAGTCTAGTTTAGCTCCATGGCCATTTTGGTAATTCATTACTAAGCTCATGGGCCAATTACATACATCACGTGACACTCCCCCTACTTTAGGCATTTTTGCCCTAAAAAATGAAGACCATGTAGTTTTTTCGTCAAGTCTCGTGCTCCATAAGAACTCTGGCTGTCTCCAAAATGTAGGCCATCTCTTTAGGTAGGAATGATCTTCCCATGTGTTGTCTTTCGTGACAAAATTTCCAGAATTCACACGTGTGGAGATGATCCACAAATATGATAGATCTTGTTAAGCTTTATGATAAGCACAATAATCTAATTCTAGATTGAATAGCAAGATCTAGTACAAAACTTATGGCTTAACCACAATCTAGCATGCTAAGAATCAGAGAATGATAGCAATGAATCATAAATGAGCAAAAGTACAAGAAATTAGTGTATGAGCATTAGCCTCAACAAGAGTTAGAGAGAGAAAGAGAGAGAGAGAAATGGTGTGGATCCAAAGTGGCATGAGATAGCTACAAAGCTTTGGTTCTTCATCAAAAAATATGAGAATGGCTACACATATTTATGGAGTTTGAGGTAGTTCGAGGTAGAACCACATCCATACACCTTTCAATGACATCTAAAGTGAAAACTAGAGTCTAAGTGACTGTCACATCTCGTGCATAAATCTCTACCTAATTTTACCAAGTGTTCTAGTTCTAATTAGAATTGTACCAATAATCATGCATGTGTCCATTTCACTTTGTGCATGCCTTGCATGTCACTATGGACCACTTACAATAAATGCATGTGATATGCCACGACAAGTATATTATTGTTATTTTCAAGTCTACAATCTATATGCAAGTTGTATTCAATGCTCGAGTTCCATCTAGGCCAAATTTGGCATTTATATTTATAAAACAACATACTTGCATAGTACAAAGTTTGTAGCAAGCCTAAAGTCAAGATGGATTATTTTCAATTTCAACACTCCTCCTAAAAACAATCTTTGTTGACTTGAACATGGATCTTGGTATTGCTCCAAGATTGGTTCTATGCTTGATGAAGGAACTCTTGCTCAAAGGTTTGGTAAGCAAATCTGCAATACAAGATGATGTGTCGATGTGTCGATGTGCTCCAAGTAGATTTCCCCTCCAATGAGCTTCTCTCTCACGAAGTGATGTGCAACTTCGATGTGTTTGCTCCTTGCATGGAATATCGGATTGTTGGCAAGGGCTTGGGCTGAAATGTTGTCACACACGATCATAGGTAGATCATCTTCCTTGATTATCTTTAGCCCCACTAGCAACCTTTTGATCCAAAGCACTTCCTTTGTTGTAGTAGTGAGTGCCTTATACTCAGCTTCACAAGATGAGAGTGATACAGTTTCTTGCTTTTTGGAAAGCCAAGATATCAAGTTTCCTCCAAGATATATGACATAAGCACTTGTAGATTTTCGATCTGCTCTATCACTTGCAAAATCTGAGTCAGAATAGCCAACTATAGAAAGATCTTCACGTTTATACAATAAACCATAGTCAAAAGTTGAAGATATGTATCTAAGCACTCTCTTGGCCATTTTCCAATGATGAATAGTAGGATTTTGCATTGGATCCACTTATGAACACTAAAATTTATGTCAGGTCTAGTTATTGTGAGCCAAATTAAGGAGCCTATAAGACTCTTTTTATGTAGACATTACAGTCCGGTTGTGTAGGATTGAAGTCTAGAGAGTTCAGAAGACTATCGAGCTTCTTATACCAAGCTCGTGATGCATGTTTTATACCATAGATGCATCTCTGCAACCAACAGACATATTGTCGATTGTCAAGATCTTCAAATCCTTCAGGCTGCTTCATGAAGATTTTCTCCTCTAGAACTCCATGGAGAAACGCTTCTTTCACATCAATTTGGTGAATTTCTAGATTGTGTTGTGTGGCGTATGCAAGGAGTAGTCGTATGCTTGTCATCTTGACCATCGACGAATATGTGTCAAAATAATCAACACCATATCTGTGTGTGTAGCCCTTTGCGACAAGCCTTGCCTTGTAGCGGCCAATGGTGCCATCTGATTTCAACTTCTTCTTGTATACCCACTTGCAGTTGATGATTTTTCTGTTTTCTGGCAGTGGCTTTAATGTCCATACCTTGTTTTGCCTCATCGACTCGATCTCCTTTGACATTGCCTACTTCTTGAATTCTCCCTCTGGACTCTGGATAGCTTATTGATATGTTGTTGTCTCTTCAATGACGCTGCAGTACTCGAACTGCATGTCTTCACTCCACTGAAGATTGTTAGCATAACGGTTTGGAGGTCTTCTTTGTCTTGTTGACCTTCTAGGTTCGTTTCGTCACTGCTCGAATGTTTCTTGTTCGTGGGGTTGATCTTATACTTCTTGCTGCTCTGGAGTCTATGGCTCAACATTATGATTTGATGTCTATCCTCGATCTCCCTCTTGAATAGGCAGCAATGTGAAGATCTCATGGCCTCTTTCATCTTTTAGTCCACTGAGGGAATGTGGACTCATCGAACTTCACATCTCTGCTCGAAACAACCTTTTTCATGGTTGGGTTGTAGAGCCTGTACACTTGTGTTCTGTTCGAGTACCCGACCATGATCGTTTGTTCTGATTTATCATCAAATTTGCTTCTCTTTTCTTTTGGAATGTGCTTGTATGCTACACATCCAAACACACGTACATATGAGAGATCAGGCTTTCTACCTGTCCACATTTCATACAGTGTCTTATCTTCCAGTGCTATCGTTGTTGATCTGTTCTGTAGGTGTATAGCTGCAGCTATTGCCTCAGCCCAGAATTGACTTGGCAATTGAGCCTGTGCCATCATGCATCTAGTTTCTTTGACTAGCGTTTTGTTTCTTATCTCCACGACACCATTATATTTTGGTGTGTATGCAGGAGTGAGCTCGATCCCTTGTTCTTGGCAGAATCTTGAAAACTCTTTGCTCTTGTACTCACCTCCATTGTCAGATCTGATAATCTGTATCTTTTTCGAGGTGTGTCTCTCTGCAAATGTCATGAACTTCTTGAAGGAATCAAATACTTCAGATTTCTTCTTTAGGTAGTAGATCATAGTCATCCGACAGTAGTCATCTATGAATGTCAAGAAGTACCTCGATCTTGAGAGCGAATCCATTTTCATCGAGTTAGAATTAAAGTAGAATCACTGTGTTATTGTACTGTGGGTCCTATCAGTGGATAAGGATCATTTGGCCTCACCACGAGGCAAGTCGACGAGACACGCGTCCTGCCCACGACAATCATGGGTTGCCTGAGTGAACAACTATATGTAAAGTGTAATTTCATTTTGAGAAATATAGTTGCTATGTGAGCTTGCTGTGTAGAGTGTTTTCTGTCTGTGTTACTGTGTAGCATGATCTATGTTCCTGTGCAAAGCAAATTCTAAGTTGGTATCAGAGTCGTACAGGGAGTGTGTTAAAAATTCACAATTCTAGCTTGACTAGTTTTGGTCATATGACTTGTAAATAGTTAGATGGTCATGATGTGGCTTGTCACACGTGCCAAATAGCATAGGATTCCATTCATAAGGATGTTCTCAAGTAGACCTAAGTGTTAGAACCTTTGGAATGAGTCCAAATTATGCTTAGATACAAGGGAGAAAAAATAGGAGCTATTTTTGGTAGTTTTTGCATTGTTGAGGGATCTCCAAGATTCCAACCTTAACCTGGTAGGGATGAAAGATCCACCAAAATTAGCATTAGGGATAGGTTTAGGGCTACTCATAACTGCCCAAAACCGTGATGGATCATGTATATATAGGTGATGATATCTCACCAAAATTAATCAAGCAATTTCATGATTTTTCTCTCATAATGGTGCAATTGCTCTCTATGTTCATAATTGTTTGAGTACTTGTGATTACTAATGATTATAGATTGAATGTAGGTCTGGTGTACAGTACTCAGACTGTGGGAGGCCGTACTTTCACACGTGTGAAGCCTTCTTCAAGGATTTGGGCCATTTAGTGAGGTTCAAGCATAGATTTTTGATGGATTTTGATGGTTATACTTGTGCTAATCTTATGAAATCATAATCTATTGTTTCCCTCATCATTTCAAGTGTTTTAGGATCCTTATTTGCTGTAATTTCTACATGGTATCAGAGCCTAAAGGCTGAAATGAGCTAAATCCTTGGTTTTCATTCAATTTGATCACAATTTTTGATCTAAATCTTGTGTAGATTGGATCTTAGCATCTAGTATTGATTCTAGAACTCAAAGTGAGTCAAATACATTGGAGATTTGTGTTGTGTGACTTCATTTGCAGGTGTTTAGGTGTCTAAAACCAGAAGCAAAGTTGAATTCAATTCACATTACCAAGATAGCAAGTTTTGCTTGCTCCAAGCATTGATTTCTAAGCGAGTTTTGGAGGTGATTTCATAGAGGAGGCTTTCTAGCATTCAAGGAGAGGGAAGATCAGAGTTTTGGGGACTCTTCAAGGCTGTTCTAAGTTGTAGTAGACACATCCTAAAGTGATTTAGGTTCAATCCAACCATTGCTTGTATGTGCAAACTACTTGATGAATAGGGTGTCTTGCAAAGCAATTGAAGGCAAAACTCCTTATGAGATGCTGTATGGAAAGAAACCCAATCTTAATCACTTGAAAGTTTTTGGGTGTATATTTTATGTGCATGTGCCATTGGAAACAAGATCCAAGGAGGATCCATCTTCCACAAGAGGGATCATGCTTGGATATGCAAGCTCAAGCAAGGGCTACAAAGTCTATCTCCCATCCTTGAACAAATTTGTTGTTTCAAGGGATGTCATCTTTGATGAACATCATATGCATATGCTTGAAGAAGGCTCAAGTGCTTCAACAATCAAGAAGAAGATGGCCGAGGAGCAAGATCTTGGTTTTGAGGAGGAGCTCATGGAGGAGCAAGCACTAAACCCACCTATCACACCAAGGAGATCTTCAAGGGAAAAAGTGGAGCCATCAAGGCTCACATATCAAGGCAAAGGACATCAAGTTGAGGGTATCTCATCCACTTCTTATGATTTATCTAGTTTTGAAGAACCATCTAATGTTGAAGATGCATTGAACTCCAAAGAATGGTATAAAGCTATGTTGGATGAGTATGATGCCTTGATTGAGAATGAAACTTGGTTGCTTGTTGAGAGACCTCAAAGGAATGTAATAGGATCCAAGTGGGTCTTCAAGCTTAAGTTGAATGCAAATGGGAGTGTTAACAAACATAAAGCAAGATTAATTGCAAAAGGTTATGCTGAAGAGAGAGGGATAGACTATGAGGAAACTTTTGCACTCGTGGCCAAGATGGTCACAATAAGGCTAATCATTGCACTTGCATCACATTTTGGATGGATTCTATGTCAAATGGATGTCTCTAATGCTTTCTTGAATGGTTTTTTGGAAGATGATATCTATATGGAGCAGCCACAAGGGTTCATCAAGCATGGAATGGAGAACAAAGTATGCCATCTCCAAAGAAACATCTATGGCTTGAAGCAAGCCTCGAGATCTTGGAATTCAAGACTACATTGCTATCTTATTTCACTTTCTTTTGTTCAAAGTGAATATGATCCCACTCTTTACATTAAGTTTGATGATGTTGGTATTGTACTTTTACTCATTTATGTAGATGACATCATCATTAGTGGAAATAGTGTTGATGGTATTGAAAAAATCAAGATAGATCTATCCTTAGAGTTCAAGATGGTAGATCTAGGGTGTCTTCACTTCATCTTAGGCATAGAAGTACTTAGAGGGTCTCATTTTATCTTTATAAGTCAAGTAAACTATGCTCAGAGTCTTTTGAAGAAGTTTACGATGGAAGTATGCAAAAGTGTTGACACACCAATGGAGCAAGATGTAAAAGTGCCAAATGAAGATGATGAAAGATCCTTCATGGAAATCACTTTGTTTAGGCAACTTATAGGTTCCTTAATGTGGAATAACTAGACCAGGTCTTAGCTTTAGTGTATGTAGGTTGAGCCAATCCATGCAAAAGCCATTGAATATCCATTGGAAAACGGCTAAGAGGATTCTAAGATACATCTCGGGTACATTGGATTTTGGGATTCTATATAGAGGATGTGATTAACCTTCATGCATTTAGTGATTCAGATTTTGCAGGGGACAAGAGGGATAGGAAATCAACAAGTGCCTATTCAACTTTCATAGGAGAAGGTGTGGTTTCATGGCTTTCAAAAAAGCAAGAAACTATATCTCTATCT
Source organism: Diphasiastrum complanatum (assembly GCA_029204225.1). NCBI lineage: Eukaryota > Viridiplantae > Streptophyta > Lycopodiopsida > Lycopodiales > Lycopodiaceae > Diphasiastrum > Diphasiastrum complanatum. The sequence goes on from CM055101.1 coordinate 61,799,961, forward strand.
TCAAACGAGGCCGAGTACAAAGCTTTGACAACCACTACAAAGGAGGTACTTTGGACCCAAACGAAAGGCTATAACCTCCAAACGAAGGGCACCTGGACTATACCTACAAGTACGGTACAGCAAATCAGAGCGATTGCAATGGAAAAAGTGTTCGGAGTACGCTAGAAGTGATTTTACCAGTCCACTGGGCACGTTGTTAGGAGTTGACGATTGAGTGCATTTCGGAAGGCGACGCCGATTTGGCTTTCAAATTGGTGGAAAAGCGGCGAGTGGCCTAGTAAGGGAAAAAGTGCAGGTCATTATTTTCAACTTCTGACATCACTGTTGGCCTCGACATACTGTTTTTAGCCTACGCCAGAAGTTTCAAGCAATTTTGCGATGACAAACATGGGAGAGTCCATTTTGAGTGAAAGTAGCAAATTGGATGGGATTTCTAACTATGTAGTGTGGAAATTCAAAATGAAAAACATACTGATGGAGAAAGACGTGTGGGAAGTCGTCACAGGTGATGAGAGAAGGCCGCCAAATGAGAGATGGACTGCATTCTATTGGTGAGCGCATACGTGATGTGGAGCTGGTGCACAATGCAATGTGTGGCATTGCAGAACCCTATCAGATGTTTGTGAGCGGAATAGCATCAAGATAAAGATTGCCAACCTTTGACGAGCTCACATGAATCTTGATTTAGGAAGAGCAACATAGAGAAGTGGTGTAAGCTAGACGTCAAAATACTGACAATCAAGCACTTGCGACACACCAAAAATAAGGCAAAGGCAAAGGCAAGAAAAATTCTAAGCAGCAATTTGCCAAGTCTCAGGAGGACGAGGGATCTTCTAGTAAAACTAAGAAGAAAGGAAAGTGCTTCCATTGTGGTAAAAAGGGCCATTGGAAGAGTGAATGTCGCAAATTTCTGGCGGAACAAGGCAAGGGGAAACCAAAACAAGCAGGTAACCTTGTCGATGAGGGTGAGATTGAAGACTCTAGTATCTTCATATCTGCATTGTCATCTAATCAAGATGATCAGGCATGGTATATTGACTTGGGAGCCACAAGACACATGACAAGTAACAAGAATTGGTTCAGTAGTTTGAAGGTGTTGGATAATGGAACATCTGTTTCACAAGCAAATGGTGAGGTGTGCAAGATCAAGGGGATAGGCACCGTTTCAATCCAACTACTTGATGGCAAAAGCAGGATGATCAAGGAGGTACTTTATGTACCAGGTTTGAAGAAAAATCTACTTTCTGTTGGAGTCATTACTGATCAAAAGTTGAAAGTAGAATTTGCCCATGATCGTTGCTTTGTAAAGGATGTGAACCAAAAGTTCAAAGTTATTGCAGATGGAGTAAGAGAGCCCAATACAAAATTATACAGGTTGAATGCTACAATTATGGGGCAACATGGACTTGTATCATCCATTCCATCGCAAACTGTGTTGTGGCATAAGAGGCTTGGTCACTTGAACTTGGGAAGTCTCAAAGAACATCCGGGATTTAATCCACACAGATTTATGCGGGCCTATGAGGACCATGTCCTTAGGTAAAGCCTTCTATTTTATGACCTTTATTGATGATATGTCACGTAAGACGTGAATCTACTTCTTGAAGAAGAAATCAGATGCATTTGATAACTTCAAGAGCTTCAAAGCATTGGTTGAAAATCAGACAGGTAGGAAAATCAAAGTCCTAAGATCAGATAGTGGAGGTGAGTACAAGTCTAATGACTTCAATGATCTTTGCGATCAATGTGGGATTAAAAGACAATTTACGCAAGCTCATACTCCTGCTCTCAATGGTGTAGCTGAGCGCAAGAATTGTACGAAATGTGGAAAGTGCCAGATCTATGCTAGCTGAGATGAAACTACCAAAAGATTTTTGGTCAGAAGCATGTAGCACGACAGTCTATCTTCAAAATAGAAGTCCTACCATTGCCATACCAAAGATAACACCTGAGGAAGCATTCACAAAGAAGAAGCCAAAGGTGAACCACTTGCGAATCTTTGGATGTAAGGCCTTTGTACACATTCCTAAGGAAAAGAGACGTGAACTTGGTGTAAAAGCTATCAAGTGCATATTCCTAGGATATGATGATCGTGTGAAGGGGTATAGATGTTTTGATCCAGTGGAAAACAAGATCCATATAAGCCATGATGTTATCTTTGATGAATCCAAGATGTATGAAGACGAGGATGTTGAGAAGATAGACACATCCAATGGGAAAGATGGTATAGTGAGGATACCACCTGATGATGATCCATTCATTGACCTTTTGAGTGATGAACATGAGGATACATCTCAAGATACTACTACTCAACCTCAAGAGACAGGTTGGAGAGGTAGGGACAAACCTTTTGGTGCAAGAAGGATTGAAGTTGCAGGTGACAAACGCAAGGAGAAAGATGTACCATGGGATACATTTTCACCAGGAAGCCGATCACCTAAGTGGTTTGAGAGATTGTTGGAGAGCCGCGACATAGATGACTTTCCAGGATCATCTAACCAGCGAGAGCTATGAAGATCAACAAGAGAGAAGACTCAACCTGAAAGGTATAAAGCAAATTATGCTCTCTTATCTAGCATTATTCAAAGCAAAGAACCTTCGACTTATGGTGAAGCGAAGGATGATGACATTTGGGTCAAGGCCATGGGAGAGGAGATGGAGTCAATTACTAAGCATAGTACATGGGACTTAGTAGAACCACCAGTTGGCAAGAAACCCATTGGTTGCAAATGGGTATACAAGACTAAGTACCATGCAGATGGAAGTTTAGCAAAGTACAAGGCAAGATTGGTGATTAAAGGGTATGCACAAAATAAAGGCATCGACTATGAGGAGACCTTTGCGCCGGTTTGTAAGTGGAATACTCTACGTCTACTTGTTGCTTTAGCTTCACATTTTGGTTGGCCTTTGCATCAGATGGATGTGAAATCTGCTTTTCTAAACGATGAGTTAGAAGAAGAAGTGTTCATGGATCAACCTTTGTAGCAAAAGGACAGGAAAATAAATTATGTCACTTGAAGAAAGCACTTTATGGTCTTAAACAAGCACCACGTGCGTGGTATAGCAGGATTGATGCTTACTTTTGTTCAAAGGGGATGGGTGAGAACACATTCTGGTCCAAATATTTATGTCTTATGCTTTGATGGTATGGTTGATTTGATTGCTCTTTATGTTGATGACTTGATTATCACGAGAAATAATCAAGAGATGATAGACATGATCAAGAAAGACCTCATGGAACAATTCGAGATGACAGATCTCAGCCTGCTGCTGAGTCGTGAAATTCATGTTGTTCATTGTAGCATAGAAGAACAACTAGTTGATATTTTCACTAAGCCACTTACTGGAGAAAATTTTGATAAGTTTAGATCAGCTCTAGCACAGAAGAATGTATTGCTAGATAAGGTATCAGACTATTAAGTTTGATCTTAGCTGATAAGGTATTGCTAGATTGAACCAACATTTGTTGGCTGTATGGCTGGTTTGTGACAGTGATCACAGGAAGAAGATTGTTGATTCGAGGACTTCGTCTTCTCGAATCTAGGTTTGTTCTTGTTTTTCTTCCTTCCTTTCGTGAAGAGGGACTTCTCTTGATCACTGCTTCCTTCTGCTTTGTCCCTCATCAATCTTTTATTAGCAACAAGACTGATCGCTTTGTTGAATGTCATATCTAGTAGACTCAATATGAGCATTCTCAACGGCTGATAGGACGTCGGTAGAGACTTCATGATGTATATCAGTTGTTGTGGTGCTGGGTCCTGGTGCTCGTCCTGATGCAGCGAGTTGAGAGAAGATCGTACTGATCTTCTCAACATGCTGATCTAATTGGTTGCCATCCCATCGTATGGATTGCAGCTAATTGTGAAGATGCATCACTGAGGCTGTTGTTCTCACTTCATACTTCTGTTTTAATCTTTCCCATGCTGCATGGCTGCTTTCGCAGTCTTCAATCTGGATGAGTAGATCTTCATTAATGGACGAAATGATGATCGCCATTGCACACTCATCCTTTCTGATCCATTCAGCTCTCCTCGGGTCTCCCTCTGGAGGCTGCACCTCTGAGAGTTCGGTCACCGACCAGATGTCTTCACCCTTCAGAAGTGTTTTGATTTTGAATTTTCATATCCTATAATTTGCGCCATCAAGACTGATTGCTACTCTTGTCTAGATCGTTGTAGCCATATTGTGTTGTCTAGAAAATCACTGCTTAGATATCAGTAGTGATAACCTGAGGCTCTAATACCATGTCGCGAACTGGTTTGGTTTCGTTGTCGTGAACGATTTTGTTTCTTTTGAATTTTCTTTTGTGCGAAAGCTTCACAAGAACCTAGACACGCGACTACACATCACAAAACAGATTCCATTCTAGCAATCAAGATGGCGTAAAATAAGGAGATGCACGAAAATAGAGCAATCAATGATCAGTTTGATTTTTAGAGTGAGATCTTCAGTGTCTCGCTCGTTGGCGGCCTGACGCTCTGCTCTTTCGATGTGTTCTACTCGTTGGTAGACTTTCATGCACAACTATTTCGTTTCTTGTCTTTTTCTTTTCTGCTTTACTCTCTGTATCTATTTTGATCCAAGATAATAGTTTTTGTCTCCATTGTGTGGAGTTTACAAGATAGCTAAACAGAGAATTACAAGAGTAATTAAGACTAATCAGCTAATCAGTTACTCTCCGTTATTACTACCCGTTTTAGCTGGGTGTGAAGTTTAAGACTGCAAGCCCATTGAGCTGCCAGTTGGTAGCGCGAAAGATTCTCTTTCATTTCCTTTCGTTTCTTTCGTTTCTTTTCGTTTTTTGTCGCTTTGCGGTCCTGGAGGCATGTTTGATATTCGCAAATGATTCGCGAATCGTTCGTCCTTCGTTTGTCCTGGAAGCACATTGACTTTCGCAAATTGCTTGATCTTCGTGAATCGTTCAACCTTCGAGTCAAGGTTTGTTGACTTTTGCGTCATGGCAAAGTTGCAGGAGTTCACCATTTCTGACAAACTGAAATTATTTATCCAATTTGTGTAGCCATTCTTCCACCTCTATAGTATCGGTGTTTCCATTGAAGTTAGGCATGAAGATTTTATCTTTAAAATCATTACCATACCTCTTAAACCCTTGATTGTTTTGAGCACAATCCATAATACTCATATGAGTATTAAAATTTATAGCATTTCGATAATGAGATGGGAATTTGTTGTATGACTTGAGCTCTTGTAGTACCCATTGTTGTGGATCTTGAGCAGCCACACCAGTAGGATGAAGTCCAGAAGCTTGAAGTGGAAAATCGTTTGGTGTTGGAAAAGTTGGTTGCAACCAAATAGGATGATAATCTCCAGACTGTTTCTGTGCATTCTCTCACGGCTGGGAAGAAGGTCAATGGTAGAGAGAGAGATCTCAACCGCAGGAGAGAGAAGAGAGAGAAAGATCTCAACCGGAGGAGAGAAACGATAGAGAGAGAGTAAACTTAACCGAATGAGAGAGAACGGTAGAGAGAGAGAGAGAGAGAGGCGCCTGGTGCGTGGAGAACAAGTTTGTTTTTTTTTTAAATCTTTTAAATGGTAGTTAGGGTTACGGCTTTTAAATGGTAGTTAGGGTTAGGTCAATTTTTTTTAAATGAGTTGGCGAAAACTTTAAAATGAAGAAATAAAAAATAATTTACAAAACTTCAAGAATGAAGAATTGAAGTGATTCTCTCCCCAAATCCAAAAATTTAGTTTGATACCTCCTTCACAAGAATTGCCATATCTTCCTTAATTTTTAACCAAATTGGCTGAAAATTGGCTCAGATTCAAGCTAAGAGTGAGATTTACAATCCTATAGACAGCCATAAAGTTCTACCAAAAGTACAGCCAAAATGGAAAAAAATAGACTGCAAAAACTGTCACTAACTAAAATTGGAATGAAAACACTAAAATGGCCATAACTTGGTCATAATAGCTCCAAATCAAAAAATCTCAGTACCTCCAAGAAGCTAAACAAAAGATCTACTGATCTACAATAAGAAATCACACACAAAAAAAATGAAGATAAAATGGTCAAAAATTGAATCAAAGCTTTCTAGAAATTGAAAAATCACAAGAAAACTAGAACAAGAAACTCTACCAAACTTAACAAAATCCAACAAATTTGATGGGGAAAGGATCTAATGCTCTGATACCAAAATTTTCATGTGCCAATATTTTCAAACATCTAATTCATTGAAACATCAAATTACAATGGAGATACAAGAAATCAAGAAACTAGTCAAAATTCAAGAAGATAGCTAAATGTAGCAAAAGTTCACCAAAATAGGCAAAGTAAGGTATCATTATTCATGATTATTAATCATTCACAAGATTAGGCCTGAAACTAGAGCATGATCATAGCTCTCATGTGAGTGTAGGCACATAAACCATCAATACTATCAAGAAAGCTCTCAAAGAGAAGCTTCAAGATCACCAAGAGTTCAAAACTTGTAAAAGTAGAATAGCCTCCAAATGACCTCCTCTATTGATAGTGGGTCTTTAGTGCCACTAATTAACATTTGGGGCCTTAGTACCTTAATTTGGGCCTTACAACCATTATTACAATTCCCGCCAATACAAATGTTGCGTGGTTGTTTGCGCCTTTTATTAACAATTCCAATGACTAGTTCTAGTCTAGTTTAGCTCCATGGCTATTTTGGTAATTTTTCACTAAGCTCATGGGCCAATTACATATAGCACATGACATTAACAATATCAAAATTTACAAGGACTCGAGAATATACAAAAACTTGAAAAATATACATTGACTCAAAAATTACAATGACTCAAAGAATTAAGAGTTTTTCGAGTCAATCCCATATCAAAAAATTCTAACTTTTGGATATAAAAAAATCTCGGATTTTTTGAGTCAATATAGTATCGAAAATTATACAACGGGCCGAATTTATACACTGTGAAACAGGGTCAAATAAATCAAAATCAATCCGATCAAATCTAGGGTCGAAGGCATCCGGATATTTTTCGTCTCGATCCGATCCATTTCAGGGTTACAAAATCACACTTTGATGGGATTGACATTGGGCCAAAAAAGGCTTGGGTCGGAAAAATTTGATCTTGAATTTTTTGATCTTCTGTACAAAACCTTGAGCCTTCTTCCTTCATTCTGTTTTGTAGTTTTCCAGAATAGATATAAACATGATTTTTCAGGATGCACATTACCTAATGGAATTGAGCTTGAGCATGAAATTCCAACACTCCCCCTTAGTGTTGATTCTGAAAAGTTTTGATCTTCAAATTTAATGATTTGTTGAATCTAAGATGGTGCTCCATAACGAAGTAATCTGCTGCCATAAACTCTGCACTGTAGTAAACCGAAGAACTTAACCTTGCGCTTTGGTTGTCACAATAGATGAACGTCGGATGCGACTGAATAAATTTGATATCTGCAAGTAGGTTCCTCAGCCAAATCGCCTCCTTGGTAGCATTTGTGGCAGCTGTAAAATTTGATCATGTAGAAGATGATACTATTGAGGACTATTTTTGGCTGTAAGAGATTGGGCCTGGATTTTATGGACATACAGATTCAGAAGTCGATATTTTGGTATTGATGCCTTCTGCCCACTCTCCATTTGTGTAGCCTTTGAGAATATTGGCTAATGGTCGAACTTTTGTTGACTGATGAAATTAGACCACTGGGTCGGATTCAAAAAATATACTCCAGTGTTAACATGCATTTCAGAGCGTTCATTGAGTTTAAATTGTTTCTGAGTAATAAAACGTCATCTACATAATGAGTAGTGATAATGGAAAGATCTAATACAGACTTGAAGTGAATATTCGAGTGTGCTGAGTTTGGATAGAAACCATTCTCATTTAGAACTATAAGTTTGGTATCATCTTCTACCTTTGAGATAGTGTTGAGTTTCTATACAAAGTAGCAGGCCGGATCATCCATGAATCGAGATGGAGGCTGTTTGGATCAATTTGATCTTCTGTGTTGAAATTCGATCCTTTGATGTTGTTCGATTCGATGAGGTTCTGACTCATTTTCCAAGTCAGTATCAAATTTTGAAAGTTCGACCTTTGTGTCGGATCTTGTTGTAGCTTTTCCCTTGTGGTCGAAAAACTGATCTTCCACAAAAGTGACATTTTTGCTCGTGAATGACTTCTGAGTGTCAAGATTGAAGAGTTTGTATATTTGGTGGTATGAGGAATAGCCAATAAAGATCTATCTACTGCTATTCGCGACCCTTGGGTCAGATTTTGGATTTTTTGACTTTGGATTGAATTTTGACTGTTTGATCTTTGGGTCAGATTTTTCTGGAGATCAGCACTGATCTGACTGAAAGCAAAACATCCAAACACTCTAATATGGTTGAGTGATGGCTTCAATCCTGTCCACATCTCATAAGTGTGAAAAATGCAAAAATAAGCTTGGTAGAGGCCAAAAATCTTGTATATAGGATGATTACACATGTGTGGAGTCTGTTCCCATGTGTGAAAATAGTATACTTGTCATGTACCATGATCATATAGGTTGTACATATAATTTAATTCAAGTTCTAGTGGCTAAAAAGGCCAAAAACTAGTTTTCTAGACAAATGACACATGGCATCAATCTATTGATTGCATGAGCCACATCCTTTGGTTAGGTGTCACATCCCATGTGTAGAGGATAGCTCACATGTGTGGAATAAGCTGAAGTAGACAAATTTTGACTTCTAGAAGATTTTCAAGTAGATCTCCATATAGAAGGAAAATGGACCAAAAGTGCCCAAAATAGAAGGTTTTGTCCAAGTGTCAGTTTTGCATGATGAATCATCATATGACAAAGCACTTTCACACATGTGGGATCAAAGGGATGATCAGTACCATGAGCTCCCACTTATTGTATATATAGAGTCACATTTGGCCATAATCATTGTGAGACACCAATCTTGGTTTTGGAAGCAATTTTGAGTGATTCTCTCCATTTGTCTACATTCGTTTTGATTGTTTTGAGGTGCTATCAATGTGTACTTGATTTTCAGGTTGGAGTCCGTACTCAAACAGGGTTTCACACGTGGAAAACCAGAAAGTACAGCTACCTTCAATTAATGATTGTTCTTGTTAGGATTTTGTGTCTAGAATTGATCTAGATTGATCTCAGTCTCAAGTCAACCAATCCCTCTTGAGGATCAGATTAAGATCCACTCTTGGTCCTTTTTGTACTTTTTTCACATGGTATCAGAGCCTAGTACAAGAGGTTTTGTTGAAATTGATAGTGTTAATCCAAATCAAAGCCAAAATTAGCAGTTTTTTGGAAACTAGTCAAATTTTGTGTAGCGAGTTGGATTTGATAGCTATTCTCAAAATTTTTGGTCCAGATCTTGTTGTGGGCTGTAGGAACCCTTTTCACACGTGTGAGGCCATACAGCTTCGGTTTTGACTGAGAAATTTCAAAAATTTGTAGAATTTGACTCACATACCCAATTTGAGTGATTTTTGGTGCAAAATCAAGCATTTTCTATAGAGAGTCTAATGCCTTGATTAGTTCTTGGATTAGATCATCCAAAAAATTAAAATTGAAGCTTGAACAAGGTGCATTAATTGATCTACTCTGATTTTTTGATTGTATGTTGAAGTTGAAGAGAGAAATTGCTAAAAATCATAGATTAAGGAGTGATTTTGCAAGGTTGAGACTAGAATCTAAATTTCCATCATTCTAGATTGGTTCATGAGTGATAGGATTGAGTCTATAAGCTTTCTAAATTGCTAGAAGACTTTAGGTTCAGATCTCTTAGAGAAACCATAAGAGTTTCTAGTGCTTTTTCACATTCAAAAATGGCATCAATGGGTGGTTTTTTGCTTGAAGCTAGTGAAAGACTTACATCCACTAATTATGCTACTTGGATAGTTCGAATGGAGTCTTTGCTTGTACTTCATGATCTTTATGACATAGTACTTGAGGTGGAAGTAGAACCTCAAGGAGGAGTTGAATTGGCTAAGTACAAAAAGGGATGTAGAGTTGCATTACACTGCATAAAAATGAATGTAAGTAATGAACTTTTGAAAGAAATCTCATCTTGTACCACATACAAAGAGGCATGGGATTCATTAAAAGCCATTTATGGATCCAATAACACTTCAAGGATACTCATGCTTAGGAATCAAATCCTTCAAAGCATGAAAGGAAGTAGTGAAAGTGCCCAAAATTATGTCTTTAGGATCAAATCTTTGAATAAAGAGTTGTCTTCTATAGATGATAAAATCAAAGATGATGAATTAGTTCAAATCATTTCGAATGGATTAGGAGATGATTATTCCAATCTTGTTCAAACCTTTGCTATTCAAGATTCACTTCCTAGTATTAAAAAACTTCAAAGTGTGCTTGTTAGTGAGGAGAGTAGAATGCTTCATATCAAAAGTAGGATGAGTTCCTTATCTTTGAATGATGGTGATGAAAAAGCTAACTTTTCTTTGAAAGGCAAGAAGAAGAAGTTTCCATCCAAGAAGACTCAAGACATGGAGATGGAGAACAAAGATGGAGCGTCAAGTTCCAAAGGCACTCTTGGGTTTATCTCTTGTCTAAGAAAAGTGAAGTTTTTGAGTCCTTTGTAAAGTTCAAAACTCTTGTGGAAAAGCAACTTAATACTAGCTTGAAAGTATTAAGAAGTGATAATGGAGGGGAGTACATCTCCAATAGGATGAAAGAGTTTTGTGAAACTAATGGCATAAAGAGAGAGTTTACTTGTACATATACTCCACAACAAAATGGAGTAGCTGAGAGAAATAATAGGACACTATGTGAGTGTGCTAAAGATATGAGATTAGATGCATCTCTTTCTATTTCATTTTGGGGAGAATTTATTTTATGTGCAAATTTTCTTTGTAATAGAATGACTAATAGTGCCATTAAAGGACTTACACCTTATGAAGTATTGTTTGGCAAAAAACCAAATCTTAGTGATTTGAAAGTTTTGGATGTACTTGTTATGTACATATTCCTTTAGAAACAAGGAAAAAGGAAGATGCCACTTCTTTCAAAGGCATCTTTGTTGGTTATAGTGAAAGTAAGAAAGCCTATAGGATATATGATCCTATTACAAAAAAAGTTGTTGCTAGTAGAGATGTACTTTTTGATGAATCTCTCCAAGCCAAAGGAAAGGTGACTTCCAACAACACTCAACTTGTCAATGATCATGCTATGGCCGAGGAGGAGCTTCATGAAGATGAAGACCAAGTGGAACCTACTCCAAGTCCAAGGGTGCCAAGAAGATCAACAAGGACAAGGATTGAGCCATCAAGGCTCACTTATAGTGACAAAGGGGAGCAAAGGGAAGATTCTCAACTACTCAACTCTAATACTTTCTTGACTACTATGCTTGAAGAACCAACTAGTTTTGAGGAAGCAAATAAGTCTCAATATTGGAGGAAAGTTATGCAAGTAGAGTTTGATGCATTAATGGAAAATCAAACTTGGAAACTTGTTGATTTACCTTATGGAAAGAAGCCTCTTACTTGTAAATGGATATATAGATTGAAATATAATCAAGATGGTTCCATTCATAGGTACAAAGCTAGACTTGTAGCGAAAGGTTTTTTGCAAGTCAAAGGCATAGATTATGATGAAACCTTTGCATCTGTTGCAAAGCTTGTGACCATTAGATTAATCATTTGTCTTGCAACTTCTTTCAAATGGGAGCTCTTCCAACTTGATGTGACAAATGCTTTCTTGAATGGATTCTTGGAAGAGGAAATCTACATGTGCCAACCCGAGGGCTTCATCAAAGATGGAGAAGAAGACAAGGTCTGTCTCTTGAAGAAGAGTCTTTATGGACTCAAGCAAGCACCAAGAGCATGATGAAGAGTGTAGGATAGATGGTGTTGGCACCATCACTTTGTGTCTATAATCCTCACAATACATGGATCTAGAAAATGTCCTTTATGTACCATCAATCGCCAAGAATATGCTTAGTGTCGGTCTACTCTTAGAAAGTGGTTTGGATGTCACTTTAAGCATGTTGTTTGCTTCATCTTGAAGAATGATGTTTGCATGGCAAAAGGATTTAAACATGAAAGATTGTCTGAGTTGGAAGCTAGTGTTGCTTTTGAAAGAATGAGCTTGGCAAAGGAGGAGATCACTCAAGAGGAGATCTTGGAAAAGTGCTTGCATTGAGGAGGAGCATCAAAAGGAGGAAGATCTTAAGGATCAGCCTCAAAGCATGAGAGCTCCAAGGGAGTCCTCAATGACAATGGCCGAGTCAAATTGCATGCAAATTGTCCATTCAAGTGTGCATCTTGCAAGGGTGGTGAGCATTGGAGAGTCTACTATCTTTGAATACTTTTTGGAAAGTATTAGTAGACATGAGGTGACTTGTTTCTTACCTTTAAGATTCATGGTGTTTATTACTTTGTATGACAAGACAATGAAATGGGATGCTTTGAAATCTGCATTTGTTGTTGATAAAGTAATTTCATTGGATAACTATTTTTGTAATAGTTTGAATAGAGTCATAAAAGATGAAACATCATTTGCTTTGAAAATCTTTGTGTCCACATGCTTTGAGCATGATCATTCCAATGTAAGGACCAAAGATTATCCTATTTCAATGATAGGAATAATGGTAGTGTTTTGCTCATCAAGTAGAGATTGTAGAATCTACTTGTTTTCCACCAAAGAATTCGTCAATGGTGGAAATGTGATCTTTCAAGAGTGGAAGATTTGTAAACTTGAAGAATCACCTTTGGATCAAAACCTTATTCAATTCATTTGATGATTTGGAGTCAAGTCAAGTGGAGGAGCAAGCTCAATACCCGAGGACTCCAAGAAGAATCTTGAGTATCAAGATGGAGCCATCTAGGCTCAATCATATGGATCAAGCAAGGCAAGTTGTCTTTGGCAACATTATGTATGCAGTTAATAATTTAATTGATGTATCTTCAATTGCACAAAATGCTTTGGAATCCATGGCTTGGCATGATGTATAGTTTTTGTAGCGTGCTACATGTATATAGACACATTTGTGGAACATCTTGTAAGGGATCCTTTAAGAGGTGGTGAAAGACCCTTCATGGACATCATTCTCTATTGGAGTCTCAAAAGTTCCTTGTTTGTAGCTGGATTTTTTAGACACTTCTAAAAGCATTTATTCATTTAGCAAGAGAGTTGTAGATAGATCAAGCTAAATTTGAGGAGGAGTGTGAAGAATTGCCAAAAATTGGCAAATCTAGCTTGATCAAAAACCATGTAGTATAATGTAAATTTTGTACACAAGTGGATTCCACAAATGTGAGGCCAATATGCCATGTGGCAATCCACTCCTAATGTAGGTTAGGTCAAGTCCATAGGGTTGGTCATGTCATTTTGGTAGTGATTCCTAGTTTATAGGACCTAAATCCTAGATTAAGGTGAAAATTTGACCAACTAGCTATCTACCAAGCATGACTCTAGGAAATAGACTAGGGTTCCATTTTAGGGAAAGAAGGGTGAGTTAACTTCCTTATTACATGTTAAAAATCCACCTAACTGCAGGAAGGAAGTCGAATTTGCTATGTATTCCAAGCTCCCATAGTGAGAAGATAGAAAATTTTTGGAGCTCATTGGCAATCTCAAGCTAGTTCACTATGTACATTGAGTTTTTGTGATCCAAATGAAACCAAATCAAATTCTACTTGTTTCTCAGGTTTAAGGCCGTACTACAGCCTGTAGTACACACGTGTGGGCTTGGATTTCAATGTTTATCAATGCTTTTGATTGTTAATGCCCGTTGTTTGTCAAGTTGCCAATCTAGATCAACTTTTTTGTGTCCAGTTTTTTGATAGATTATTAAGCAAACATCCAATCACTCTTGTGGATATTTTGTAGATCCATTTATGGTCCATTTTACTTCTTAGTAATAATTTCTTGAATGTTAGACATCAGATTGACTCCATATGATTCCTTCCAACATGAAGTTACATTTATGAAAGATTGTTATCATCGTATGAATTACTACTTGTATGAATAGACTTGGAATTTATGTAAATTTTGGGGTGATTGTGTTTCAATTTCGTAAACTCAAGTTGTCTCTTATGTGTAGATGGATTCCATATAGATGATGGTTATTGTCACTCGGGTTGAAAATATTTGATGGAAAAGTCTTGATTGTAATAGAGTGAATCCTTTGTGAAAGGTACTTATTACTGACTTTTCATGGATTTAAATATTTTCATGTATCATCTCTCAGACTAACTTCTATAAAAAATTTGGTAATTTTTTAAGAGGGAGGGTGAAGTGATGGGTAAAAGTCTTATCAAATAATCTATCATGAGTTGCATAGTTTTCGAATGAGAACTAGTGTTGGTATAGAAATTTGATTTTTTGAGAGTATTTTTGGACAAATTCAGAGTAAGATAAAAAATTGAATTTTTTTGAATAAGAAGAATTCTCTAAGAATTGTGTGGAACAATCTTGAACTAGAGATGATTTGAAATTTGAAATTATTATTTATAACTAGTTTTGAAAAAGGTCAAAAGTTACCAATTTCATTTTGGTTGGAGTAGCAATAAGTTTGATCAGAATATTGGGTCGAAGGGTTATTTGTCAAGAGTAGTTTTTTTTTTTTTTTTTTTTTTTCGCTTTTTATGTCCACTTGGTCCAATCATTTCTTGACATAGTGGCTTCTATGTAACATAACTTGCCTACCTTGGAAAATGCAATTCATATTTGGGACAACTTGAATCTAGTAGATTGAAAGCATAGTATTGGCTGGCATGTGCGCCCTGTGGTGGTACTAACTGCTTGGGTCCAATTTAAGTTAAAGTTATCTTGGGACTTGGAAATAGCAGTTTCTGCAACAGAGCACAAAACTATAATTCTTTAGCGCCTATTATGCCCTCGACTCTCATATTGACATATTCAAATGTGAGACTCTTCAAGCTATGACGATGAGAAGGAGATCCTTGATCTGCTCTACAATTTTTTATAATGGGAGAGTTGGAAGTCCTTAGGAAAAGCAAAGATCAAGACACATTTGATCCATAAACAATCTTTAGCCAATTTGAATCACACATCTAGATTATCTACAACATAGAAAGATCAACTTTATGCATGCTAGAATTAAGAACTGCATCAAGATATGATCATAACCACTTATATCTAACTTAGTATTGTCTCGGTCCGTACAACATGCACTACAATATAGTACTTTACATGTGTGAAAGCTAGATCAACAAGAAAATCAACATTCTACACATAGAAACTCAAGATATCATGAGAAAACCATATGAGATGGACATAGAATCAACAAAGATGAATTCTCCACGACTCGATTTTCTACTTCTACAGTTCTGTTTCAGATCTTGCTTTATTGTTACAGACTGTAGATTATTATTATTTTTATCTATAGAAACATCAGGGAACTACGTTAAAACTACTCCTACTGGAATCACAGAATCAACATAACATCTTCTAAACTAAAATCACAGAATCTACAAAGTGCTTCCTACAACTGTCACTCAATAGTTGTAAGAAGAACTCCTCAGGGAGTCGATAACTAAGAAGCATCTGAATTGAGTAGAATGATGGATTAGCTTCCAAGCCCTGCACATCTACCTGATACTAATCCCAAACCAATCTTTAAAAGAGAAATGAACAACAACAAACACATTCATACATCAGTACCCAGACTACATGCATGAAGATGGAGCATGGAAAGAAATGCAAGTAGTAGAATCTTCAATTCAAGAACAACAACATTTCAATAAGTAGTACATGCTATGGAACTCATGGTGGAGGTCTCTATCTATATCCACAAGCTGTAGAATCCAATTGTATCTTGTTTTGGAGTCCACCTCTTGCAAGTGAGTGAACCCCAGTCTATAATGATTTGAGTTCCACCTCTTACTTGATAATAGAAGGCCTCTTTATTAAAAACATAACTCAAGTTGAGATAGTCTAAATTGCTAGCTCCCACATGGCTATCCATCTTTCGAGAAATACCATGAGGCTCATAGAATATTCATTTAGCCTAGCACTAATGATTCTCGTGCTCTCAGACTCGGCTCTCAACTTCATCTTTGCTGGAAACCCTTTTTGGGTGATGAGACACTACATCGACACCTTAGGACCATGGCATCAGCCAATAGCTTTCTCGTCAAGCTTCTTTCGAAGCTTGTCAGGAACATGTGCATATGCTGCACAGCCAAAGATTTGAATATGAGTAAGATTGGGTTTTCTACCCCACCATAGTTCGTGTGGTGTTGTATGAGGAACACCAAATGTTCTTGTCCGGTTTTGAATGTAGGCAGTTGTACCTACTGTTTCAGCCCACAATACCCTTGGAGCTTTCAAATAGGCAATCATGCACCTAGCGGCTTCCATGAGAGTCATGTTCTTTCTTTCTGCAACACCATATTGCTGTAGTGTAAAGGATGTTGTCCTTCTGTGAATGATTCTGCGATCATTGCAGAAATCAGTGAATCAATTTTTTGAGATGTATTCTCCACCTCGATCTATTTTGATCTGCTTCATCTTGTTTCTTGTGCATCTTTCTGTACAGTTCACATATTTTGTGAACTTGTCAAATGCATCTGATTTATTGTGAATAAAGTAGACTCGGGCAAACTTACTGTAATCATCAATAAAGGTGATATAGTATTTTGAGCCTCCTACAGAGATCACATCAAAAGGTCCACAGATGTCCGAATGTACTAGCTCCAGAATCTTTGTAGTTCTGTAGGAGTCCTTTACAAAAGGAGTACGTGACATCTTGTCTTTTATACATGCATCATAGGTCATCAAACTGGTTGCATTTGAGATACTCACACCTATGATGGCTTGTTTGATACAATGCCATTGAGTTCATATGGCATAGTCTCCTATGCCATAGAATATCTGACGAATTATCATGGGTTTGATGTACTTGATCTGCAGGTAGGCGTACCTTCAAGTGATACATGTTGCCTTTTCTTCTACCTTGTGTAATCAATGTACTAGTGCTTGCATCAACGACATTGCATGCATCGTCTGAGAACGTCACAAGCATCCCAACATCTGCCCAAGCTCCAATGATTATTGTATAAAAAGCATGTGTAAGTAAAGGTTGATTGTAGTAAGAGCATGAATCAAGAAGACAAACATGGCTTTAAAATAGTTAATTTGATACATACTAGGCAACAACGGGAATGAAAATGTGACTGATATTTGTCCAGCACTTATGAATAATTTTTTTTTTTCCATTGATTCCCGATTTGTCAAATCATCTTTTTTTTTCATAGCTCTTTGGTAAAATAGTGGATTGACGATGCATATTCGATCTTTTTCATTGATCTATTCTAACCATAATCTGCAAAAATGTAATTCTCTTATATAAGTATATAATGAAATTTAAGATTTATAGATATGATTAAAACCAAATATAAACAACCAGTGTATATGTAGTTCTTACTCCATGCACATTTGCACAATATCATCTATTGATCGCTCCCAAGAAGTTGCGGCAACATGAACCTATGAAACTCATAGGTATCATAATGGCAACTTACTTTTTCCTTTTCCTCCAAATTCAATAAACTACAGAACAAAAACTACAATTGGTTAATAATGTTACAAAAACTTTGTTAATAAACATGCACTTTTTGAACGATATTTCATGATGTACAAGAACAAAAAAAATTGGAATATAGTAACATCCTCTTTACCTCAATATCATAGCATCCTCTTGAAAAGAGGATTGCAAAGCTACAATCTTGGAGGATAAAGAATCTTTGTTATTTTTGGACGTTGAAGCAAGTTCCACCTACTCTCCAAATAGAACAATGATTGTTTCCAACAAACCTCTTTTCATTTTGAAAAAACGACAAACTTTAGAACTAACAAGAAACAATGATAACTAGATTCAAAACTTTAGATACCTTTCTGATTTTCTATGTGATGTGGTCACATTTTTTTTTTCTCTTCGACCATGATGCTTGAAGCACATTGATTTTCATCTACACGGTCTTTCATCTAAATTGAAAAAATACACATACAATTTTCCTTAAACATACATGTACGAATCATATAAATGTACATGTGAAGTATAAAAAACAAGTACATTTCTAGAAGCATCAACCATAGATATCGGTTGCAATGAGGACAAAGGATCTGGCATCATAACGTCCACCTCTGCTTGAGCTTGTTGCATCACATTCAAGTAACACTAGAAAATCATGAGAAATTCAACAGTGGCAAAAGAGTTAAATTAGTAAAAACCTCGATAGCAAGTTCTTTACCTTAGATATGCTCCAAATCAAGAAAAGTACCCTACCATTGAAAATATGAAAGCTAAGCTAATACTTCACATATTATGTCAATGTGGTTATGTAAAACCTTAAAAGAGTGGGTGCAAAAATCCTAAATAGATTAGACATAACACCCACCATCCAAGATGTGCAACCTAAATAGAATGAAAGCTAGAAGAAGGGGTTTAAGAGCAACAACTCCACCAACAAAAATGACCATTTCTTGAGGATGACTCTTTCATTGACACCTAAAAATCACAAATTCTACCAGAAAATTAATTGAAATATAGATTATAGTGATGGAGATTTATTATATTCATGCATTTTATAATGAAAGCTTTAATTTTCTTTTCAAAAGCTTTTACAAAAAAAAGAGAGAACCAATGCTAATTTTGTACTATGCACAAAATGCTATAGATGCATGTATTGGATCCTAGTTTATGGACTCAGACTCATCTTGTGAACCCATATAGCAAATATCATAACCACCACACTAATAAGATGAGTACAAAGTAGTTAAGTCCTCATTTACCATTTGTCATTTTTTACCTTTCCAAAATGAGTAATTAGATAGCTCATGGGCAAGCCCTTTACCTTTTGTTAAGTTTTTTGAACTCTTTATTTATTATGCTATGTCTAGGAAGGTAGTATCAACCTCAACTCATTTGAGTCTAACTAGGGAGAACCTTGTTTATCATGTTTATGAAGGTAGCAACAACCTCAACTCTTTTGGATACAACTAGGGAGAATCTACTTGAACATCATGTTTAACCAAATAGTTAGGACTAAGAACATAGTTCTACAACAATAATTGTTACTTTTAGGAAGTGATCTTGAAACTCATTATTAGGTGCAAATACTCTAAAGAGCCTAGCATAAATTGCTATGCAAAGGTAATCTATTCAAATATATTGATTTACATTTTCCATATATTAGTATTATTAATTACAACTTCCACATTAATGTGACTATCTTCTCAAAGGGCAATAAAAATCAAATTCATGGTTGATCTACTTTGTATGTTCATAACTAAGATGCATGTCTTTCTATATCAACATGCATACTGAAGTATTTGAACAATATACAGAACATACATGGTTAATGTAAATCTCATCTTGAGAGAGAAAAAATCATTTTAGAGCAAGAGGCTGGCTAAGTTATGAGAGATTAACAATTTTAAAATACTCATTGAAATCTTCTTCTAGTTTGTTTTCTTCTCACTAAATTTAACCCATGTTTTTAGCTTGATTGCATGTGCACTTCATGAAAATTCAATGCATGGCTCTAAAGTGTGGCATAGTTTTTCAATCTTAACTTTGAATATATGTTCCTCTTCAAGATAGCACATGTATTAATTGAAACTTTTTAAAATTTTCAAAATTTTTCCTTTCCTCATATATGGCAAAGTTGACCCAAAATGAAATGCTTGACAGATACACTAGCCTTGACTTACGGTGTTGCAATAAGCTCCCATGTGGTTTCGACTCATGGGTTCAAAAGAAACCGTGATTGCGAAAGTGATACCTTGAAGATGGTGAGTCCATGACTTGCATCTTTCTTTTTTTCATAGTTGATACATTAAATAATTTTTCCTCATGACTTGGTCTATGTTAATCTTAGCTGTATCCCTTGTTTGTTGTGCCACACACAATATATAAAAGTTAAATGGTAGAATTAGCATACTTACACAAGGAAAAAATGAACAATAGAATTGAGGTAATAAATCACAACAAACACCCCATCAGTTGGTTTGACTTTGGGTAATAAAACCCTCTCATGCTTTCTATGTGATGCTTTAAACTCTTTGACGTGCAACCAAACATAAAGTCATGTCATACTTGAAAGATGGGAATGCAACTTACATGATATAATATCAAGTTGCTGGGAAAATACATTTGCAATGACATTTATGCCATATAGTTACTCAAAAAAGATTTAATTAAATGACATATATCTAATTTTTTTTTTGCATAAAAAGTCAATTTAGCATGATAATCATCATGGATTTACTTGCATTGACTCAATATAGAATAGGTAAAAATCATAATCATAATACACATTTTTACATGTTAATATGTGGCTTGTCAAGTGACAAGTAAATACAAGAAAACTATCCATGTACTTGGTGAAAATATTATTGCTAAAAGAATTGGTGATGTCAAAATCCAACTCATGATTTTCATCGAATTTTGAGAAATTATGGTGATGTGTCCAGTATGTCATTATCATGTCTACATGTCGAAATCTAGCATTTTGTAAATGCATCAAATTTTGATATGCCATTTCAAATTTCATTGCCACCAAAATAAATTTGGGTCTCGGGGGTGGTTTTTGTGATGATTCTTTTATTGGTCAAAATCTCAAAAATTATGAAATTTCAAAAAATCATTCAAAATTGGATTTTGAAAAGTAATAATTTTATTATTGTGTTAGATGCTAGATCAAGTATTATGTCACGTTACAAAAGAATCTAGTTTGGCCTTGTAAAAAGATTACCATTCAATAAGCTAATTTGAAGACATAAATCACTTATATTGTTTCTAAGAAACTTATGTCTAGACTTAGTAATGTCTTGAATCTCAACATTAGGGCCCTTTTGGACTCAAAAAGGGCCTCTATTTGTGAGCCATGTGATTGACACTAATTACTCTTCATATCCAATAAAATGTTTACAAATAGTTGGCAATGGTCCATATGACATGGCAAATCCGATGGTCATTTTTTGATTAAGCCATGGTCTTAAATATGCTAACTCTACCTTAACCCTATGGTGCACTTGTCTTATTCATTAACTACATAGATGGTCCCACACACACACAATTACCTCAATTCAATGTAACTATATTGTAAATTTGAGGCAAACTTTCTTTTACTCCTTGTTTACGTCAATACTTTGTGAAAAGCTTATAAACTTCAGTACCCATATTGCCCTTCATAGCATAACTGGTCCCACACACTAGTAAGATACTTATGCATTTTGAAAACGTGGGGCGGTCTCCCACACATGACGAGTACATATATGGGTATTCCCACAGTACGCAGACAATACTCGAGTTATTGGAGAGGCAGGGCGTGCATATAAACTGGGATGGTGCTCCTCAGGTACAACATCAAATCCATTTTATTTTCTTTAAACTTGCTATTCTCTCCCACTCCCATATGGTTTTTCGGAAGACTAATTCATGTGTCTTGCACGTGCAGTAACAACAAGCTCTACATGACAGAGATGATGAGGAAGAATTAGATAGATCTAGTTAGTGTTTTGGCTCTATAGCTAGCCTTTTCATGTTTACAGATACTTATGTACACGTTTTTACATCTATCATTTTTATTCGTACATTTGCCGACCATCTTTTGATGTACAGACACCATTCATGGGTATAGAAAGTGTAGAAACTCCAAAGTTGGTGAACATGGATGAAGAACTAGATGTTGATGAAGCTGAATATCTAGATGATTTAGAAATGGGAAGAGATGACGATGTGGCTGTAGAGAATCCATAGCCAAAGTGGTCAAGGAGGATGAAAGCGTCCATAAAGATATCATAAAATAACATTCATCACTCATAAGGAATAACAATCAAAACCGAAAAACTACGTGGAGGCACGAGAAAGTCGAGAATGAAAATGGTAGAATATGATAATGAAAGAGTTTGTTCAGCTATTCCATTGTGCTGAGGTGTGTAAGTCCAGTCTTTGTGTGCATAATACCTCGATCAGTATAGTAAGCCTTGAATTCGTTGGAAATATACTCACCTCCACGATCTGTGCGAACCTGCTTCAACTTCTTTCTTGTCTATTTCTCAGCCCAACTCGTATACTCAACAATTTTTTTGAAAGCTTCAGATATAGTATGTATAAAGTATACCATTCGCCAATAAAGTTCGAGTTGTGTGGAATGACCTAGGTAGGGCTCGAAGAAAATAACTAAGCTGTTTTTTCTTTGAAATTGCATTTTCCACGCCATAATTCTGCAAAGAAATAAACAAGTCTTTAATCTTTCGTACAAATGTGGTCAGGTCTTTGTCGTCCCACTGTAGGTAAGTTAATTGGTCTTCCAAGAACATGATCTGATTACAAGATCGAGTCTCGTTCTTGGTTTGCAATTCTTCCCATAAATCTTTTGAGTTCGAAATTGATGTAAGATCTAGCATTATATTGTCATGCACTGAAAACACAATAATTGCTAAAGCTTTGTCATTTCTCAAACTCCATTCTCGAAGTTCTTTCCAAAAGTAGTTATTGGCTTCTCCTCTATTGGTTCTGCCCATTGCTATAGACCTTTGTCCTTCAATAAGAGTGAAGTCTTTAATTTTCAAATCAAGTAGTTTGAATCTTCTAGATCCAAGATCGTAGTGATCTTAGCCTGAATATTGATGATCGCTGAGTAACCTCCAAATAGTGGCTTGCTGATGGATGTATGAAGAATGCTGAGAGGGGTGCAAAGATACTATTGTATCGACTCTGTTGCTTTGATACCACTGTAGCAGATTTAATTCCGTATGCTCTGATACCACTATAAAAAAATGATAATTATTCTTCCACAGAGAACACGATGAAAGTTTGAATAAATCAAACTAATATCAGTGTCTTCAATTGGGTTTGTATCAGATCTATGTACTAGTAGAACAATATTTGCTCTGATTGAATATGCGTGCGAAAATAATATGTGGAATAAGAGACAACTTAAGACAATTTTTAGAAAATTAGAAACTATTGATCAAAAACGAATTTATAATTCTGAATCTGACTTAGTATACATCTCTTGCTGTCTTATTTATAAGACTTTTGTAAAAAAACAGAGTGTTTATGATTACAAAGCCTTGCTAGCTTTCAGTCCTTCCATGACGAAGATATTTGCGAACTCGAACATCTAGAGATATGAAACACGAAGAGTTTTGCGAACACGAAAGTCAACGGAGACGAAGACGAACGGTTCATGAACACAAACAGTTCGCGAACACGAAGGATCCACGAACGAGATTCCTTTGTGGTCCAACAAGAGAGAAAGGCAGACAAGGTAAGCGAAACCAACGGTGGAAACGAAACTTGTTCTGTCCTCGCGCTCCAAGGAATACCACCAGAGATCATGCAAGTACCCAGAAGTATAGAGATCTGACCTGATGACATGATGTCAGCAGATACTTCCTAGGTCGTGGCTAATCTGCCACTCTTGTAATTCCCTGATTAGTTGTAGATGTATAATCACTCTAATCTTAGGTTTACATAGAGAGACCCTACTTATTGGATAATACTTGACACATATCAGAACAGGATACACATAGTGTAACTAAGTGAAGAGACACTGAAGAAATCTGATGTTAGTAAGCAATCAAGATGAACATAGACAGAAGCTCCGCTTATGTGCGAGAAGATAACTATGTCTAGGACTAGAAGATCCAATTGTCCGCTAGTAAAATGAGACTACTACTCGTGAGACAACTGTGCTTCTCTCATGCCAATGCACTGCGTGGATTCACATGCAGTGCTCTGAAGAAAATAGAGAAAATCAATATAGATTATTTTTTTGGTTGTGTCTGATCTTGGATGTCGAATGCTTATGTTGTTTATTTTAATATGTCTGAGTTTTCTTGTTCCCTTTGAATTTCGCACCTTGGTCGAAATGAAGTTGAATGCTGTATTAATTTTATGAACGTAGATCAGTAGTAACTAACTACTCTCTGGAGGATTGTAGGAGTGTTTCAGCTGGCAGTGCCCAACGAACGCATCTGAACTCCATCCGAATCTCAAAAGAGAGTCGCGAATGTTTCGAATCTCGAAAGAGAGTCGCAAATGTTTTGTAAATTTTCTTCTCACGATTCTCATCAATTGTATCGGAGCAACGCACGACTCCTACCAACATTTTGGCCTTTTAATGTTGTAACAGTAGATATCTAATCGTTTACGACGGTTGATATTCAAATAGACGTTCTATTTCCAAGGTCGAATAAATTATGTTCACGAATTATTTGCGAGAGTCCATCTCTTCGTCACAGCTCCATGTATCGCAAATTATTCGTGACACTTGTCTCTTCATGACATTTCTGTCTTTCACAAATTGTTCACGACAGATGACAACTTTGAGCTTGAAGAAGAAATTCACAATATTTCGTGAATTATTCGCTACAATTTTGCAACATCTGAGGTTTGAACAGGAAACAAGATATTTTGTGACAAGAATTTTCTAAGAATCTTTTTGAGAATATTTTGAGCTTCAATAAGAAACCATTTCTAGAATTTTTCGAGAATCTTTCGTGAATCTTTTGAGTTGGTCACGAATATAAATGTTTTGAGTTTGCGTTCATTGCTTTATCATCTTTTGTCAAGTAAACTATGCATTTTGTTAGTAGAATCAAGATCTGTCTGATCATGTTCTACATAGTCTTTTTAAAGGAGAAAAACTTGAATTTGGCAAGAGCAGCCAGGTTCCGAGCCATATAAGCAAGGGCTTGTAAAATGTTTTCAATTTGCACCATAGATCTACAATTGCCACGTATTGTATTCGTCATCCAACGACCGACACTACAAGAGGGCAGGCGATTACCAAGGCTTTTTTTGAACATTTCTTTGCAAGATAGTTTAGAAAATGAGTCGCGGGGAGAGCGGAATGCTCAAGCATCAGGGCCGGTGTTTGGCCTCGGAATAAGCCTACCAAATTTGAACTTGGTTTTGAAACATTTATAAAGAGAGTTACAAATCCACTGGAGGGCCTCAGAACATACATCAGAATATAGAAGCTAATTTGAGGAGTATACCAAGGCTGACGTTGGTATAAGCCTACCAAATTTGAACTTGTTTTTGAGACATCTATAGAGAGGGTTATAAATAGGGTCTAGGTGGCCAAAGGCATTCAGGACACTCTGCTAACCAGGGGTAATATTGAGACTGATGAAAAAAAAGCCCCTCGGTATAAACCACGATATAAAACAAAATGTAAATGGATTTCACTTTTGGAATCTGTTACCTATCAACACATTGAATTCCATTTTCTATCAACATTGGTTGCCATATGCACAAGTGAATAAAGAAATTTATGTACCACAAAAAAATGTTGATCACAAATTGTGTACTCACATGCATTGACTTCTTGTTCGATGTCAAGTAGTCAATTAATAGAGTGTAATTGCATCTATGAGCAATTTGATTAATATTAAAATGAGTTGAAATACATCATACTGTCTCACTTATTCATTTTGTGGTTCATCGTTATCATTTGCCGCATCATCATGTGACAAATCTGCCAAACCAAATGAGTCCATCTCTAATTCTACCCAAATATCTCCTATAGCGTCATCATTAATAAGTTGATATTCAAAAGCTAATGGCGATGGTGACGACGAGTGAGATCGAGAATGATTTGTGAGAGAGGGTCGAAAGCATAAAGAAGAATTTTCCTAGGTTTCACTTCTAGAGATAGAAGTGGTTCAAGGGGGGAAGAATGTAATGTCCATGTCCTGTATAAGAGAATCGGAATAATTCTTGACGTGGATAGCTGGTCACTCCAGTTGTATGTGATTATTAGTTATGCTATGCCATTCCGTTTGTGGTCGTATCAAGTAATTAATAATCATATGAGGGCCCAGACCTATAATTGGACATAGGAGCACATGCATGTGAAGACTGTTTTAATGAAAGAATAGGAGGTCAATAGCTCAGTTTAGGTTGCATGGGACTCCTAGGAAAAATATTCTCTCTCTCTTGGAGAGGATATATCCTATGGAAACTTGTCCATCCCCCTAAGAGAATTATGATTCTTGAGCCAGTTTCTACTCTCCTCTCTTGTGTTCTTCACTGTGGCTTGGGGGTGGATTGGTTAGGGTATTGACTAGCCTCTCCATATTGGTTGGGTGGTTCATGCTCCACAGGTGTCCTTTTGGTTTGCATGTGACAGGATTCTTGAAGATCTTCACTTGGAGATCATTATAGAGAAGGTGTGTCATGTGTTGTCAAACCATCCGATGATGATGCATCATGCTCAACATAATCATTATCTTGTGAAGCTTGCACATGATCATCCTCTGAAATTGTGTCATCAAATCCATCATCACAATCTTGTTCATGAGGTGCACCAAATGGCAGTGCCATGTCCTCCACGACATCTCTATCTTCAAAAATTCTTTTACTTTGAGGAGCGACTTGATCCACAACAAACATGTACAAAATTGCACATATTGATAAACATGTGAATGTTGATCATCATAGCTACATGTAAATCGCACCCCCTTGCATATTCCCGCTCTCTCTCTGTTACTTCCTGGTTGTTTGTCGAGGCTTCTCTAAGGCTCTCATCATATCCTTGGGTAGAAGGACAAGGTCAGGTGGATATGGTTGTCTTCTATGCACTCTCCTGAAAGTGGCTCGAGCGGTTTGTCTACGAGCCTTGGCCTCTTTGTATAGCAAAATCCACTTTTGCATTTCCTCGCTATTAAGAATGCAAAACTTATTTACCTTCTCCCTGAAGGACTCACTCATTCTCATGATTGCTCCTTTTCCTTGAGGAACCTCCCCAACAACACCCTCATCATCCTTCTTATCCCAATGACGAGGAATAGAAGGATCACTATGAGCAAGGAACTCCGTGAAACCATGGACTCTTTCACTAGCCATCCTTCCGCCATGCTACCCTTAGGCCTTGCTCTTTGTCTTACGAAGCCTTTCAATGTTTTCATGAATCGTTCCAAGAAAAACATCCAACGGCTATGGATAGTGCCTGAATTAAAAAAATAGATCAATGTTAGTGAGAGAACATAGGAATTACCACAATAGCAATAGTCTAAGAGTAGGCAATTGGTGCAAGTATATGATGTACCTGCAATGGCCACCTCATCTACCAAATGCACAATGAGATGCATTTGAATGGCGAGAATGGATGTGGGAAAGTGCTTCTCAATCAAACACACTACCTCGATGGAGCTTTGTCTTGCCGCCTCAATGTATGCCAGTGATATCTCCTTGGATGAAATGTATCCTCATAAGAAAGAGAAACAACAACGACATACACGTTAGTAAGATCATCATCTTGAATCACCCCAAGAAAAAATGATGTGAATTGCATGCACATTCACCATACCTCACCAGATTACTGATTTTGTAGATTGCACTCCTTAACTCCTCTGTCAAAAACCCTTTCAACACCAAGGGAAGCACAAATTGCATGCACAAAAACAATTTGGTCATTGAGATACATATATGCACAATGAGATCATCATGAAATCACAAGACATGATATAAAATGTAATCGACAATGTTGAGGTGGAAGCAAAGTAAAAAAACATGCCATGTCAACCTATAAAAATTAATGTTAATCATGAGACTTTAGTCCACTTAGCTTGTTGTCCCTTCTGAAGGCACCCTTTAGGCATCGCATGTGTCCTGTTGGAGTTCGAAATGAGGCTATTGCCCTCTTTACAATCGTCTCTTCTCTCCTCAAGAAGATCCATGGGGCCTTTGGTAGGACAATCGAAGTCCCCACCGTTTGTGGCCATAAATCGACCATCCTTTCCACTTCTTTTAAGTCATCTCATGCATCTTTTTTTATCTTTGGCCCCAGTCAAGTGCTCCCAAATCGTGCTCTCGACATTCTCAAATATGTGCATCGGGTCCAAAAAATGGTTTATCAACAATTCCTCCCAATATGGGAGTTGATGAAATATTGATAACCTCTTCATGTCGGGAGGGAGTCGCCCTAGAACATGATTGGATCTCCAAATCTGAAGCCAATCACTTGCCTAAAATACTAACAAACAAGCACACACATTTAATGCAGATTATATATCGTTAGAAGAAATATAAAGAGAGTAATCATAAAATAAATAAATGACGTACCATTAATTGGCCCAAATATGTATCGTACCTTCATGGAATGAGGACGTTGACCAATTAGCCCATCACGCATAGGGTGATCGGGTGGAAGGTATCTAGTGTGGCCCTCATAAACCATCTTTCATAGATGTTGTGAGTGACGTGCTTGCAAATACTCACCACAAATGGGGCATGCATTGTAGCCACTAGTTTGGAGCCCTGCATTGAGACAAAACAACCAACTTAATCGTGGGTCCAACGTTCGAATTGAAAGAAAATTTGTGGATGCACATAAAATTTAATATAATAGCATGAATCGAACCAATAGCAAGGATATCTCACATGAACATTTCCCATATCCAACATAAGCTTAATAGTCAAGTTATAGCCTCCATCTAGAACATACAATAAAAAGTTATTTTAGTTGAAATTCCGATAAAATCTAGTGCAGTATGTAGATCACATCACACAATCACCATAGCCACTCCTCACAAAGTCTCATAGATGGCACATCAAAAGTTATTGATTACAAAGAGAAAACTGTACATATAGTAAAAGCCCCAACATGCATGGGCTCGACAAGTGTTAATACACTGAAATATAGACAAAATATACTGTACAGGCTAATTTCTCTACGTGTGGCTACTCAGCTAACCCAAGTAGCCGGCTATGGGTCAAGTGCCCGATTGATAAGTCAATGATGGGTCACGTCCTGGTCACAACCAAATATAGTAAATCTAATTAGCTGTACACTAATTACATTATCACATTTAGAGCTTACATAAAATGTATATCAGATTAACTCTGATTTCTAACTGTCTCCCTTAAGCTCAAATGTGATAAGAGTGAAAAACAATAATTTGTAGCAATGTCTGGAGTGTCCAAAAGATGTTATGCATGTCCTACTACTCTGTACTTGACTCACACTCAAGCACACCAACAAACCACTAGGTTTGACTCACAAAGTATCATGTAAACACAATGCTCATACAGAGAGTCTACCATACTCTCGACCAACTAACTCGTCCCCAATCCGACTTGAACACAAGTGGACCACATGAGCGACATGGCTCAAACTGAGGAAATTCCACTGCCACCATGGCTTACATCCTCCATCTAGCTAGGCTAACATCCTATCATACACTTACAAGCACAAACCTGTAAAACTGACATACATGAGCGACTGAGGCTCAACCTGAGGAAATCTTACTGCCACCATAAGACTATACCCTCACCAGATAAACAACTAGTAGACATAATGACAAGTCAAAGAGCATAAAATGACTACTTTGCCTCTAACGTAGCAACTGCACAACCACATACATTTCCGACTCAGATCTAGACCCCCGTGACAAGGTAACATGCAAGTCCACACACACCTATGAAAACCAACACGAATGATAAAGCGTCAAATACATGACCAAGGCCTGCCCATAAGTGGTATCTTGTCATACCAACACCTGTGCTACTTGTAGATCCGTTGCTACACCACTGGACTCCAAATCAGGTCCTCAACCATGGCCCACACCTGTAACAAGATGCCCTCACGTCCAAGCATATCCAGTTGTCCAATAAGTCCTGAAAGCTAATCCCCATCCATTCCCCATGCTCCAAGCACAAGAGTCTACCAAGGACTCAATGAATGAATGTACACAAATCTCACCATAGGCTATACCTGAGTAGCTCGCCTATATTCCAGAGATAAAAATGATAATCTGCCTCTCCTACATCCCATGTAGGCTCAACTTCCCATGCTTGGCGTTGCCAACTCCGATTTGACCACCAACACATCCATCATAGTGTCCAAGCCAAAGAAAATACAAACTAGATCCATCATCATGATGAGAAACTCATGCACGATCCATAGCATATCAGGTAGGATAGCTCCAGAACCCTATACCATGTACCATCTGATCACTATGTATCCATTACCTGCTGATAGCTCCCCAAGAATTTGTCCATCTATAGTGCAACTAGATTCCAACTGGATCTAATAAAAGCTGCATCCTGCTTACCAAATGATGATGGATAGAAACAACATGTGATGACAACCTGGAGATTACTGTGCATATACCCATGCAACTCACCTGATCACTCACCAAAGTATCAACTGTCACTCCATGAGTAACCATCTCCATCCCTACTGGCTCACAACCATGGGCATGCTGGATTCACATCACCCCGTAATGCACTCCATGCCCTCAGGATATGTACCACCCCAGGTACACTCCATGCCACCAACTTTCAAGTAGGCTTGATCCATCCCTAGGTCACCACATGATGCACCAGCTAAAGAACATCGTCCATACATCAAATGACATATCATACCTGAGCAACTGCAGCATCTCCCTGAGTGCCACCCCAATGGACTTGTCATCCACATATTGTGCTCATCTAATGTCTCCGATCCTGGTCAAGGTACCCAAATGGCGAATGTAGCCCATCACTAGGTCACCCGCACTCCGCTCGATAGAATGGTGACAAAAACACTCCAAAATGTGTTTTTCCTTGCTCTATGACGTCTCTCTATCCGCTGGCTCTGAGCAACTAGTTTCAAGGGTCATTTTGGCCCAAGGATGGCCAAAATCGGTGCCCTCTAGCCAAAGTTATCCCTTTCCAAAGGAATTGCTTGCAAAATGAACTAATTCTTTACAAAGAAGATTTTTAATGAAGAAATCCCAAATATGGACTTCAGGTCCCTTTCAGTATCTCAAACTGGAAATTTTTCTTAAAGTTGAAGCCTCAATGGCCCTTCGGACCTCTTCAACCTTTCATGAGCCCTTTATCTCACCATCCAATGGTGGTTCACCATCCAAAGGCTCACAATACTCCCCGAGTATTTGATATCAATCGTCGATCTTGATGGAGCCTCATCCTATGGCTCTTCCTACCTCTGCACGCCGAAGAATGTTCCTAGGTTCGCTAGCACCCTCAATACGCTGGCGCTCCAATGGGGCTGGACGCGCACGAGTGCTGTCCGCACTCCATCCTCCCTTCTTCCTCATCTTTGCAAGGTTTTTCTTACTCCTTGCTATGGCAGCCACAACTAAACATTGATCCATCTCCCTTGCCTTTCCACGGCCGCCCGCGGCCTCTTACAACCATCTTCACAGTACCAGGGCGCCCTCCACTAGCCTTTTACAGCTCCAGAAATAGTTATGTGGAGAGAGAGAGAGATCCATGATTTTTCATCTGAAAACCCTAGTTTCAAAGAATAGAAGGATTTATTGGGCTTCACTCAGGCTTTTCCTGAGATTCAACTTGCAGATTCTTGCCTGCTGAGGTCGCCCTACCTCTGCCTTTCAAATGCAATTTAGGCAATCCAATTGATGCAGTATTGACTGCAAACAAGCCAATTTTCCAAGAAATCCATCAACACCCCACAAAACTGGAAATTTTCCAAATTTCCTCAATTTTTGACCAAATATGTCCCTGTAAATTGTTATGGCTCTCTGTAACTGCTCTTTGCATAGCCATGCAAGCCCCCTTGCGCCAAACGGCTGTCCACACAGTGAATAACGTAGCCAACACCGATGATTTTCCCGAAACCACCGAACTGCAAGATTTCCTCCGTGAATTCTCCCCGGAATCCACCTATGACGTTTTGATCTTCCCCAAAGCTTCGATCAAAGGAACTTTGTTGTCTCATGCCATCTGGACTACATATACCCCGTATGGAGTCCTCTCTCCTGAGATGCTCTGAGTGTTATTCCTCCTAGTGAAAGACGCTATCCCATAGCTTCACCGGATTCTGCATACCTGCAGCACCCTAACGCTCTGATATTAAGTTGAAATTCTGATAGAATCTAGTGCAGTATGCAGATCACATCACACAATCACCATAGCTACTCCTCACAAGCTCTTATAGATGGCACAACAAAAGTTATCGATTACAAAGAGAAAATTGTACATATAGTAAAATCCCCAACATGCATGGGCTCGACGAGTGTCAACACATTGAAATATAGACACCTGTCTAACTAATAGGCTTTGAGTATTCAGGTTGACGATTGTTGACGATTGAAGATGAGATTGATCAAAGATCAAGTGTGCAAATTCAGCATTAGAAGCTCATCAGAGATAGACAAAAGTAGATGCTCTGTGCATTGATTCTTTATTTGTCAATAATAAGGTTTTCATTCCTCTACAGATTGAATTAGCTTCATAGAGCATGTGGTTTCACCCGCTAGTCTCATGCCAAGATAGCCAAGGCTCCTCTGGAACCATATAACTGGTCCAAGACCATCTTTGGAGAGCTCAAACTAGCCATCAAGAGCAATACCAAGCAACAATTTGCTATTGGCCCTATGATGTCACTCGCAGCCTCCCACCTTGAAAATAAAATCCATGGTTTTTGTATGGATTCCATGCTTTCTATCTACGAAGAAGCACCGACAGAGTTATCTCAACAAGCATCCAGCTCACATAGTCGACGTCGTCCACGCAACGAAATCATCATTCCTAACTCGCCTTCCGCATCACGACGTCGTACTAGGCAAACATCTTCAATTGTGCTTCCACCCCCTGTTGCTATTCACACTGAGCCACCTATTACCCCCGCCTCTGATGCTTCCCTCGTCTTTGCTTCCTCTCAAGCACAGTCTATGACCATTGGGGCTACCATTCCCATCACAGCTGCCCAGGCTGTCTCTCCTCCACAGATCCGAGCTGTTTTCCCAAACACCCAGTATTTCATGGACATGTTCGATGATTCTGACCCCCTTGGAGCCTCAGAAGTTTTTGTAATGCCCCAGAGCCCTGCACCCTTTGAACTCCAATCCCTTGAAAGAGGATTCGAATAGATCCATGATACTACTACTGGATTCAAAGCTTTTGAGCGTGACATCCTCATGAGTCCTTGTGTGGTGGTTGGTGGGTCCTCAAGTGTAAGACCTCTGAAATAGAGGCCGACAAAGAGATAGATAAAATACCCGCATTGGGAGAGCAGCCAGCTTGGAGAGTTACAGTTTTTGAGAAAACTCCAGAATCCATCAGGAGTTATGTGGCCAGCCCTCACCAATTGCGCGTAGATCCATATTCTGTTCCAATGTCATGCATGAATAAGTGGAAGGATTTGGGATTGGCCATGACAAAATTACTATCCATACGCTGAACTGGCCAATCATCCACCAACCTTACAGTTGAAAAATTTCAGTGGATTTCCACCGGGCACTACAAGCAGACCAACGGGAGTATACACACTCTCCTAATCCCACAGTGAGGCAATCGGCACTCTTTGCAAAAGATTTGACTCTATTGGCATTTGTGGCAACACGATGGGATGATTGCCTTCCTTCTTTGGCGTTCGATTCAAATAAGCCAATGGTGTCAGAGAGCATTAAGGATCAGCTACCGGTGGCTAGATTGTATTTCCATGTCGCAATGATGGGAGGCTTCTAGGAATCTCGATTCACAGCCTGGACAACTTCAAAGTGGATCCCCGGAGCCCACCGTTGTTTTTGTCGCACAATTTAGATTTCAACACTGCCCAACTCAATTTAATGGAGAAGGTGCAGTATCATTTAATAAAGATTCGACATGAAACAAATAAAAGCCCACAGTAACTGCATCTCGCAGGTGTTGTGGGACCGCCACCAGTTTTGGTGGGGGATAATGTTGTAGGGTTTGCAGATCCCAAGGCAACCCTAACCCTAGTTAATAAGTGAGAGGGATTTGGCACCCTACGTGTGTAAGTCCAACCCGATGATCACATTGTTAATTATTAATTAGAAAATCAATAAAAGGACTTTAGGCCTTTTTGCAGGACTTTTAATGTCACAGGGCATAAATGTCAAGTTAGTGAATAAAGTTGGGTTTCCCTCCTATTTTGGATGGTTCCCACTCTTTTTTAAATTTGAATAGTTAGGGAGGCAGAAATGGACCAATAGGATTCAGAGGCGAGGGGTCCTCCTCTCTACTATAAAAAGAGACCAACTCGAGTTTCCTACACATGTACATATCTTCATTTCAATAAAGCAGATTGGATCTCTTGTGAAATGGATTTATGAATGTCCTTGCTCTCTATCACTTTTACTCCATCTCTCATGCTTTTATTGTGTTTTGCTAATTGTTAGATCTGATTGTTATTGGGATTGCATGTTTTTATACTTTTTATGAGAGAGAAAGGGAGAGAGAGAAAGAGTAAGCTATCTTCATTGCGGATCTAGTGTTAATGGATGTAGTGTTAATGCTTAGGGCTAGTGGATGGTAGAGTTAGATGTGAATCTTCCATTCATGCTGAAATCTGAACTATGTTATCGCTCTCATGGGAACAAATCTACGCGTGACAACTAACTTCATCTCCTTGATGCTAGATTGATTAGATTTTGGGTTGAGATTAGGCAAGGAAAGAAACCCACTCCTTTGCTCATAATTTTTTACATAATTGTTTATCTCCTATCTTTTGTTGTAGATGCACATTTTGTAGTGTAGGAATACACTCAATTTTATTTTACATTAGGATTTATGAAAATATATCTACACATTTTAGAAACAAATCTCTGCATTTATTGATGAACCTGTTGATAATGGGTGGGAATTAGTAGAGGTCAGAACAAACCTCGGAATATGTGGATTTGTTTAAGGCAGTATACCATATCTTATTCTGAGGTGCATTCCGACACCTGCTCTTACATTTTTACTTTTTAGAAATAAATATCTGATAAACATTGGCAATTTGTGTCTAAACAATGCTAGGTTATTACCACCTCAGCTGAAATATTAAGATTACAAAATTTCTGCCTTAGAGAGAGAGAGAGAGAGAGAGAGAGAGAGAGAGAGAGAGAGAGAGAGAGAGAGAGAGAGAGAGAGAGAGAGAGAGAGAGAGAGAGAGAGAGAGAGAGAGAGAGAGAGAGAGAGAGAGAGAGAGAGAGAGATCATGAAAGAGTTAAAGTTAACCAACACTCCCAATTCTCGGAAGGTGTGTAGCCCTTGTTTTCTTCTGTTAAAGACGTGGTTCAAATGTTTCTTGTTGGACGATAAGTTCCACAAGAAAGCCTAAACGTCGTAGGGATGGAGCATGTGGTGACAGTCTGAAATAGGATATAACCGTACGATTCGGAAATTTTAATTAGCACTTTACTATGTTCTTTTTTTTTCTTCTCGTATGTGTTTAGGTTTTAGCGTTTAGGGTGTGTGCGTGCGTGTGCATGTGTGATGCCATTCATTTATGTTTCATGAGTACCAGTTCATGCTACCCTAATTTGTAGTATCTTGATTTATGTTTCATCCTTACTTGTTCATGCTACTCTGATTTGTGGGATCTTAATTTATTCATGTTATTTTAATATGCATGATCATAAAT
Source organism: Diphasiastrum complanatum (assembly GCA_029204225.1). Lineage (NCBI taxonomy): Eukaryota > Viridiplantae > Streptophyta > Lycopodiopsida > Lycopodiales > Lycopodiaceae > Diphasiastrum > Diphasiastrum complanatum. The sequence goes on from CM055101.1 coordinate 61,835,268, forward strand.
TATGTGTTGTATATTGGTTATGTTTCATGCTTAGAGAGAGAGAGAGAGAGAGAGACCATGAAAGAGTTTATAGGTAACCAACACTCCCAATTCTAGGAAGGTGTGTAGCCCTTGTTTTCTTCCGTTAAAGACGTGGTTCAAATGTTTCTTGTTGGACGAGAGTTCCACAAGAAAGCCCAAACGCCGTAGGGAGGGAGCATGTGGTGACATTCTAGAATAGGATATAACCGTACGGTTCGGGAGTTTTGATTAGCACTCTACTATGTTCTTTTTTTTTTCTCTCCTCGTGTGTGTTTAGGTTTTACAGTTTAGGGTGTGTGTGTGTGTGTGTGTGTATGCTTGTGTGATGCCATTCATTTATGTTTCATGACTACCAGTTCATACTACCCTAATTCGTAGTATCTTGATTTATGTTTCATGCTACTCTGATTTGTAAGATCTTAATTTATTTATGTCATTTTAATTTGCATGATCATAATTTATGTGTTGTGTATTGGTTATGTTGCAAGGCTTTGAAATAGAGAGCGAGCCATATGGAGAGAGAGAGAGAGAGAGAGAGAGAGAGAGAGAGAGAGAGAGAGAGAGAGAGAGAGAGAGAGAGAGAGAGAGAGAGAGTAAAAGGTAACCAACACTCCCAATTCTAGGCAGGTGTGTAGCCCTTGTTTTCTTCCATTAAAGACATGGTTCAAATGTTTCTTAGTGGTGACATTCTGGAATAGGATATAACTGTACGGTTCGGGAGTTTTGATTAGCACTCTACTACGTTTTTTTTTTTTTCTCCTCGTGTGTGTTTAGGTTTTAGGGTTTAGGGTGTGTGTGTGCGTGTGCGCGTGTGATGCCATTCATTTATGTTTCATGATTACCAGTTCATGCTACCCTAATTCGTAGTATCTTGATTTATGTTTCATGCTTACTAAAAACAATGCCAAAATCTGTAGTCACCTTGAGATATCACAAGACTCTCTTTGCCAGCCCCCAATGATACTTTTCTGGATTGTTAGAAAATTGTGCTAGAGCATAAACAGGAAAGGCCATTAGGATTGTGTGTGTGCATGTGCATGTGTACTGTGATGCCATTCATTTATGTTTCATGATTACTAGTTCATGCTATCCTAATTCGTAGTATCTTGATTTGTGTTTCATCCTTACTAGTCCATGCTACTCTGATTTGTAGGATCTTAATTTATTCATGTTATTTTAATTTGCATTATCATAATTTATGTGTTGTGTACTATTGGTTATATTGCATGCTTAGAAATAAAGAGCGAGGGATATGGAGAGAGAGAGAGAGAGAGAGAGAGAGAGAGAGAGAGAGAGAGAGAGAGAGAGAGAGAGAGAGAGAGAGAGAGAGAGAGAGAGAGAGATCATGAAAGAGTTTATAGGTAACCAACACTCCCAATTCTAGGAAGGTGTGTAGCCCTTGTTTTCTTCCGTTAAAGACATGGTTCAAATGTTTCTTGTTGGACAATAAGTTCCACAAGAAAGCCCATACACCGTAGGTAGGGAGCATGTGCTGACATTATGGAATAGGATATAATCATACGGTTCGGGAGTTTTGATTAGCACTCTACTATGTTATTTCTTTTTTTCTCCTCGTGTGTGTTTAGGTTTTATGGTTTAGGGTGTGTGTGTGTGCATGTGCATGTGTGTTTCATGATTACTAGTTCATGCTACCCTAATTCGTAATATCTTGATTTATGTTTCATGCTTACTAGTTCATGCTACTCTGATTTGTAGGATTTTAATTTATCCATGTGTGTGTGTGTGTATGTGCGTGGTTCTCGTATCATAGTCTGAGCTTTTATAGGTATTGAGTCAAAGTTATGAGGGCAATACCAACATATAAATCAATTTTCCATCTATAATTAACTACAAACCATAACCCTAGGAATATTAATGATGACACGAATCCATTGAGGATGAAATGGGGACTAATTGGCTCCTCGATCAAGTTGTCTATGCCGATTGGGTGTCTCGCCTAAAAATGACGACACCAAAGAGGCATATGGTGTGCAGGCCATTGATGTTCTTGAACCTCATGGTTCACCACATCAAAATGAGAAAAGTGTGTCTGCTACTTCAAAGTCTGCTACTTCAAACAACATCACTTACCAAATTTATACATCTTCGTTGCACGTAGGTATCGTAGTCCCAGTCTCATGCATCGCAGTCACATAAGTCTAATGACCATGGCCAGGACAGGGACGATTCAGCTAGATCTAATAATTGGGTGATTTTGATATATATTTGTAATTAGAACATTTATGTATCAATATATATAATTTGTTTAAGTCCTCTACATGGATCTTCAATTGCATGGAGTCTAGTTTTAGGATAGAATGGAGCCATTTGACAGGGTTATAACAATGTCCATGGGAGAACCTTGGCCACCACTTCCAAGGTGAGAAGGTCCCTAAAGTCTCCTGTAGCTTCTTAGCGGCCTCTCGTTGTTGTTTGACACGATCTGGATTTTTGGGGAATCCTTTCTTCACAAGTCTTCCTTGTGTCTTGATTTGGATGGATATTCTAGATCTGAGGTATATTTAGCTTCAAGATCATATACTTTAACTTCACTACATTTATGAGGTCTGACTTTCACTCTCATCACATTTCTCAGATAACTGAATCATCTTCATTGGATGCACGTATCACAGTCTCAATCCCATGCATCGCAGTCACATGAGTCCGATTACGATGCCAATGGCCAGGACGAGGATGACTCAGTTGGATCTAATTATAATTAGGTATATTTCAATAATTCAATTTGTAACATATCTCTGTCTTGGAACATTTATGTATGAATATATATTCGTTGAATTTAAGTTTCCTTCATCAATTTTTTAGTGCTTAAAATGTAACTCAAATAAATTGCAAAATATTTTATTAACAATAATGAACAAATGATTTTGCTTACCAACTTCATAAGAAGTGGTGCAAAAGACTCCTGGGGTCGGATGGAGTCATTTTTAGGACTGAATGGAGCCAGTAAATTGGCTCCATTCTGCACTAAACTTTTTTTATTTATTTTTAAACCCTCGGAACAAGGTGCCATTTTGATAGGGATATACCAAGAGATGGCCCTCGGTATATTCCTCGGAAAAGACATGTCACCAATAGCTTGTTGGGAGGGATGTACCGACGGCCCTCAGTATATCCCTCGATATACCCGTGCTATAAACAACTAAAAAATGAGGTGAAGAAGCCTTGATTATCGAGGCAATTATCGAGGATCTCGTTCCGAGGCATACTTTATGGTGTATACCGAGGTTTACGATCTTATATAATAATAATAATAATAATAAAATAGGGTCGGGAATCCTCCAAAATGTTGTAGTGCGGCTAGAGCATGTAGCCATCCTCTTCGCTCTAACGTGGGCTCAGTTGCTATAGCAATAAATTTGCCTCTGGATGGCGGATACCTAGTACAATAAGTAATCCTTAGGAGCATTGGAGCTATGCCGAGTTGTTAGTGTGGAGTGAAAAACAATGGGTTATTTTTTGTTTGACTTTTTTCCTTGGCATGCACATTATTTAGTCATTCTTAATCAACCTCGTTCACCATGTGTTAATACTAATTTCCATGCAAATTTTTTTGAACTAACTTGGATTCTCTCTCTCTCTCTCTCTCTCTCTCTCTCTCTCTCTCTCTCTCTCTCTCTCTCTCTCTCTCGGAGGGCTATGCGGCTGCTATTGTGGCTATGTCGCATGCCTGCCGAGCTTGGTGTGATGCAGCGCGATGTTGCATTGCAGATGCCAGCGGGGTTGCCTCGGAAAATTGGCTAGTGGGGTGAATTCAGCTTGCCGTGCAGGAGGAGGCAGAAGGACGCCTCACGGGATATTCATTCTACCTTAGCATACACTAATTAATCCATGTGTCTAATGATCTGGCAACAATTGGCTTATAACTCCTTCAGGAATCATCATCTTCCCTGATCGTGCTGGAAAAACGTAGAAAAGCATCTTGGCCATATTAATGTACCGCAGTTCAGTCCTGAAAAATATTTTACTTAAGGAAAGAGAGCGACACACGTACTACAAAAGTTTTCTACGTAGTCTAGGTGGGCAGATCGCATAACTACATCCAGATTTTATTTTCACCCATCTCTCTTGAGACCCGCCTTCAGATGCTCTTTGACGTGGTTGATGTGGCCAGTAGTTGATGATGGTATAAGTTACGTCGACAAGCTCATGGGACATCGGTGATAGAGAAGTTCTTCTCTGCACCACTCGTAGCTAGCGCTCTCCGTCCCTCCTCTGGTGACGGAAGTACCGTTATTCTTAGCTGCAGTGTCTTAGATACAAGCCTTTCCGCCTCGCGCAGTCTTCTGTCATTTGTTTCTTCTGAGATTTGCATTGTAAGCTGCTGATTCCCAAGAAATCGATGAGATTAGTTAAATCTCTCTAAAACTAACCTGATCTATATTCCTGTCCTTCCAGTACTACCGGAAACACAGTTTCTGCAGGTTTGTACGTGCGATATATGGTTTTGGAGTAGCATCAGCTCCAAGAGTTTGATGTTGGCTAAGAAAATTTTATTTGTGCTTGTCGATTGTTTAAGAGATACCGCAATGCCACACTCCTTAGTTAGGCCCCTTGCTTTCGCTGTTGCTTTGGCTACATTTTGCCTGATATTGCCTCCCGCGACAGGAAATGAAGCCTACACAAACAGGTTAATTGCTACTACGCACTCCAATTTCGTGAAATCTCAGTATTCGAGAGATATGAAAGTGCAATTGGGTGTTTGTGGAAATGATGAGAATTTCTGTGCAAACCCAAAGAAAAACTTAGGGGGTGGTTCTACTTGCTGTTTCAAAAAATTTTGCAGAGATCTACGGAACGACAAGAATAACTGCGGTAAATGTGGAAAATCATGCGGATATGGCCTAACCTGCTGCAATGGGGAGTGCGTCAATCTTTTTAGCGACAACAATCACTGTGGAAACTGTGGAACAGCTTGCTTTGGCAGAGCTCTGTGTGAATTTGGTCTTTGTGGCTATGGCGGTTACGACAACTCCAAGCCAGATGTCTTTCCAAAGCACTTGTAGAACAGATTTATGTAGGAAATAAGTCACATAAATAAGTCATCTCATATGCAAATTTTTCAGTCTTTAACATTCTATGTCATGGCTGGAATACTGATGAGGAAAAAAGGTTTCTTCACTGAGATCCATGCAGATGTTGTTATTTATCACCATCACCGAAAGGAGAGCAAAAGGTTAGACCTGCTGTTCCAAGATGGAATAATAACGTTATCAGATAACGACTAACTTGGTCGATTCTGAAGGTAAATGACCAATCTCTTGCTGGTCTACAATAATTTCTGGTGAAAATGTTCTCATTACTACATTATTTAAGAGGATTCAATAAGTTTTTCGTCTATACAGACTTGCTCTGCGATTTATTATATGAAGTTTGTCCTGGTGAACTCGCTGCTGAAATTCAGCTGACAGCTAACTAGGATTTCGATTTGTATGCAGAATGTAATCTTTTCTAAGTATACGACTCACTAAATCTAGCTAAGATCATATTCAGAAGGTGACTGGCTTGAATATAACCTAGTTTTAAATTTTCAAAATAGGCTTACTCTAAGTAGTGCATTCACAAATAGTCCCATATGCACTAGCTTGCTTCTCTTTTATAAAGTTATTTTCTTCTTTTCAGCTGCACGACCTCACGGCTACATTTTCTAATACTCGTGGAAAGTTGAAACCAAACATCCATTCGTCTTGCTCCCATTTTAATATTGTAGGAAGAGTATTAACTCTCGAGAAGAAACAACAGCTGAAGTTAGATGTAAATAAAGATTGTAAGTACTTAGCTGTGATACAATCAAGTGATGCATGCATTCACGATGAGAGTCGCTAAGTTCAATTTGTGTGATAAGATAGCTCATTTGCACAGGCCAAATTACCAAAGGCTTGGCTTGATGCTCCACTGAAGCATGTATTTCCTAATTTGTTGAAGTTAAGATATACTGCTGGCGTTAGCATGCTCATGTTGGCTATTCTGATCATGTGAAGTTTAATATCAACGTGCTCCTAACTTTGGAGAGGTCTAAGCTGCCTGCAAGTTATTGGCCAATTACAGTGAACTATTGAGTTGGGAGGTGGCAGCTTGATCTAATTTGAACTTTGGTTCGTAGTACTCTTGGCACCGTGTTTAGCTACAAGTAATTTCTGTGTGGAAGATTAATTGAACTTGGATTAAACTAAAACTGATCAACCTCGATCAGCAGTCATGCATTATCGACATTTTGTCCTGACTTTTTTCCGTCAGTAATTTCACAAAAACATATATTTTAGAGACAAATCGTATACTAGGAAGGGAAGAGTCAACCAAAGATGAGTAAAGAGTGAGCAGCTACATCAGTACTTGCCACATGATTTTTATTTTTTAAACTACAACAACATTCACGGGAGAAATAGAGAGAGAACATACTCAACTGCTAGTTAGCTTTAAGAATATAAAAAAAATGAGCAGCTGATTAGTTCTAAGTATATATAGTGAGTAGTCGTGTGTTGCAAGTGTCATTTTCAGCTGCAGGTACGTCGGTTGCCTTGTCTTTCTTTGTGGGCGAACTGTTACACCTGTCTTTCCTTTTTTTGTTTGCAAGACGCGTTACCTGCCTGCTTTGATCGCCATCCTAAAACGCCATAGCCACCAAAAAAGCTTCAGTCTCCTTGGAGTGTATGGTAAATAGTTGCTGTCAGTGGCTTATCTTCCATATTGTGGGTGGGATTAGAACTTATAGGCTCCTTCTTAGCCGCCTTGCCTATAAATGTTGGTCCTCAAAGTTTTGTAACCTTGAAAGTAAGTTGTATACGTATGCAAAGGAGTTGCTATAGATGGGTTATTTGGGCTTTTGTGTATATGTTTGAAATGAGAAAACCATTGTGGGTAGAAAAAACCTCTCTCTTGAGGAGTTTGGCCAGAACCCACATTCCCAAAACTAGGGAAAGCCCCCTAGGGGCGCAAGTTCTTAAAATTCGGGCAGTTACCATTAGGCCCTGCCAGTTTAGAACTAGGGATAGAGCATGGCTACCCTTAGACGTGATGGGTTCTCAGAAGCATGCCCTCGAGGGCTTTGCACTTAAAAGTTCTCTGACGTAAAATCAACAGATTGTTTATTTACATTATGAGAAAATTATGAGATTTAAAGCTTTTCAAAATGTAGAGCAAAATGAGAGAGGTTCTTATTGTTGGATGAGAGGAGATTCAAACTTAATTAGTGATTCTGCAACGCACTTTCAAAAACTATCACTAACTAAAATTGGAATGAAAACACTAAAATGGCCATAACTTGGTCATAATAGCTCCAAATCAAAAAATCTCAGAACCTCCAAGAAGCTAAACAAAAAATCTATTGATCTAGAATAAGAAATGACAAAAAAAAATTAAGATTAAATGGTCAAAAATTGAATCAAAGCTTTCTGAAAATTGAAAAATCAAGAAAACTAGAACAAGAAACTCTACCAAACTTAACAAAATCCACCAAATCTGATGGGGAAAGGATCTAATGCTCTGATACCAAAATTGTCATGTGCCAATATTAGCATTTGAACATCTAATCCATTCATTAAAACATCAAATTACAATGGAAATACAAGAAATCAAGAACTAGTCAAAATTCAAGAAGATAGCTAAATGTAGCAAAACTTCACCAAAATAGGCAAAGTAAGGTATCATTATTCATGATTATTGATCATTCACAAGATTAGGCCTGAAACTAGAGCATGATCATAGCTCTCATGTGAGTGTAGGCACATGAACCATCAATACTATCAAGAAAGCTCTCAAAGAGAAGCTTCAAGATCACCAAGAGTTCGAAAACTCATAAAAGTAGAATAGCCTCCAAACAACCTCCTCTATTTATAGTGGGTATTTAGTGCCTCTAATTAACATTTGGGGGCCTTATTACCTTCATTTGGGCCTTACAACCATTATTACAATTCCCGCAATACAAATGTCGCGTGGTTGTTTGCGCCTTTTATTAACAATTCCAATGACTAGTTCTAGTCTAGTTTAGCTCCATGGCTATTAACAATTCCAATGACTAGTTCTAGTCTAGTTTAGCTTTCATTACTAAGCTCATGGGCCAATTACATATAGCAACATGACATTAACAGTATCGAAATATACAAGGACTCGAGAATATACAAAGACTCGAAAAATATACATTGACTCAAAATTACAATGACTCAAAAATTAAGAGTTTTTTGAGTCAATCCATATCGAAAAATTCTAACTTTTGGATATAAAAAAATCTTTGATTTTTTGAATCATATAGTATCGAAAATTCTACAACGGGCCGGATTTATACACTGTGAACCAGAGTCAAATAAATCAAAATCGATGCGATCAGATCCAGGGTTCAAGACATCCAGATATTTTTCGTCTCGATCCGATCCGTTTCAGAGTTACAAAATCACACTTTGATGGGATTGACATTGGGCCAAAAAAGGCTTGGGTCGAAAAAATTCGATCTTGAATTTTTCGATCTTTTGTACAAAACTTTGAGCCTTCTTCCTTCATTCTTTTTTGTAGTTTTCAAGAATAGATATAAACATGATTTTTCAGGATGCTCATTACCTAATGGAATTGGGCTAGAGCATGAAATTCCAACACTCCCTCTTAATGTTGATTCTGAAAAGTTTTTGATCTTCAGATTTAATGATTTGTTGAATCTAAGATGGTGCTCCATAACGAAGTAATCTGCTGCCATAAAACTCTGTACTGTAGTAAACCAAAGAACTTAGCCTTGCGCTTTGGTTGTCACAATAGATGAACGTCAGATGTGACTGAATAAATTTGATATCTGCAAGTAGGTTCCTCAGCCAAATCGCCTCCTTGGTATCATTTGTGGCAGCTGTAAAATTTGATCCTGTGGAAGATGATGCTATGAGGACTGTTTTTGGCTGTAAGAGATTGGGCCTTGATTGTATGGAATACAGATTCAAAAGTCGATATTTTGGTGTTGATGCCTTCTGCCCACTCTCCATTTGTGTAGCCTTTGAGATATTGGCTAATGGTCAAACTTTTGTTGACTGATGAAATCAGACTACTGGGTCGGATTCAAAAAATATACTCCAGTGTTAACATGCATTTCAAAGCGTTCATTGAGTTTAAATTGTTTCTGAGTAATAAAATGTCATCTACATAATGAGTAGTGATAATGGAAAGATCTGATACAGACTTGAAGTGAATATTTGAGTCTACTGAGTTTGGATAGAAATCATTCTCATTTAGAACTGTAAGTTTGGTATCATCTTCTACCTTGCACTGGTCAACATCAGTAGTTGACTCTGCCTTTGAGATAGTGTTTGAGTTTCTATACAAAGTAGCAAGCCGGATCATCCATGAATCGAGATGGAGACTATTTGGATCAATTGATCTTCTATGTTGAAATTGATCCTTTGATGTTGTTCGATCCAATGAGGTTCTGACTCATTTTCCAAGTCAGTATCAAATTTTGAAAGTTCAACCTTTGGGTTGGATTTTGCTGTAGCTTTTCCCTTTTGGTCGAAAAATTGATCTTCCACAAAAGTGACATTTCTGCTCATGAATGACTTCTGAGTGTCAATTTTGAAGAGATTGTATATTTGGTGGTATGAGGAATAGCCAATAAAGATCTATCTACTGCTATTCGCGACCCTTGAGTCAGATTTTGGATTTTTTGACCTTGGATTGAATTTTGACTGTTTGATCTTTGGGTCAGATTTTTCTAGAGATCAGCAATGATCTAACTAAAAGCAAAACATCCAAACACTCTAATATGGTTGAGTGATGGCTTTGATCCTGTCCACATCTCATAAGGTGTCTTGCCATTCATGGCCTTTGAAATGGATCAATTTTGAAAATAGGTTGAGCTGTAG
>CM055101.1:61855139-61979317 GCA_029204225.1 Diphasiastrum complanatum
AAATTGGTTGGTGTTTTTGCTATAGAATCTAAATTGGATCCATCAAGGTGCTTTCTCCATCATTTCAAAGGTTTATTAGTGTCTTTTTCCTGCATTTTCAACAGAGGAGTATCTTGGGCCTCTTGGAGTATTGGGGGGTAAGTGGTGGGCCATTTCTCTCTTCTCCAATATAAATCATAAATACTTTTTCTAATTTGAATCCAGACAACAAATGTTATGCCTCCAAATGAAAGCGGCTTTCACATGGAATGACTTGGGAAGGACTTGGGCTTTTAAACTGGGAGGTAAGTGCAAAATTTGACATGGCTCTAGACTCTTCCACATGAAACCACCCTTAGATACAAAGACATTTTCTTCACCAGGGCTTTAAGTTATTGTTGAGGAATCATATACTCCAACACAATTATGTAATTAAGTTGACGTACATATGAATTTTTTTTCAAAGGTGTCTAATGAGATAGATCATTGCATAGCTAAATTAAGACATTAGTTTTGAGTAGCAATCTAAATTAAAATTTGATCAAACTAACCTACTTTGTTGTGGGAAAACCAATATTTAAATTTAGTTTCATATTTACTTCTTGAAAGAGATTGATGTTTGCTTAATATGCCCTGTACTCAAGTCAAGCTTGTAGCATTGGTCTCCTTTAAAGTCCATGTTAGAAAAACAGAAGACTCCAAAGAGAACGTTTCAAGGTTGATCCATTTGCCTCATTAAACTTTTTGAAATCGAGCACTCCAAGCAATTATCAACTTTTTGATGAATTTGATCACAATTGATGGATGCCTTTTTTGAAGAAAATATAATTAGTTTGCAAAATCTCAAAGATACATCATTATTGAAAGAACATCATTGACCTTTTGAGTTGGGAGTGCCAACAACAATTGTTAAACTTTTAAATCTTTCACAAAATAATGCGTTTTTGCAACTTTTGCAAAGTAAGCTTTATTTGGACTTAAATGATGTTTCAATTTTTATTGTGGCAGTCTTACAAAGTTTGTAGTTTTTCTATACATTTTTCTTTGATAATTTAGAGATTGACTCATAATAAAACATGATTTGGACAAAATTAGGTAAGTTCAATAATCCAAAATAATGTTGCAATCCTAAAACAAATGTCATTGCATTTATTATTGCTTTGGATTGAATATTCATTTGTGCCACACTGGCGTACTATTATTCTTCCATACTATTGTTTGTGCCATATTAGCATACTATTATTGCTCCATATTATCAAGTTGATAATATCTATCTTTTTATCTATGGTCTATTACATTCTATCTATACAAGAAAAGTTAGATGAAAACTTGAATGAGTAAATTGCTTCTTTTTTTACACCAACTGAAAAAATGTAAAATTATGTATGATGTTCATGCGATGATCAACCTTTTGTTGTACCTCTTCAGCTAAGATTGTTTTCAAGATTTTATTCGTAGACTCTCCCTATCCATTGGCTTGGAGATAGTTAGGTATATAAGTTTTACGCATTATAAGACACACTTCACATCATTTTTATATGACACGTCTCTCAATTGGAGTCTCTCAACTATCTATCCTCACTAGTCCTCTCATCAAAAACTCTTTGTCTCTCAAATCCAAATCTTTCAAGAACTCACCCCTCAATCACAAAAGGTGTCAAGTAAACAACATATCTGGTACAAGTAGGACATTCACAATGCAAAAATGCTTAAGCCTGCCTACAACAAGTCATGTAGAATGTATGTTCTACAAATTCATACAGTAAGTTGTAAAAGGGCAATACTATGGCTCATAGTAGGAAAGACATCAGTGGAAAAAGGTCCAAAACATGCCCAACGAAGAAAGATAAGAAGCACTAAAAACTAAATAACCAATTGAAGTGGCAAAATGCCCTAAAATGGGGATCTCCATGAAGTAGATTCATAAATTGTAGGTGCATGTGAAGCACCTTATAGTAAAAAGAACACCGAGGCCAAAATAGACATAACACAAAGACTCAACGTACTGCAGGAAACATAGTGAATTAGAATCACCATAAAAGAAGACAGAAAAGGTATGAAAGTCAAAGTTTTTGAAAATTGCCAAAATCGGGACTTACGTAGTCCTATCTTATGGTGCACATCAACAACAAAATTCCAAAAGTCTGAATAAACAATTTTAATATATAATTGGTAGGTGGCTGCCAGTCGTTAATTCGGCTGCCACCTACCACTAGTCGAAAAGGGAGGAGCGTATTCCTTACATATTCCTCACCATGACTGACATGACAGTCATGGTGAAGAGCTGATCCAAGGGTGAAAAGGTGGGATGTCATCCCACCCACCAAGATGCATCCCACCCTCCGCAACCTTGGATGCATTGGAGCCCATCACTGTCATGTGAGTTGCGGGGAGGAATATGCTGCTCTCCATACACTTTTTTGCACTAAAAGTGTATGGACTCTCTCTCTCTCTCTCTCTCTCTCTCTCTCTCTCTCTCTCTCTCTCTCTCTCACACACACACACACACACACACACACACACACACACACACACCCAAAAGCAGCTAATTGGCAAACAAATGTTATTAGCTTACTAGGCTTACTATTTGCCACCGCTCATCCCACATGAAGTATGAAAGGCTTACATAATGCATGGTTTTAGCACTATTGGTATGATCCAATGGGGTTGCCTCAGTTGGTTATCTTGGTATGCAAAGTTTCTTTGGTCCTAGTTTCAAGCCCCCCTTGGAAACCAAGATGCAATATTGTCAGTCCAGCCATCACATATTCTCCAAGGAATGTCAATGAAACTCATTTCTCTTCTAAACTAGAATTTGAATTCTAAGATACTTCTACAAGTATAAACTGCTCAACCTCTACCAACCTGTTGCTTGGAAAAATTGAGCAAGTGGCAAAATCCCTCTTGCTTAAGAATCCAAGAATATTGTTGTAGGGATAAATTATGATACACGGCAAATACAGAACCTTCATTGAAGCACTACCTTCACACCATGTAGGTATGTGGAATCTAGAAACTTGAATACTTAAACATTGAGAGAACATCCACAAAGGTCAACATTGATGTAGAAGCCCATACCTTGGATGGATCTTGAATGTTGAGAAGCTTTATATTATTGCATGTCTCCAGCTGAATTGTGCAATTTTAAGGACTGATTTGAATAAAAAGGACTATAATGATCATAAAAGAGAGTAAGAGTTGGACAAACTTCAATTGGAATCCAATTTGACTTCTTAGCCTAAATGCTCATCTCCCTCTGTAAGGGACAAATTTCAATCGAGATCCAATTTGAGTTCTTAGCCTGAATGCTCATTGCCCTGTGTCAGATCACCCTCCGGCTATTCTTCACCTGGTTCATCAATGTCTGACCACATGCCTCGCCTGCTTCATCACTCTCCGACCATTCCTCGCCTTCCGTTGCTCTCTCATCTTCATCATCGGCATCTCTTTCATTGCCATCCTCCTCACTTGCAAGAAATTTATCTGCATCTACCTTAGCTTTGGGTTTTTCTCCCTGGTCTTGCAAAGACTGATCTTTATTCTGAAATGGATTTTCCAAAACAAACGATAACTCTGCTCTCTCCACAAGCGGATTTTCAATATAACTTAAATCAAGTCTTTCTTGGAACTTTGCATCACTGCAATTAAGGAGCCAAGAAAGACTACATTTTATTCCTTTCTGTCTGATCTGTTTATAACGAGGCTGTATTCTATTCTCGAGATTGTAAGTGAAGTAGGCAGGAAAATCTATCAGATCCTGCAATGGCCTTTTCATTTCTTCCTTAAAAAATTTCAAACTAGGACTCAAAGCATCTTCTATGCTAAGAGCAAGGATCTGGGGACAGCGAGTCACCATTTTTGCTATCTCATTTTCGTTCAAGCCACCTATTTTTATAAGGAAATTCACTCTTTCCATTGCCATCCCTTCATTGATCAGGATTATCTGCGGAAGTTTTTCAACGATTCTAGCTACATCTTCTGGTTCAACATGAAGCTGTTTGGTCAGCCAGATAGACTTTCCAGCCAGCTTTTGCTCTACATTAAGTGCAAAAATATCAGGGAACTGAGTAATGACCGCAGGCAAAGCTTGCTCTCTCACACCCGCTCTAGTAAGAGTGGCAATCGCAGGCCTAATCTTATCATCCAATCCCAAACCTAGCAAGTAAGGATGTTTTTCCAGAATTTTCGCCACAGCTTCCTTTGGCAGCCCTAAGCTGCTAATAAATTCCACTTTTGGCTTGATATTGTTCCCAACCCTCATGCCTAGAATTTGTGGAAATTCTATCAGCATTGGAGCAACCTCTCTGATTCCAACGCCAATACTGACAAGGTAAGCCACAGAAGTGCTCATGGTGCCCTCAAGCCTAAATCCTAGCACGTCAGGGTTTTTCAAAAGCACTTTGGAAATATCATTTCTGTCGATTCCAAACCCTTCCAAGTACGACACTACTGGCTGAAGATCTACCACAACACTTGTATGTAGGACCATGGGGTATTTCCGGAGAAAAATAGGCAGGATTTCAGAAGTGAACCCTAGCTTTTCCAGATAGTCTATCACAGGAACCATGTTCTTCTTCACACTGCAACAAATCATGAGTGGATACTCGTTGATGTGCTCCTTCTCGAGTCCTAGCTTGCTTAGGAAATCCAGGCGCTCCTTCACAATAGCGACGCTGGTTGGAAGATCCAAGGACTCGATCTCCCTTGTGTCGAATCCCTCTGCTTTAAGAAAATTAATAACTTCATCCCGTGCAGTGTTCTGAGCTTTGTTATCTTGCACTCCTCCCCAAGTTATGGATGGCCGCAAGGATGATGATGCTTCTGTGGATGCTGCTCTTGAGAGTGTAAAACGCTTTGATTTGACAACCTGACTTAGCTCCTTTGCAACCTGAACTAGCTCATATCTGACAACACTGATGCGCTGGGCGTGGGAAGCTGAGGGTTGAGCTTCATGCCAGATGCTCAGCCCTATTGGCAGTGGCATTCTCAGCTGAATCATTGTCATGTGCGAAGGAACAGCTACAGATCTTGCAATTCTGTTTTGGGTATGCAAGCAGGTGTTGAAATTGTTGAGCACTGCCACTGGGGCATCCCGTGGTATCATGGAATGGATGGATGCCAAAACTGTTCAACAGCCTAACAAAGAAAGTGCGAGCAGGCTGGAGCTGGAGCTGGAGCTGGAGCTAGAGATGGAGCATTAGTTACGAAAATCGTCATCCCATCAAAGCAAAGCAAAGCAAAAGATGAGAAATGAAATGCAAGTGAATGAAAGCGAGGCCAAAAGTAAAAATGAGGAATGCAAACACACAGATTTGCAAAAGAAAAAAGGTTTGCATTCTGAGGTAGAATCATAGTGTTATTTTGATATGATTGTTGTTAAATGTTTATGAGGTGACAACACAATCACACTCTCTATTCACAAAAGTATATATACTTGGATTTTTTTTTTTCAATTACAGATATTTTAGTGGCTTGAGAAAATTTCAAAGGGTGAAGGAGAAAGGTAGAGATTAGTCTTCACTCGTTCTATGAAAATTGCAAAAAAAACAATATAGCAATATATAGGGAGAAACAAGCCTGCAGTGCTAGCAATAATAGTTATTATTTGATTGAAGTTGGACCACGTTATTCAAATCAAGACGTACGATCGTGGCAAATGGATTTGACGAGAAAGACACAAGACTGCTTCATACACATGCATCGTAAGAAAGTGTAGTTGAATTATGTCTTGGATCTCCAAGTTCCCTTACGTCCCTGTCCAATTTTTTTTCTTTGCATAACATTGTTGCATCTAATCTGTTGGCAAATTCTTTCATTTTGCGAGTGACACAATTTTTTCTTGTGTTTCTCTAACTCAGATCATAACTTCTATTCCTACCAAATGGACATGATCTTAAGCTTCTCATGTTAGAAAATGGTTCACAAAATCAATGCTAAATGATATCACATTTCAACAATTATATGTAAAGTCATAATCAACCAAGCATAGACTACTACTTTTCCTCAAGTTCTGGGTAAGATACAAAACATTATTAATGGACAAAAGCATGATGTAATTTTTTGAAATTTTAACATCTTTTCAAAAAGTCAACTACAACTATGTTGAAAAAATATATACAATCATATGTAGAATATTAACAACCAAGCAAATTCCTAAATAGTTTTGTTGAAGATCTTGGCTCAATATTTTTTATGAAGAAATCTTACTGCTTTTGTTCCTTCCTCAACCTAATACATGTCATACTATAACACCACAACATTCAAAACCAACGATATTGAAATAAAGAACATGCAATACTCAACGATATACATTACTTCAACTTACCAAACCTACACACAATATTCAAATTTCGATATCACAAATATATTTCATGATCAGACTTTTTTGCTACTAGTTATGATATTGTAATGTCTTGCAACTTTAAAAATTAAAACAAACTAAATATCAAATTTCTTATTATAGAATACAAACATATGAAATAGCATAGTTATATCTCAAAATCAAAATATAAATCCATTGCACAAAATGATTTTGAACACATTTATAAATTGTCCTTTTGTCAATCAAACCAGATTCAAATTATTTTTCATATGTAGTTGTACTCTTCCAAGTTTCATACTTTGCATAGATTTGACCCAAAAATAAACCACCTCTTGTATTGGAATGCACGCCATATACTTATATTATACTTGAATTTCCTGATCCTTGGACGTGGATCAAGATTTGGAGGCATATACAAGCTTGATCCAAGAGAGAGTTGTGATATTGCTTTTGAGACAAAGCTTTCCAAGGAGGAATTATGGCATAGGAGGTTGGGACATCCCAACTACAAATCCATGCTTTCTATGTGCAAAGAAGCCAAGGCTATTGGCTTACCAAAGAATCTTTCCAAGGAGATCAAGCAACGTGAGGCTTGTGCTATTGCAAAATCACACAAGAAAGCATATCAGGGAGGAGCCACTTGCTTTGTGACTTTTATTGATGATTTCACAAGATATACATGGCTATATCTTCTCTCTTCTATGTTGGATTTCTATGCTCATGACCAAATCCATTCGGTAATGAGCATCCTAAAATTTTTTTGACTCAACCGACAAATCTATCTCAACCAACAAATCTAACTCTGAGGTAGCCGACAAAACTGAGGCAGCTGACAAATCTAAGACAACCGACAAATCTAAGACAGCCAACAAAACTGAGACAGTCGACAAATCAAAATCAGCTGACAAATCGGACTAGGCCGAACAATCTGACTTCGTCATCAGGGAAAAGTCGATCCAAGACTTTATGGCAGTTCACCTACTTGTACATATTACCAACTACAAGGCAGTTGTAATTAATTACACTTATGATTATCAACGAAGAAAACAAACGATCAACAACTTATCAAATGACCAGCGACTATTCAAACGATTGCGGACAGACTACGGCCATCATGGCCTACATCTTTGCACTACAACGCATACAGAGGATCATTACTCTGTACTTCTCCTCTTTCACGACGCTCCAAATAACGGATCTATGAATCGTGTTTAAACAGCTGTTAATCATCTTGTAAGCTATAATCACAATAAATCAAAAGACTCTGACAGCTATAAATATGTATCTGAGCGAAGAGAAGGGGTGATAGGTGCTGTTGAGTTGAACAATCTGTATGCACAGAGTGATCAAACGACCAAAAGGTCTTAAGTTACTACCTCCTTAGAGTTAGTGATTTATACACACACACACAGAGAGAGAGAGAGAGAGAGAGAGAGAGAGAGAGAGAGAGAGAGAGAGAGAGAGAGAGAGAGAGAGAGAGAGAGAGAGAGAGAGAGAGAGAGAGAGAGAGAGAGAGAGAGAGAGAGAGAGAGAGAGAGAGAGAGAGAGAGAGAGAGAGAGAGAGAGAGAGAGAGAGAGAGAGAGAGAGAGAGAGAGAGAGAGAGAGAGAGAGATTTAGAACTGTAGCTATTGTTTTGAGTCTGTAATTAGGAGTATGCGCTTGTCAGCGCTATTGTATTGTGTTTCGATTCTCTTTTATATATACAGATTTAGTATTGTTCAATCCTTATGTTCTTGATTGAATGCAATTGTCCTTCTCACTCTTTTGCACACAAACATGGTTATCAGAGACAGAGGATCGCGTGGCTGTCCAAGACGCCTACTGCTTCGCAATCCTTCTGTTACAGCAGTCACAGACTCCTACTCCGATAACCCAAAAGGATAACAAGCTTTTGATTCCATTTCCTAGTCAATCCACGTTTCTGAAATCGCAGTTACTATTGTGTTCATTATTTTTCTTATTGTTGGTAGAGGCATCGTTTTACATCGTAATCGCCTCTCGTGTTCTGCTTCTGTCATGTCCGCTGCAATCGTAATCAATCGTAGACCAAGCATTTCACATCATACACCAACACTTCCCCCCTTATTCAAGTTATGTCCTCAGAACTTAAAACTGGGGAAGTTCCTCCTTAAGCTTCCTTCATGTTCCCAGGAATCATCATCGTTTGTACATCCCTTCCAATGAACCAGATGCTTGGTAACTATACGATTTCTCAATCGTTTAGTTCTTGTATCCAAGATCTTTTTGGGTTCAAGTCGAGGTACACCCAATGATTCATCCAACAGGTCCAATTGATCTCCAGATCCAAGATGCTCTCCTTCACGTAGACTCTTCTTGAGTCGGCTTACGTGAAAAACCGGATGCACTTGTGATCCTTCCAAGAGTTCCAATTGGTAAGCTAAGTATCCGATTTTTTTTAAGATCTGATACAGTCCTCTATATCTAGGGGACAATTTATAATGCTTGTCGGTACACATTACACTAGAATCCTTCGAGATTCTCAAGTATACCCAATCCCCCACTTGAAAGTCTCTCGGTGATCTTTTCATATTTGCATAATGTCAGTCCCTATCCTGGGCACACTGGACATTTTCATGTGCAATCCGTAGCATTTCCTACATATCATGTAGGAAATCCGCTACGTTCTAAAACTCGTTAGAGTCTCTATTGCAATGGGTGGCCTAGGCTCAAATCCGTACATAAGCATAAACGGGCTATAACTGGTAGCCGAATGCTTACTACTGTTATAGGCAAACTCGATCAATGAAAGATAATGACATTAGAGTCGAGGGCCTCATCATTGATGTCGATTGAATTTCCGTGTCATCACTACCTGGTGATGTCGGACGGATTTCCGTGTCCCCCGTCACCGGAACATCATCTTTGTCCATTGGAAGTGAAACTGAAAAATTAAAAAATTTCATTCAGTTTAATTTCATTACGGGTATGATTATTGTTAATAAGACAATGTCCAAAAAACACAATTTTTTAAAAGACCTATGTGCTTATTAAATTATACCAATAAATCTTGCAATTTTGAATTAAGCAACGGAAAATGGAATATAACCATATAATGCCATCAAAAACTAATTAACTTAGTTACACAAGCCATTATATTCCCTCTAAAGGTGTACTATAATTGCATTTATGTAGTCTAAAAATGACTAAAATGCATATGGAAAACAAAGAAAAAAGAAGCCAAAAAAAGCCCATTGATTAACCTCTAGCCAATCCCCCCCCCCCCCCCCCCCCCTTTTTACCTACCTTGCACAACACCCACTCAAGTTTTCTAAAAAGAAAACTTGAGTTGCTTTGCCATGTGTCGCCCCTTCTCCCCTCCCCCAATTCTTCCCTCTAAAAAAAAGACCTCTACCTCGGGCCAGAATACTGTTGGAGTTTAATCTAACTCCTACTCATCCCAACTGTTGAAAATCGTCACTTCTCACTTGTCATTTTTTTATTGTAAATAAAGATCAATCATGAGAACAATGTTCATGATCTGATTTCACACGTGTGAAAGAAAGTACTTTTCATACTTGTAAATATCTATTTTGATTTTGTATCAATCAAGTTAAGTGTGAACATGATATGACTAGTTTTTAGTCAAGTTGACTAGTCACCTAAAAATTAGCTTTTCCTTGCATGTGCATGAGTAAATGCTCCCACATGACAAGTGGATGTTCACACGTGTGTATAGAGTTCTAGAAGATAAGAGTTGACCATTTTCCTTAGATCCTATTTTGTAGGGAACATTCCTATATTCTAGGAGACTAGCTAGCTCTTTGGATTTTAGCCATATTCTAGAAGGTCAACTTTGGATAAGGATCAAGGATGGATCAAATGGATAGATCTGAGTGATGTGGCACTCTTCACACGTGTGAAGACCTGCTGGACTGTACCAGACTCGTGGACGTACTTGATCCATAAAAGGATCATCATTTTGCTAATGAGATTGATGAGACTTTTGCATTCTACACTTTTGTGAGATTTCTGGTCAATAGAATTGTGACTTTTATGAATGATTGCTATCAAGAGCCAAAGTACTTGTTGTTTCAGGTGCAGGCTATACAGAGTGGACAGTACTCCACACGTGTGAGGCCGCTCTCACTAGTTTTTGAAGTTTTGATCCATTGCTCTTGCTTAAATCTAAGTGTAGTGAATCTAGATCAAGATCTAAAGTGTAGAACTTGATAGATCCATTGATTAGGCAACCAATAACTCTCTATGATTGTTAAGTACAATCATTAATGTCCTTTAAACTGAAATTTTATCATGGTATCAGAGCTAAGTATGAGAGTGATCATTTGAATCATAAAACTTACAAAGATCATTGGCAAAATTTGTTTTTTGGTCAATACTAGTGAGGGCGAGTTCATCTAGAGTGATAGCTTGTTTTTATTTGGATCAAATCAACTTGGAGTCTGTGTATGTACTTTTCACACGTGTGAAACCATACAACAACTTTCATTTCAAGTTACTTTGTGTTTTTTGGTCCTATAATCTCAATTCCAGTCCAAATTTAGTGCTTTTTGAAGCATAGTATTGATCTAGATTCAATCTAGCTAATTCCTATGACCAAATAGAGTTTTGGATCATTGAAGCATTTCTTTTTGGAGTTTAAGATTAGATCTAAGAGGCTGATTTGTTCAGATCCTTAGTTGAAGTGAAACCTCTAAGAAAAGTGTAAAGCAAAAAATTTTGTGAGAGTGAAAGCTAGGAATTTTTGTCAAGATCTAGTTGTGTATCATTCAAGCTTGTGTGCTAGTTTGATAAAGACAAGGCTATATGCAATCTTGTGAGCTTTAGGCCTTTCATAGATCTTTAAAATTCAGAAATCTTTGTGATTTTAGAAGAGCATTCATTCTACAATGTCATCCATGGGTGGTTATTTGTTGGAATCAAGTGGGAGACTCACTTCCACAAATTATTCCATTTGGAAAGTGAGGGATGGAATCACTCCTAGTGATCCATGACCTCTTTGACGTAGTTCTAGGAGTTGAGAAAGAGCCTTAGGCTGCCCAAGAACAAACCAAATACAAGAAGAGAGCAAGATTAGCTCTAAATTGCATAAAGTTGAATGTATGCAATGACCTCTTGAAGGAGGTGTCTTCTTGTGACTCATCAAAAGAGGCTTGGGATTCATTAAAGAGTATCTATGAAACTAATAACACTTCAAGAATCCTCATGCTAAGAGATCAAGTTTTTCAAAGCATGAAAGGAAGTGGAGAGAGTGGACAAGAGTATCTCTTTAGGATCAAATCTCTTAACAAGGAATTGAGTGCTATAGGAGAGAAGATCCAAGATCAAGAGCTAGTACAAATCATATTGAATGGACTAGGTGATAAGTTCACCAACTTGGTCCAATCATTTGCTATTCAAGACACTCTTCCATCCATTGAAAAGTTGCACAATGTTCTTGTGGCCGAGGAGAGTAGACTCCTACACCTCAAGACAAGAATGGAAGGCATGTTACTTAATGGAGGAGAGGAGAAAGCAACTTTACATCCAAAGGCAAGAAGAAACAACATACATTCAAGAAGAATCAAGGCAAGGAGGCCGAGACGAAGAATGGAGGAGCAACTTCCAAAGGCAAGGTGAAGAACAAGGCAAAGTTCAAGTGTTTCTTTTGTGGGAAGAAATGACACTTTGCCTCAGAATGTTACTTCAATCAGAATGAACAGAACTTTAGTGATAGAAATCACAACCATTCTAGATTACGTAGCCAAACATTTAAATGGATGAAGCGCTAGATGAATAATTTGTCGTGAATTGCAAGACAAATTATCTGTCACGAATGATTCACAAAGAGCTAGACTGTGCTCAACTGATAATTAGTTGCAAATTATTCGTGAAAGACAAGACTAAAAGTTAATCGTCTATTACCAGAAAGAGCAACAAGAAAGATCAGACGGAATGAAGAATAAGCATAGCAATATTGACAGATCTAAAACGTAGAACAAATGAACTGTGTCAAATTAAGTAGATCAAGTATACAAGTCAATTATGCAATAGAGCGCAAGACTGTAGCGGACAAAATCGCATGCCCTACAAAGCTTATTTCTATCTGTAATGAGGAATGAAAACTCTTCTCTTAGTCTCTTCTTCACTCACTTGATCATCTAAATACGCAGATGATATCCAATATATATACATAATATTACAAGTGCGCAGATGCGAAAGTACAGAGTGGATGTGCTGTCTGTAGGAGATCGTGGGTGGCTGCAATCGTTGTCCAATCTGTTAGCGCAACTGCATGGAGTGAGGGTGAAAAGGGTGCGACGTCAGCCAGTACTGAAGTGAACGTTGGTGATGACGCAAAAGTGCGTCACTCTTACGAATGGCCTTAGGATAAGATTTACAAGGTGCCTTATTTGTTAGGGCACCTTTGGCATTCAGTAAGGTAGTGTCCCCTTTCGCCTGTCACCATGACCTGTGTAAGAACACAGTGTCGTGATTCATTCGCCTTTTCTTCGTCTGTGCGAATTTGCGTGTAAAAAATACAGACTGCGTGACAACGTTAGAAAAATATGCAGCATGAATGGAGGCAGATTAAAATTGGGATTTAGGAGAGTAGGAGGAGTAAATCCAACAATAGGTTCTCAAATAAAAATACTAGAGTAGAGAAATTCAAAACACTGATTCAAATTCTTACTCAATTAATAGATAAAAAATTAATCATTACACTTAAGAATCATCACAATTTTGTATAATCTTCTGACGATAATTAAGTATCTATATATGATCCGTCAATCATAAATATTTAGATTTGTATGATTCGTCATTCCTAATTTTCTGGAATCCAAAATCGTGCTTAATCATTTACATGATACTGGAATATATGTCCAACATGACTCAAGAAAAGTAATAATCAATACAAAATCTTTCCACTAAGAAAATACTGAATTAAAAAATACTTTTAAAACATGATTCTTTAACTGAAGTGCGAGATCCAAGTTCTATAAACAACTGGTAATTAAAGACTGAACGCATAATAAAATGACAATCATCTTCAACTACAAAAAACTTTAGAATACAATCCAGAATGACATCTAGATACCCAAAGTCCTGCTGAAAATCAATTCAGTTATTATTCTTGGATTCATTATGATTCGTTATCCAATTGAGCGCTCTGGGATACAATCACAAATGAGTTGAGTCTATTCTGTCTAGGTGAAGAATTTAATTATACTAGTATGACACCACATATAGATCCTTACCCAAATCATTTATAAGTTAATCCATAAATCTTCTATACAAAGATCTGTTAACTCTACAAGTATCTGTCAAAATAATACTTGGTGCCATTGAATTCATATGGCATAGTCTCCTGTGCCATAGAGTATCTAGAGAATCATCATGAGTCTGATGTACTTGATCTGCAGGTAGGCATACCTCCAAGTGATATAGGTTGCCTTTTCTTCTTCCTTGAGTGATGAGCGTACTGGTACTTGCATCAACAATGTTGCATGCTTCATATGAGAAAATCACACGCATCCCTGCATCAGCTATTCTTGCCACTAATAGCAAGTCTTGTTGCAGCGCAGGCACGAACAGAACATCTTCGAGTCGTCTGTCTCTACCGTTTGTGTTGAGCCATAGTGAACCAATACCATTCACTTGATGCTTTGATCCATCTCCAAGAACGATAAATCTTGATGGATCTATAGTTCGAAATTAGACATTATCCGTCTTGATGTAACAAAGTGCGAGGTAGCTCCTGAATCAAGAATTACCTCTTGTGTGTCAGGCGTTGATACTGCACACATGTCTGTACAGACAAATTCCCGTGATTTTCTTCGCCCATCTTTGAGCTCTCTGGTTTCTCAACATAGGATGAACTATTGTTGTTCTCCTGTCTGCTTTGAGCTGATTTGTTTCTTGGATTTTGGAGGCAGTCCATGGCTGCACGACCCTTCTTATGACAACACGAATCGATAGTATGTCCTTTGCATTTGCATCACATGCATGCCTTCTTGTCTGTACTCTGCTGTTTCGACTTTCCTTTGTTTTTTCATTTGCCTTTGCTGGCTCCTTTTGCTTGTTGATCTCGATCCTGCTTTGGATATGACTCCCTCTTAGGCTTGAATTGCTTCTTTGATTTCTCCTTGTTGCTGTAGAGAGCTTGGTCAAAAGCATCTTTGTGATCAAGGTGCTCTCGAGCTTCAACTTCTTCTCGAATCTCGACAACAGCCTTTTGGAGTGTCATTGTAGGATCTTTTGCTAGCAATGTTCTGGTTGTCTAGAATGATCTTGGTAAGGCTCTCAACATATATGTAAGCTGCTTCTCTATTGACACTGCATTTTCTGCTCCAGAATTGTGTAGTGAAAGGAATAGATCCTTCATCTTCCTAATAAAGGAAGTGAGGTCTTTGCCATCCCACTACAGGTTTGTCAGCTAATCTTCGAGCAACATGATCTGATTGCGTGATTTCGTCTGAAATCTTGTGAGTAATGTATCCCACATCTCCTTTGCTTTAGAGATTGTAGCCAGGTCAAGAGTTAGACTATCCTCGATGGATGAAGATAACACGGCTACTGCCTTGTCATTCTTCTCCCTCCATTCACGTAGCTCCTTGCCTGTTGTTGTAGGCATCTCCTCGGTGCCATCTACCCAGGGATATAATCCTTCTCCCTTTAGTATCAGCGAGGTCTTAACCTTCCATGCTAGGAAGTTAGATCCTGATGAATCGAGGATTGTACAGATCTAGGATTGTATGTTGCTTATTGAAGCCATTGCTGTGAATTGTGTTCTCACTTGTTGATGGTTCTTTGTTTCAATGCTTAGCCTCCTAGATATGATAGCTTTCTGGCTACGTCAGACTATGACAGGTGGGCTCTAATACCACTGATGCGAGATAAAATGTGGAACGCAAATTTCAAATATCAATTAGACTCTGAAACGAAACGAAACAAAACAAAACAAAATGAGATGAAACTTGAACGAGCTCTGATATTGACATTGCTGAAGCAAAATCAAATTAATTGCGAACAAAAAACAATTCAGATGGGTTTCAGATATGATTGTTGGTCACTGTTGGCTATATCATTCCTATAATCCTTCAGAATGTAGACAGACACTGCTGACCTACATTTTAGATTAAGACAACATTCAACAAAAACTGAACCAGTGTGCGGAATAGATAAAACAAGTGAGTGAGATACACAAGCGATAGCAGACAATAATTCATTCAAGATTAGACAAAATTAAGAGTGATATGTGCATAATAGTTCACTATAATATATTGATCCTCTTGCTTTTCGAGCGTTGTATGACAGACCCACACAACGCGTTGGCGTGAGAGAAGCGATGTTATCCCATGAGTAATGTCTCGCTTACTAGCGGACTTCTTGGATCTTTGTGGATCCTGCTTACAAAACTTGTCTCGCTCGCAAGCGGACTTCTATTCTGTGTTTTGTGTGTTGTATATTTCTATCGCTCGTAGGCGGACTTCTATTCTGTGTTTTGTGTGTTGTATATTTCTATCTGCTACTGTATGTATCTTATACATTCAAATTAGCACACCAGATTAGATAGACTAAACAATCTATAACTAATCATGGATTAAAAGAGAGATGGGTTAGGCACGTCCTAACGCTCTTCTGTTGACGTCATCATATCAGATCAGGGTTTTTGTACTTCATGGTACTTGCATGATCTTCCTGATCCTTTGCAGCATGAAGGTCAAAAAGTGTCGCGAAGATTTTTGTGTCGCTTCGAGCCGTTTGACTTTCTCCTGCTGTATCACGAAAAATTTTCTTTCACGAACTATTCACGTTCGTGTCTCTTTGTCAAGATGTTCACGAACATTTTCGCTTCGTGTCTTTTTGTGATGTTCGCAAACATTTTTGCTTCGTGTCTTTTCATCAGACTGAGGGCTGAAAGCTAGCAAAGCTTTGGTAATAGAAATGTTTTGTTTTTTCAAAAACTACTATTCCATCGAAATCCATTTATGCAACAGAGATATTCTAGGTTTAGAAATTGAAATATTTTAACCTTAGAATTTATCTGAATTCCAAGTCTATTCACACAATTAGTAATTTATATGACATAACAGTCTTTCAGAAGAATAACTTCATGCTGGAAAGAATCATATAAATCAATCTGATATCTTATATTTGAGAAACTACTAAGAAGTAAAGGATTAATTAAGAAAGCGAGAAATAGATTTGAGGGCCTTTGATTTTGTAAATAATGAGATACCACATTAGGATCTAGATTAAACCTAAATTTTTTCCAAAATACCCCACATTTGATCGAATGGTTTTCTTCTTTTCCATATCGCGACTAGGTACTAAAACACACCATTGATCATCAAATCTTTATAGTCCTAGAATTTTCTTTCCAAAATTACTAATGTTCCATACCATCAACTTTTCCTTCCAGAAAAGCCTTAACCGCCTAATATGATATTCTAGAGATCCACTGATCATCTAGTTGTCCTATAATCACTATATGATATTATCTCTTGTTCCCAAACACTGGAGAATCCATTTATGTGGATGATTAGCATGCCTATCAGATGGATACCACAAATCCACATCTAACCATGTGACTTAAACAGAAGAATTAACGTGGTTCCACATTACATTTTGATCTTTCCAGATTAGTTATAAGCTTCGAACCCTACTGATGCATTAAAACTAGTGACAAGCTTCACTAAACTAACAGATCCAATGTAATCCACGTATCAGATTCCCCTTCTAACATCACAATTGACATTCAAAACTGCGGATAACTCAATGATTACAAAGATAACATTTATTAATTCAATTAAATGAATTTAATCCAGAAAATTAATATCCAATATTAAGCAGTTATTTACAAGGATTACCAAAATCCTAACTGTGAAATACATTTTCCGATCACACTTACTACATCTGATATCCACTCTTCTTCCCTCCTTAGAATTTTCATTTCCCTGAAAATCTATTTTAGCTAAGGTACCAAGAAGACATAACGACATTAGTAAATCTTTAAAAATTAATTACTGTAGGAAAAAGTCTAAAACAATTTCATTTTTGTCCTATACCTAGGCTGAATATCTGATATATCAAAAATCATTTACTAGTATGTGAAATAGCACTAGTCAGATCTTTTTGAATATAATTCACCATAGGATTTTACTGGAAATGAAATCAGTTATGTAATTCCTATTATTACAAATCTTCCAATAAAATTGGACTTTTTTTTTATTGACTGGTTTGGCATTACTCCGTTAATATTGACAAAACCTATCCAAACACAGAATATGAAATTACATGAAAGTACACTTGTTGAAAAATTTAGATCTACCAAAGATTTGATCCTTCTTCGAAAGTTTGTGATTCGCTACTGAATCCACAAAACTCTTATGATGTTGAAGCCGAACTGCCTGGGATGAATCTGGCTGGCGCTCTTGTTGATCTCTTGGGAGATTCTTCGGGTACTGCAATGTCCTTGCCTTTGTCTCTTCAGCTAGGTCCAAAACCACTTCGGTTTATAGGTGTTCGAGCTGCAGGCAAGCTTGCGGTCCTTTCTTCGTCTGATTCGTCGCTCAACTGATGTGGAATTCGAATATCTTCATCTGAGTGTTCGGGTTCAACTCCCTTTATCATGGTTGGCAAGTCATAATACTGCTTTCCCAAGACTTCAAAGCAGGTGGAGTCATCATGAGCCATTGTTCTAGTCTCATCAAACCTGACATCTTTGACAGTCTTCACTTGATTCGTCTCTGGCATGTAGATCTTGTAGTATGACAAATTGTTGTCATATTCAACAAGGTATCCTTTTTTCACTTTCTCATCGAGCTTCTTTCAAAGCTTGTCTAGAACATGTGCGTATGCTGCACAACCAAAGATATGAATGTGTGTCAGATTGGGCTTTCTACCCCACCATAGTTCATGTGGTGTCATGTGATGAACACTTGATTTGCATATCCTATTTTGGATGTAGGCGGCTGTAGCTACTGCTTCAGCCCATAGCACTATTGGTGCTTTCGAGTAGGCCATCATGCACCTTGTGGCTTCCATGAGTGTCTTGTTCTTCATTATGTTGTGGTGTATAGGATGCAATCCTTCTGTGAAGGATTCCTTGATCTTTGCAGAAGTCAGTGAAGCAGTTCAAGATATATTCTCTACCACGATCAGTTTTGACCTGCTTCACTTTGCTTTCTGTTTGTTTTTTTGCCCAGTTCACGTATTTTGTGAACTTGTCAAGTGCATCTGAATTTTTGTGTATAAAGTAGACTCTGGAAAATTTGTTATAGTCGTCAATGAAGGTGATATAGTATTTAGAACCTCCTACGTCGAAAGGTCCACATATGTTCGAATGTACCAGCCCTAGAATCTTTGTTGTTCTATGAAGCCTCTGGTAAAAGGAGTTCGAGACATCTTCCATTTCATGCACGCATCATAGGTTGTCGAATTAGTTGCATTCGAGATGCTTACTCCTGTGATAGCTCCATGTTGGCTTGCCTGATACAAGGCCATTGGATTCATGTGGCATAGTCGTCTATGCCATAGAACATCCACCAAATCATTAGCTTGGTGTGCTTGATCTATTGGTAGGCATACATTCAAATGATACAGGCTGCCTTTCGTCTTCCTTGTGTGACAAGTGTGCTGGTGCTGGCATCAATGACATTGCATGTTTCGTTTGAAAATGTCACACGCATCCCAACGTCTGTTATTCTTGCAACTGATAGCAAGTCTTGCTGTGAATAGAACATCTTCTAGTCGTTGATCTTTGCCATTGGTGTTGAGCCATAGCGAACCAGTGCCGTCTACTTGGTGTCTTGATCAGTCTCCAAGAACAATATATCCTGATGGACCTATACTCCGAAAATTAGACATTGCATCTTTGCCGTTGGTGTTGAGCCATAGTGAGAAGTTGCTTCTGAATCAAGAATCGCCTCTTGTGTGTCAGATGTCGAGACTGCACACACATCTGTACACAGATAGGTTATCGAATTTCCATTATTCGATCTTTCTTCACCCATCTTCAAGCTCTTTGGCTCTTCGACATAGGATGAACTATTGTTGTTCTCATGTTTGCCTTGAGGTTGCTGGTTCCTCAGGTTCTGATAGCAGTCCATGACTGCATGACCTTTCTTGTGGCAATGAATGCATTCGATCTTCGGGTTCAGCCAACACGAATCGACTGTATGTCCTTCGCATATGCATCTCACACATGTTTGCTTTTCATTATCTTTCTATCTCAGTTTTTCTTTGTTTTTCCATCTACCTTTGGTGGCTCCCTCTGTTTGCTAGTCTCGATCCTGACTCCCTCTTAGGCTTGAACTGCTTCTTGGGCTTCTCCTTATTGTTGTAGAGAGCTTGGTTTGAGCTTTTCTTGTTCTCGGACTTCAACTCCCTCTCGAATCTCGATCATTACCTTGTCGAGTGTCATATCTGGATCCTTTGCTAGCAAGGTTAGAGTCGTCTGGAAGGATCTTGGCAAAGCTTGTAGTAGGTACGTGACCTGCTTCTCTATTGATATGACATTTTTTGTTCCGTCGTTGTGTAACGAAAGGAACAGATCTTTCATCTTTCTGATAAAAGATGTAAGGTCTTTGCCATCCCATCATAGATTCGTTAGTTGTTCTTCAAGAAGCATAATCTGGCTGTGTGATTTCGTTTGAAATCTGGTAATCAATGCATTCCACATCTCTCTTGCATTAGAGAGTGTCACAAGGTCAAGCGTTAGTAGGCTATCTTCGATGGATGAGGATAACATGGCTACTATCTTGTCGTTCTTTTCTCTCTGTTCTTGTAGCTCTTTGCCGATTGTTGTAGGCATCTCTTCGGTGCCATCTACCTAGGGCCATAGTTCTTCTCCCTTTAGAATGAGAGAGGTCTTCACCTTCCATGCTAGGAAGTTGGATCCAGCAGAGTTGAGGATTGTGCAGATCTTCGACTGTATGCTGCTTATGGATGCCATTGTCGTGAGCTATGTTCTTCAGCTTGTTTCTTATTCTTTGTTGTAATCAATTGATCTCCTTGATCTTAAAAGCCTTCAGGCTCTGATACCACTGTTGAGCGTGCAGAGATTTGGGAGAATGAATAAGATTCGATTTCCTATCTCTGATTGAACCTGGATGGAATTCGATTCTGTCTGTCGCTGCTGCCTTGCTAGAACGAATCTACAATCCTCCAGAGTGTAGAAAGACACTGTTGACTTACGTTACAATTCATTTAAGCATCCAACAAATATGAACCAATGTGCGAAAAAGAGTAATAAACAGTTGATTGAGAACAAATAACAGTCAGACACAAAAACATTCGCGATCGTTCACAACATGTGCAATTCAAGCCACTATATTAGAAATGATCTTCTTGCAAGAGCGCTGTTGTGACAAACCCACACAACACGTCGGCGTGCGAGAAACTCTCTCTCTCACAAATGATATCAGATCGTCTCGCTTACTAGCGGACTTCTGGGACATCGGCTAGCAGTTCTTTGGCTTTGATGAAATAGTTAGTTGGGCATGGTCAGTCATGATCAAACTCAAGCATAAGCTAATAACATTAGCGAAGAAAAGTGACTCAATTCTTTCTTTTGCTTTAGTTGCGGCTTTTGTCCTTGAAAAATCACAAGAATCTTGAATTGATTGCTATCATAACATGCAACTTTGCAGTTTGCTTTGCTTGCTTTTGTGTTCCCTCTTCTTATTGCATGTCCATGTGAGCTCATTTGTTCTAATTACAGAGCATGCAATTTTGGATGTCGATGGTGGGGCATGGAATATTAAGAACATTGAGAATATAAATCCCCAATCCATTTAACATATGTCTTTCTCTATTTTGTATGCATTCACCATCACTTACATGTTGGGTAGTTTAGCTCTTGACCAAAGTGCAAGTCTCAAAAGTTTGGATTACCACCAAATTTTATCCTTCAACATTCACTCGTTTCTAAACTCCGTTGAACAACCTTCACACATGGTAATGCCTTTGTACATTTTACATACATTTCTTTGGTCTTTGATGGGTTTTCCCATCTTCTATCAATGAGAAACTGGAAGTTTATTCTTCTCTTCTTTGCAAGGCAACACAACAAATCTAGAGCAACTAAACCTTCCTTGTAAGGCAATAGCAGGGAGAGAAAAGAGGTAACAAACTTGATTGACATTTACTTGGTAAACTTCCTTGGGGGCGTGTTCAGACCTTACCCTCAAAAGCATAAACCCTATCCCCAGGCATTCACCCTCACCCAAGGCCTGTCCCCGATCCTCGCATTTATTCTATCTCCTCCTCATTGGCTCGCTCTCTTCTTAGCTCAGGGTTTGTTGCAAGAGAACAGCAGCAGCACATACTATTCCTACTACTCCGACAACATCGTCGTCGTTATGTACGTGAAAGCATCCAGTAGCTTCTGTTTCTGGATTCCGCCAATTATTCGCTGATGGGTTTGTATGTGTATGTGTAATTTTAGTCCTATTGTGAGAGCTTGCGATGGATAGGTGTGGGTGTGGTGGATACGATAGTCACCCAATTCTGCGTGTTTGTTCGTTGTGTTTTTGTGCGGTGGTGGTTTTGCAGGTCTGGCGGAAAGGTTTCTTTCAAAGTCACCCTCACTTCAGACCCTAAGCTTCCATACAAAGTGTACTCTTTTTTTGAACCCCTCAGATTCTTATTCCATCTCAGAAGTATTCTAAACAGATCCTAATTCCATCAAAAATATCTATTGGATGAATTTATGATTGTTCGACATAATCAATCAGGTAAATAAGTAGATGAGTAAGTACATAGTCATTGAATTGATTAAGTAGGTGATGAGTAATGTTTTGAATATTGTTTTGCAGATTCAGTGTGCCAGAGGAGGCCCCTTTTACTGCCGTTTTAAAATTTGCAGCTGAGGAGTTTAAGGTTCCTCCCCAAACTAGTGCCGTTATCACAAATGGTATGTATGCTGGAACTTGGAATAGTAAATATATTGGACAACACATGTGCCGTGTAAAAGCCCAACTGTCTGTTTAGAGTCCTAAGAGCTAGACTTCAATAGCGTTGACATGCAATGGATTAGCCTCATGTGGACGTTGTAAAACACCAACCTTAAACACAATATTACCAAAAGCCTTCATGGGGCTGTTCCGAAATACCTATCACTGACACAAGTTGACTGGAAGCCTTTTTGTGGTGCTGTAAAACACCAATTGTTAACACAATTCAATTGAAAGTCTTTCATTGGGCCTTGCAAACCCACCAATTCCTAGCACAATTTGATAGAAAACTGGCATCGTAAAACACCGACTAACACAGTTTGACTAAAAGCCTTCATGTGGATGTTCCAGAACACCCATCAACAAAAGCTAAATGTAGGCTTTCATGGGCTTTTGCGATGCAATGGCCAATACAATGTGACTGAAAGCTCTCATTTGGCCAATTCAAAATACTACTTGCTAACACAAATTGACTGAAACTCTAATGCTCACGATTATGTGCCAAGGGTAACCTGGTGTTAGAGAGAGAGAGAGAGAGAGAGAGAGAGAGAGAGAGAGAGAGAGAGAGAGAGAGAGAGAGAGAGAGAGAGAGAGAGAGAGAGAGAGAGAATGCTCTTGAAGAAAAGATAAGTTTGATGGGAGGAGGCAGCTCCCTTGTGAAGAATCAATTATTAGGGTGGGCTATTGAAAGGCACTTTCAAAGAGAGAGAAAGGAGAAACGGTTTCCAATGCGAAGAACTTTGTGATCGGAACTGAGGGACTTTGGGTGGTATGTGAAAAAGCATACGGTGTCAGGATGTAGAACTCACTAGCGACAAGAACTGTGGAGGCAAGATTATCCACTACCCTAGTCACTCTCTCCATATTGCAAGTACTCAACAAGCTACTCAAATGGTCATGTTGGCTGGCATTCATCCACCTGAGAAGAGGTTACAAAAGGGGATTGTTGCCATCAATGATGAAAGGAATGATTTTGGCATGGAAAAATTGTGTGGAAGGATTCAAACCTGAAGCAACTTGGGAAGGAGATAGTCCATTTATATTAAGGAACAGACGGAGTGAAGACCCTCAATCAAGCCAGAAAAGGCTAAAGAACTTCCTTACGGAAATTTTTATCAGAAAAATGTGCAATTTTTAGTGTTCTTCGGTTTGCAGGTCAAAACCTTATTTTAGACGTGGCTGCAGCCTTCATCAAACAGAATATGAAGTGTGGGGAATTTCAAGTTCATTTCCTCAACTTTGATGCGTGCAAGAACTCGTTACTTCTCAACTAAAGAACTTCCTTACGGAAAATTTTATTAGAAAAATGTGCAATTTTTAGGTGTACTTGAGTTTGCAGGTCAAAACCACATTTTAGACATGGCCTTCATCAACCAGAATATGAAGTGTGGGGAGTTTCAAGTTCATTTCCTTAACTTTGATGCATGCAAGAAGTAAATACTTCTGATATGTTGAGTGATTAAGGCTCTGAGTTAGCTTGCATATGATCATATGTCATGCATATTCAAGGCTAAGGAAGAGGTAAGACCGAACCTCAAATCGGCAACAATTCTATGTACTTGTTTTTTCTAATAACATCTCTAACGAGGAACGGACCACTTGAACTGGTTGGCCCCTAAGTGATTACAAAGGGGGTTGTTGCCATCACTGATGAAAGGAATGATTTTGGCATGGAAAAATTGTGTGGAAGGATTCAAACCTGAAGCAACTTGGGAAGGAGATAGTCCATTTATATTAAGGAACAGACGGAGTGAAGACCCTCAATCAAGCCAGAAAAGGCTAAAGAACTTCCTTATGGAAAATTTTATCAGAAAAATGCGCAATTTTTATTGTACTTGGGTTTGCAGGTCAAAACCTCATTTTAGACGTGGCTGCAGCCTTAATCAAACAGAATATGAAGTGTGGGGAATTTCAAATTCATTTCTTCAACTTTGATGCGTGCCTCATTTTAGACATGGCGGCCGCCTTCATCAACCAGAATATGAAGTGTGGGGAGTTCCAAGGTCATTTCCTCAATTTTGATGCATGCAAGAACTATATACTTCTCGTATGTTGAGTGATTAAGGCTGTGAGTTAGCATGCATATGATCATAAGGCATGCATATTCAAGGCTAAGGAAGAGGTAAGACTGAACCTCAGTGGCAGCAATTCTTTGTACTTGTTTATTCTAATAACATCTCTAACAAGGAACAGACCACTCGAACTGGTTGGCCCCTAAGTGATTACAAAGGGGGGTTGTTGCCATCAATGATGAAAGGAATGATTTTGGCATGGAAAATTTGTGGAAGGATTCAGACCTGAACCAACTTGGGAAGGAGATAGTCCATTTATATTAAGGAACAGATGGAGTGAAGACCGTCAATCAAGCCAGAAAAGGCTAAAGAACTTCCTTATGGAAAATTTTATCAGAAAAATGCGCAATTTTTAGTGTACTTGGGTTTGCAGGTCAAAACCTCATTTTAGACGTGGCTGCAGCCTTCATCAAACAGAATATGAAGTGTGGGGAAAATTTTATTAGAAAAATGTGCAATTTTTAGGTGTACTTGGGTTTGCAGGTCAAAACCTCATTCTAGACATGGCAGCCACCTTCATCAACCAGAATATGAAGTGTGGGGAGTTTAAGTTCATTTTTTCAACTTTGATGCATGCAAGAACTCAATACTTCTCGTATGTTGAGTGATTAAGGCTCTGAGTTATCATGCATATGATCATAAGGCATGCATATTCAAGGCTTAGTGAAGAGTTAAGACCGAACCTCAAATTGGCAACGATTCTTCTAACAACATCTCTAACAAGGAACGGACCACTCGAACTGGTTGGCGCCTAAGTCTGTGTAAGTTGGATATGGTTGCCTGTTTGATTGAGGGTGCTTCTTTAGTTTGTCACAAACTGGGATCTAGTTTCACCTTTAGATCTGCTATATGGTTTTCCTATATGACTAGTTTGGGATGATTCGGACATATTAAAGTCTTTGCTATCTATTGCCATGTTCTTGTGGCACTCTTGTGTTTGTTTGATTGGCATGATATTCAGGAGAGCCTTTTTGACACATTCTAGCAAGAGTTCTTATTTTGGCATGTTGCAGCTGGTTTCTTATGGCACATATTGGTACAGTCCTGTTGGTATCTGACAGCAACATTCTTATTTCATGCTTTAGGGATTAGGTGCTACTGATGCCTTCCTTCAGTATTTATGGTTCATTGGTATAGTGCTATGGTCCACAGACAACAACAATGTACCTGTTCATGCAACGCTAGTCCTCAATTTTGCTTGTTGCAATTTTTGTTGTCTGGCATTCAGTTATGAATGGCATGGTACATATTGTTTGCAGCAACAGTGTTATCACACGAATTAGCAATGATGTTCATCATTCATCATGGCTATCTTGTTTGGCACTTTTGGTCCATCCGTATAGGCTCTAGCTTGATCCAGTCTTCATATTAGCTTTCAACAACTATCTCATATTTTTGGTATGTGACTTCTGTTTTCATGTTGCGGCTTATACTTTTGGTACGGCTACTCAGTCAATACATGCATTTTGATCTGCTATATGGCATCACATTCAGTGAAGCATCGTCAGTTCATGCATTTTTTCCAGTCTTTTATTCAGCATCGTGGTTTCAAGCATCTACATCAGCTCTCGTCATTTGTTTTCTGTATATGCATCTCTCCTGCAGGTGGTCCACATCAAGGGCAATATTTGTGTCAGTAGAGGAGAGCTGTGGACACAAGTTACAGCCTTACTACTGGGTCTCTAAATACTGGGACCCCTGAACATGGGTACATGGTTCATTAGGTGGATCCATTTTGATAAGATTAGTTTGATATGCGGCCAAGTGTTAGGGCAAAGGACCCATGGTGGCCTTAACCTTCTTTTGGTGGTTTCTAGTAGATTTCTCTAAGGAGCCTCAAAAGTCTAAGTAGGGTTTCTTGCAAGCATTCTACACTTGTGTCTTTTATGTTCTTGAGTTCTTCATAGGAGACTTCTACAATGCTTCCTTTGTAGGAGTGGCTTTGATGTTCTCACATTCAAATGATTATTCAGGAAGGACAAGAGGAGAGAAGTTTGTTTTGAAGTTCAGAAATACTTCAGTCTTGTTTGAACTTAGAGATCTTTATTCTACATCTATCCAATGGTACTAAGCATAGTTGCCTTGACGGATATGTGAAAAGGTACACTGTGATCATTTGTTTCTCAATGTTCTTTTTGGATTAGGGATCCATTCGGCAGGGGTTTTTCCCTTCTTGGCACCTTAGTCTGTGTCATTGCATGTGCATGTGTTTTAACCTTTATCTTCTGAGATTTCTGATTTCAAATAGAATAATTGCCTTAGAATCTTTATTCGATTATAGATTCCTTCGCCAGGAGGTTTTCAAGTAGAATAATGGCCTCAAAGTGTATCTTACTAGAGTTCAAAGACAGGATTTCCTCCGAGCGTGTCACACAACTCTCCATCCGAACCTTGAATTGGGCTTCACAATTTGCTTACTTCATGGACCAGCAAATTTTGTGGTTGGAAATACTGTTACTCAGGCTTTCACCGCTGGAAAGTTAGTAAACCTGCAAGAAACACTCCAATATGATGATCTCTTAACAAGAAGTCCAGGATAGATGATCAAAAAAGAGGATCCTCAAACTAGGAAGAGTTGCATCCCATCAATTCAAAAATTAGCATCAGTAGAGTCCCTTGTCAAAGTTGACCCTGCATGATGCCTCAAAATGACCAATTTTTTCTTCATAGAATCATCTGCAGGCACATGCCTTTAAATTGGACCTCGTGTCGATGGATGCCTTCAATCTTGATGATATTGAATCTATCTCCTCAAAAAATATTCAACTCTATAAGTACTTGGTCAGTTGGCCATCTGTCTTTTTGAATTTTCAAAATATGCCCATCATTACCAATTCACCATTCAAGTGAGCTTTGTGGTTAGTTACAAATCTGAAACTTGACTCTGGTTTTCGACTGATTTTCCTTGATTAACAGGATGGTTCCCCAACAAGGCCACCCTTTAAGGAAAGCCACAGACCTTGCAAGAGGTCTTGTCATCCTTTTCAAGCATGAAAATCTAATTTTAGGCTTTGAACTTTAATTGCTGTTTCAAAAGGAGTGGAATACCCGAGGCCAGATTATTTTATCTGCATTGAAGTTATTAATATGTATAGAATACTATAAATATGCTACTGGGGCCCTTCTTCATAAAATGCTAAATGATTGCTGGCTTTTTCTTTGCTGTGCAAATAAAATCAGATCTCACTACTTTAGCTTCTTATTCGCTTCACGCATGCAGATGGGGTCGGTATCAATCCCCAGCAAAGTGCAGGTAATAGCTAACCTATAAATAAGCAATTTTCTAGTCTTCACAGTTTGTGGCTTGACTGTAACTAGTTTTTTGTGATTGGTGCATGCTTTTTTTGGTGACTATGGTCTTTATTTTTTAACAAATGCATGCACCCAAGAGTGTTATTCAGCAAACACATGTTTTAGGTTTTACATTCACAGTTTTTCATATTGAAGTTCATTTTGAAGAGAGGAATTTCTTGAATCAAAGTGCCTGACGCTCTCCTAAGAACCCAATTTGTAACGTTATCTCATAGGAGTAATAGTGCTCTAGATCGCCCAACAGGCTGTATCGTATTTGCGTTTTTCTCTTCCCTTACGATATAGCTTGTATATCTTGCTATTAACTTACAGCTAACAGAATGATAGGGTTTTCAGGAAACGTATTTTTGAAGCATGGATCAGACCTGAGACTTATCCCTAGGGACAGGGTGGGTTCTTCATCCAGCTAGCTTTGGAATTACCATTAACAGGCTTTTTATTTTGAAAGCTGGAACAAGTCTATTGAGACTTGCTAATATATAAGCAAACGCTTGCCTTCAGGATGAAATGTTTGTGAATTTTACAACATTGATCATTGACCACTGATTAGTGTCCAACTGTGAAAGTAATGGTTGCCTCACAAATGTAGGCATCTTTCATTATTTCAACTTTTGTCAAGCCTTTTGGTATGTTAACAGTTCCATTGATTTCGTGGAGTACTGTTTTCTCTGCATCTCAAAGTTTTTACAACTGATCTTGTTTGGCTCTGCGATTTCTCCTTGAGATTTTAAATTAGGTTCAGATTCTATTGTGCATGCCTATTTTTTGGGATTCAATTGAGAGGGTTGTTATTGGTGATGCTGAATTCACATACTAACAAGATCTTTAGTAGCATTATCGAATCAGATAAGTATAAAGGCTTTTAACAAATTTTCACTTATTATGTGTATGCCTGTCATTGCACTATATATCTGTCACTTAGTATGTATACCTGTCATTGCAGTATCTGCATTTTCAGTCATCTATTTTGTCCTGTTTTGAAAGATCCTTTTCATTTTAAGGTGTGTGGTACTTGCACAGGTTTCTCTGTTGCAGTTGTTTTCTAGCTGGCATTTGGTATCTCTACAAGTTTCCTAACTTAACAACATTCACAGCTTAAATCGTACGAATGGTTTTGACTCTATCCACTGTATTTTTAATCAAATCCACAATGTTTTCCCTTGTAAATCGTAAGAATGGTTTGACTCCATCCACTGTATTTTTAATCAAATCCACAATGTTTTCCCTTGTAGTTTGAAGGAACTGTTGTTCAATAAAATGATGGACAGATGTAAAATGAGGTATATTTTTTATGCATAAGGTGTGACTGAAAGGTGCTTCATGAGTAAAGAAAATTGGCTATTCAAGACACACTTCTTCAACCTATTACAATATTAGTACATGTTTTAGAAGAAAAAATTTGAGTGTAGATATGTTAAGTTTATTTGGCCCTCTAAGCATCGTTTCAATGAATCTTGATTTTGGCATTTGAACGGATTTTGGATTTGAATCTTGATTCCAATGTGTCAAAATTTGAAAAATGTTTTCTGTTTTCCATCTTAAAAAAGAAAATTGAGAACTTCTCAGGGGTTTTTTGAATCGTTTTGTAGGAGCTCAAATATGTTATCAATCAATTCGAATTGACTGAAATCTCTTGGATACTATGTTCACAAGATCGGTAGAAACTTTTATGCAATTTATGTGTTGGGTGTCTCTTGTACCTATTCAAAGTATTATTTGTTAGGTTGTTGTAGGTGGATAAGTTGCACTCAAGAGTGCATATAGTTTAGGTGAAAGTTTCTCCTTTACTATGTATAAGGTTTATTAGGGTCACATTACGAAGATGATAAGTTATATCATGGTCCAAGCTTCTTGCTACAATTGCATTTGATTGCAACTTAAAGATAAAGAGAAAGTGCATAAAGTGGAATTTGAACAAGTTCCAAGAACTAACCAACTCATCACTTATTGGAGGACTACTTAACCATAGTTGCAAATGTAACACATTATCATTTGAGGAACAGCAGTAGCTCTATGATGTTTCCCAACTTTGATTGGAAACTAACTATCATGATGTAAGATGCAAAGAACAAGTGACGACATTAAGCTTCAAAAGGCAACATTGTGCATACTTGTAAGCATGGTATTAGAGGAAGTTGATCATTTACAAAATCGTAGTAGCTCTATGATATTTCCAACTTTGATTGGAAATTGACTATCATTATGTAAGACACAAACCACAAGTGATATTAGGACAATGTGTGTACTTTGTAAGCAAGGCATCAAAGGGAGTTGATCGTTGATGTTCCAATTCATCAAGTCGTGGGGATGTAAAGCTATCGCAAATGGGGAATGGACAAACTACAAGTTTTGTGAGTGTTTTATCATTATTTTGAAGATTAGATCAAGAAAATGTGAATTCAATTTATAGACATCAAAGTCAAATCGCAATATTCAATAATCAAGACAACCAAACCTCGAGGTCTTCAACATAGTGAAGAGTATTGATATGGCTATAAATGGCTATTATTTTTTGCCACCAACTCTACTCATTGACAAGTCTTTTAAAGATGTTCAAAAAAATAAAATCAATTTTCAAAATAGTTTTCTTCTTCCCAGTTCTGCTCATCGATGAGTGAAGCTGGTAGGCAAAACAAAGAATATTTACCTTTTTTTTATTTTTTTGAAAATTTAATTGCACTATCATATATTTACAAATGTACAAGTACAAAGAGAGAGCGGCATCCATGGCCGAAAACTGACTGTGTCTTACTAAACTGGCCAAAGCCCAGCCGTCGCAGACAAGGAGGGGGGTTCTCCCTCAAAAACCTGATGATTTCTGGCCATCCAAATCTTACACAACACCGCTAGCCTGCACACATGCCAAAAGGTAAGAGCAAAAGAATCTGTCAGAAAGTAGTCCCCCAGTAGGATAGTGGCAGTATCCAGAGAGAAAGTGGGATCCCAACGCGAAAAATGTGACTCAGCTCCAGCCAAAGATGACGGTAACAGTAAAAGAATAAGTGCTTCATTGTTTCTTTGTTAACAATCAGAAATGCAACATCAAGCATTCACCATAAGCAATCACCAAGTAGGGAAACGGAAGAAGGACACGCAATATCACTCTATCACACTAACACATATTGAATGTAAAATGTACATATAAACCCTGAACCCTGATAGAGAGGGAGAACCTAGGAGTAAATTACTAGACTAGCCTACGGCTAGTTACAGCTAGTAATAAAGTACATCGTAAACAATAACTAGGAAGTGTAACAATGAAGTTTATCATTGATTTCTAACACTCTCCCTCAATGATAAAATTACATTCTTCTATTCCTAGTAGAGTACGAAACTTTTCATATTTACATCTACCTAATGACTTAGTAAAAATATCTGGCACTTAATCTTCAGATTTACAGAAAACAAGATCAATGGCTCCATCAAGAATTTTCTCTCGAACAAAATGATAATGTATTTCGATGTGCTTGGTTCGAGCATGTAAAACTAGATTTTTGGCAAGGTGAATGCAACTTTGATTGTCTCAAAATATAGTAGTCGCATCCACTTGTGGTTGACCTAAATCCACAAGCAATTTTCGTAACCATACTGCTTCT
Source organism: Diphasiastrum complanatum (assembly GCA_029204225.1). Lineage (NCBI taxonomy): Eukaryota > Viridiplantae > Streptophyta > Lycopodiopsida > Lycopodiales > Lycopodiaceae > Diphasiastrum > Diphasiastrum complanatum. The sequence goes on from CM055101.1 coordinate 61,886,342, forward strand.
TGTGCAGCATTGCTGAGTGTTCGATATTCAGCTTCCATCGAGGATAAGGCTACTGTAGGTTGCTTTTTGCTGCTCCATGAAACTGCAGCTGTACCATAACTGAATGTATGACCACTAGTAGACCTTTTGTCATCAATATTACCTGCCCAATCAGCATCTATATATCTTATTAATATTGGCGTGTCAGGCTGATCATACTTCAAACCAAAATTCAATGTCCCTCGAATGTATCTAAGAATACATTTAGCAGACTTCCAGTGTGTTTGACTAGGATCTTGCATAAATTGACTAACAATACTAACAACATAAGAAATATCAGGTCGTGTGTGTGTCAAATAAATCAAACTACCCACTAGCTGTCTATACAAATAAGCATCCACTTTCTCAGATTCATCATATAAAGTAAGCTTCGTGTTGACCGTCCATAGGTGTACTCAAAGGCTTACAATCCTGCATATTGAACTTATAAAGCAAATCTCGTGCATATTTGCTTTGTGTAAGAAAGACCACGTTTTTCTTTTGCCATACTTCAATGCCAAGACAATAGTGCATCAATCCTAGATCGCACATGTCAAAAGCATTGGAAAGATATGATTTGATTTCATCAATTAAGCTCTCATTACTTCCTGCAATAATCAAATCATCTACGTACAACACAATGAACACTATATCTGAATCTTGCCTTAGAATGTAAAGATTAGGATCAGCATCACTCTTTACCATTCCCCTTCGCTTAAAGTGTTCATCAATGCAAGAGTACCACACCCGTGGTGCTTGCTTCAATCCATAAATAGCTTTGTTGAGCTTACAAACAAGGTGCTCTCTCCCTGGTTCAATAAATCCTTGAGGTTGTACTAAGTACACCTCTTCATCCAGCACTCCATTCAAAAAAGCAAATTTAACATCCATTTGTTGGATCTTCCAACCATAGAAAGTAGAAATAGCAATGACAGAACATATAGTTACCATCTTAGCTACAGGTGCGAAGGTTTCCTCAAAATCAAGACCTTCCTGCTACTCAAATCCTCTCACAACCAATTGTGCTTTGTATTTGTTGAGTTTCCCATCAGCTCCATATTTGATCTTGTATATCCATTTGCAAGTGATAGGCGTCTTACCATCAGATAGCTCAACCAAGTTCCAAGTCCTATTTTTTGATATAGCTTCCATTTCTGTTTTCATAGCTTCACGCCACTCCTCGTGCTCCTTTGTTTTATCAAAAGTTTTTGGTTCTTGAGCCTTGAGCACAGAACCGATTAGGGCTAGATTCATCTTTAATCTTGTAGGAGGTTTTCGATTTCTACTTGATTTTCTAAGCTCTTCCTGCTCACTAGATTCGGGAGTATCTCCCTTCTTTGCACCATCTGTGACTGATAAGTACCATTTAGGTACTCTCTTGGGAATTTCAGCATCAGGCTTGCCTTTGTCCAATGAATTTTCTATATCAAAATCCACTTCCTTCTTGACCTGTACTTTCGCTCCCTCATCAAAAGGTTCAGTGATTACTTCAGATTGTTCACCTCGGCCCATCTCGTCAAATGTAGCATCCCTAAAAATTACAAGCTTCTGTGCATTTGTGTCATACATCCTATATGCCTTGGCCTTCTCATCATATCCAAGAAAAATACACTTGATAGCTTTTGCATCCAATTTCCTTCGTTTCTCATCAGGAATATGAGCATAAGCATCACAACCAAATACTCTCAAATGAGAAATATTAGGTTTCTTTCAAGTAACAACTTCATGAGGTGTCTTACCCTTCACGGATTTTGTAGGACACCGATTCAGGATGTGTGTAGTTGTGCTACAAGCTTCTGCCCAAAAGATGTTTGACAGACCCATGTTTTTGAGCATCGCCCTGGCCATCTCAACAATAGATCTGTTCTTTTGTTCTACAACTCTATTTTGCTGTGGTGAATAAGGTATTGTAGTCTGCCTCTTGATCCCTTGATCTTTGCAGAAATCAATAAATTCTGTCAAAAAATACTCACCACCTCCATCAAATCTCAAAGTTTTGATGCAACATCATTTTTGCTTTTCAACTAATGCCTTGAATTTCCTGAACTTAACAAAAGCATCTGATTTCTTGCTTATGAAATAAATCCAAATGCATCTGCTATAATCATCAATGAAGATGATAAAGTAATAGTAGTCACTAAGAGATCTAGTCTGCATAGGTCCACATAGATCACTGTGGACAAGATCTAGGATGCCACTGGCTCTCCTTGCTCCACTTTTGGGAAACCTCTCTTTTGTGTTGTTTTCCCAAAATGCAACCTTCACAAATTTTTCCTTCAAAAGAAATATCAGGCAATCCTATAACTAGATTACCTCTTTTGAGAATTTGTAAACTTTGAGCACTAATATGACCGAATCGTTGATGCCAAAGATCACTTCGACTATCAACCGTGCTTACCATACCTTGAGCAAAAGATCTCGCATTCAATTTGTAGAGTTGATTCTCGTTGACTCTAGCTCCTGTAGCAATCACTTTGTAGTGATTCTTGATGTCTTTGACAAGACATTTGTCAAACTCAATCTTGAGTTGTTGATCAGCCATCGTCCCAACAGATAGTAGATTGTTAGCTAACTCAGGTACATATTGCACATTGCTTATCCGCTTTATCTTCCCGCTAGCTAACTTCACTGGTACCACTCCAACTCCTTCAATAGATAGCAATTTTCCATCGGCTTGTCCAACTTCATCACCATTGTGAGTTTCCTTGAGTTCTGAAAACCACTCTTTCCTTGAAGTCATGTGCTTGGAGGCACCACTATCAATGTACCAGGTATCCTTGGCTTCATCACTTGTCATTAATGTTGTAATGAACAAGTTTGAACTCTTACCTGTATCATCTTCATATTGATGTTGATCAACATAATTGTCTTCATAATAATCATCATCAAAGTGATGTTGATCAGCATAATTGTCCGCTTGCCATTTGTCTTTTCTTTGTTCTATCTCCTTCTGTTTCTTGAAGCATTCATGCTCCCAATGGCCAGGTTTGTTGCAATACCTACAATTTCCAGGTTTATTTTGCTTGGAATAGCCGCGTCCTTGACCTCGGCCTTGATTCCAATTGCCTCGATTTGGTCCATCATTGGATTGTTCTTGAAATTGTTGGAACGATCCATGATATGAGTTTCCACCTCTTGATTGGTGTCTTCCACGACCAAGTCTGCCAACACGTCCTCTCACTGCAAGAGCTTGATCAAATCCCCTGTTGCGATGACTCAAATTCTCTTGACGTTGTTCTTCTTGCAAATGCAATCCACCTAACTCTTCATAGGTTGGAAGATTTTCCCGTGTGGCTATACTTGTCACAAACATTTGATGTGACTCACTCAAACTATTCAATGTCAACTGCATGATCTCACGATCCTGTACTCACTCCGATATCGGTACGTACAATATCGGAATGGAGCATGGATGTACGACTGCTCGGGTTTCTCTTCAGCTAGCGCGCTTGGATGCGATATTGGTACGAAAAAAAAGAGAATATAAGAACTTTCAGAGGGAATATTCTAAATTTCCTACTCGGCGCGGCAGCTACGCCGCCTCCTCTTTGCTTAGATTTCGAAACGAGTGATCGTTCAAACAGATAGACATCAGTAATGTGAAAGGTATGAAGCCACAAAGCTCTAAATGGCAGTACTAGACACTGTCTGGTGTGATTTGCAGTACCCCAAACAAACAAATGAGAGATTTCTTGGCACAACTCTCTGACAAATGACACTTTTCACAAAGACAAAAAAAAAATATTGTAAAACTTTTCCCACTCAACAGATTTTCAATCTGTCTGATGCTACCCTGGCCTTTCCGATGCCTCCGGGACTGTGTCTTCGTTCCCCACTAATAATTGTGAGCTCCAAAACCTGCAAAGTACATCAAGAAAGATTTCTTCCAGCCGTTTTTGTCTCTCCAAGCTTTCACCTTCTGATCACCCAAGTAATCCTTCTTTTAAACAATTATGTATAACTAGAATCTGAACTATGATTCGTCAATCATAATTCATTGGATTCTTGTCCTATACCTAATAAAAGAAGGCAACTACCAATGATTAGAAGAGCTTTAAGGTCAGAGTCATCTCTAGTTTAGCAAATACAGCCACCAAAAGTGACCAGTGAACTGCGAATCGCGAATGTTCATAATGTCACTTTGGTAATCCGCAAAGCCTAAACAAACACTCTATAACTTCTTGGTGTATACCCGAATAAACATAGTCGATTTGGTAAGGTGATCAATCGTACTAAAATTCTACTAACCTGTTTATTCATCCGGGGTATGAATACTATCCTCTCCTATGGATTAGGTATTCCTAGAATCTGAATTGAAATTTACCAATCCCAACTCTCCATATTCCCAAGACCATACCAATCATAAGAGTGCATTACAAATCTTAAAAGACACATGAGTTGTTCCAAAAAGTCCCTTCCCATCTGGAAAGTTTCAAACTTTTCCAACTCTCACACGGTGCCTATATAAGGATTGTAATCCAAAAACGCCCTTACTTTAGACATGGCACAAATTGTCATTCCAAAGTTAGGGTCCCAATCTAGAATACGTCTAGATTTTCCTCTTAAGTTCTAATCTAGAATAACTTAAGATTTACCGGAACCTCATTACGTGAAGTTCTAACTTTTGGCAAACAACTATCCAACTCTCCTGAGTCTTCCGAGATAGCATTATATCCTTTTCCGAACGGAAAAAGATAAGTCCCAAAAGTTCTCATGTATTCTATGCACATCCATCTATAAAAGAACTCAAAATGACTCATAGACGTTGTGACTTAGAAGCAATACATCTTACCAACAATATCCATAAGTAAGATTATATTGTTGATTTTCCTCAACTAACTCAAAAGTAATGCTTCTGACTTGGTTAGTTGTATCAGATTTAGAAAATGTTTAAATGTCTCGGTGTGGTACCAAAACACCACATTTAATCTGATTCTAAATCATTTCTAGGTCAATAAGCAATTCTCAATGAGACTCATTACTATAACCCAGCGAGAAATTGTCTCAAACACAATTCTCATCAATATACTTATGTACCAACAACTAGTTTATGCATGCAAATAAACTTAGTTTACGGAATACTTTGTAGATCCACAGGATTAATAGTTTGTACAAAAGGTTTAATGATCCCACAAGGATTCACTAAATAGCATATCTCTACAGATAACTCCTGATCTGTATACAACACTTTCATACCGAGAACTTCATATACTTGTATTATTTTTCTGACACTTTAATCAAGAAGTGGAGGGCCTTCGTGGCGGAAGAACCTGTGGTATGGGACGCAGACAATTCCAAAATGAAGATATGAAACTAACTGGATCAGATGACCATAGTATGGCCGTAAATCTAAGAGATGCCAAATACTATCGGTCATAAAACGGGTGTTTTGTCATAAATTTGAGATTTGGTCATGACTTCTTTTTTGGATATCTCAAATTTACAAAACCGGAAACTCGACAAGCTATTTCTTTACAAAAGATATATTTGTGAATTTCTTAACTCATAAATCAACCCGACTTTTTTGTGATTCCTTGGAAGGTAATTTTGATTACCCGTTGACCATGGACGATGTCACAAAAATGGTTAATGAAACCATTTTCTAAATTTGTTTTCTCTACTTGAATCTTCAAGTAATCCTTTTCTGATTTACGGGTCAAGTCTACAGCTTGGTAATAACGAAGATCTTTTGTTAAAGTCATTGTGTTGGGACATCATTGGTATTTACTTACAATGATGCAACACTTCTTTTGGCTTTCAAGATTTTCTCGGATCTCTTCTTAGACTCTTCTCCTGGGAAATTCTCAAATGATTTGCACCCCTTGGAAATTCGTGGCGTTTCCTGTTAAAAAGGGGTTGAAGTAGGAAGAAAAGAGAATTATCAAGGAGAAGCATAAGTCAAAGATTCAAGGAGGAATCTGTTATATTGATGATGGACCTGTTTCAGAAACGATAAGATATTTAGACATTACAGAAATCCTCTAGGGATTATAGTATATATCTGGGTTGAAGATTTAAGGGGGAGGGAGGGGGGGGATTTAGAAGATTACTCTTGCGGTAGAAAAGTGGTTGATAACAAGTCCGATTGATTTGTGTCAGAACTTGACATTCTATTGCAAGATGGGAAGTTTGTTGAAACCTGTTTCTTGTTGGATATAGTCAACTTGATCTTAGTTTAGATTGAGATCTGTGTGGTTGATGCAAGGAAAGAAATTCATGCTAACAACATATTCTTTTGGGTTAATCTTCGGTTGAGATTTTTTGGTTGTGAAATAGCACCCTTTCAGAAATATTCTCTCTTAGAAGATAACCAAGTTACAGGATTCTCGGTTATGAAAGTGTACAGATCAAGAGTTACCTGTACAGATATGCTATGTAGTGAATCCTTGTGAGATCATTAAACCTTTTGTACAAACTATTAATCCTATAACTTGGTTATCAAAATATTTCTTAAAGAGTGCTAAACTAGACCTAGATCGAACGGATCTAGCCCCCAAGCTATAGATCAATCACAAAGAGGAGTGTGGCATCACACCAGCAACATCCTGCCACCGGTCATGCTATCAAGCATACACTAGTGAGAGCCCAATAGGTATACTTATACCCTCCAAGGCCCATGCACCACTAGTAGTGCACTGTGACACCTCACTGGAGACCTCTACAGCCTATCTGGGCCACGTCATCCAGTTCCCCAATGACTCACTGATACACCCATACAAATCCACCACCAAGTGTTTTAGGCCTACAGCCATTAATTATGACCATGTACATATAAGGGCTCCAATACCCTTATACTCACGATTACTTACGAGTTGTTGGTCTACCGGTCCCTAGCGTGGACACGCTACCGAAGACCAGTCATGGGCATGACACTTCCAGTGCATGACTATGCCTATAAAAAATTGAACAAAGCAGTAGTGATGGGAATCATATTCAATCTTTACTACTTTGAAATCAGTACATACTAAGTGATTACGTAGCCAAACATGAAGTATTGAATTCTCAGACAATTTTATCAGTTACAAAGGAAATACAGAGATGCATGCATTGACATATACTGAACGCGATAAAAGATAGGTATTGATTCAGAAAAATAAAATCAGATGCTAATGAGCACAAAACATTAGCGGATAGAAACCGCGCACTCTAAGTTGTCTCTGAGTAACTGAGGATAAGTCTGATAACAAGCAGCTATGCTGATAAGCAATAGCGCAATAACAATTCTAAAATATAACTCTAAAAGTGAGCTAGAATGCTCAAGAGAGTTCAAGCTTAAAAGCTTGATAGAGAGCTAACTTGCAATATTTGCTGATATTAAACTGCTTATATTAAAACTGTATGAATATGATCGGCTATTAATACTAAGAAATTAGGTCGTCAATTGCGATTGCCAGTTGGCTGGTATCCGCTGACATCCATCCGGTTCCTTGTCATTGATTGTTGATAAGCGATGAAAATTGGCGAAATTGGTTTTGTCTGCATAAATGAACCAAACTGTCACTTCTGCAAAAATGAACTAAAACAGCCACAGGCGACACTGTCGCAAAAGGCGACAGTATCGGGATTTTGTGAAAAACGCGACAGTGCCTTAAAAACTGATTTAGGGTTGCTCTACACTTTGCCAGAGTCATTTCCTTAAATTTTGAGGCTCTTTGGAGAAAGCGAAAAGTGCGACATTTTGTCAAGTGAAAAATGCGACTGCATATTTGCTTGCAAATCCTGACAGGCGGAAAAAAATGCAAAAAGCGACACTGCATTTTTACACGAGATTCCTGACAGGCGACAGCTTCGCCAAAAATGAAAAACCGAAGCGGCATTAAGGTAAAACTCCGTGTATTTTCTAACAGGTGAGAAGGCCGAAGTGAGAGAAAATGAAATGCGACACTGTGGTAGAACTCCGTGTAATTTTGCAGATTGTGTAAAAACACTTGTAAAACTACAGACTGTAAAAGAACGGGGGAAAAATCGCAGAACTAGATAAAACAATGGATGAAGATTTAAACCAATTAGTCGATTGGTAAGAAGGAGAATAATCCAACACTCTCCCTTAATCTGAATCCTTGAATGCCTTGACCTTCAAACTTAGTTCTACACAGAATCTTCTGTGTGTATTCAAACTTAATGCTTTGTTAAAAATATCAGCTGTCATATCTTGCGTTCTACAGTACTACAATCTGACCTCGTCGTTGAGAACTTTGCTTCTGACGAAATGATACTTCAGTTCAATGTGTTTACTCCCGTAGATGTAACTTGGTAGTTACGTCCCTCACGTCATATAGTGATTTCAGGATGTCCCAAACACCTTTTGGCGTTTTAGCTTCAGCTATGTGTCCAATCTATGTATATGATATATTGAGGATAATAAGCACGAAAGCTTTACCGTCCTTCGATTTCCACTTTGAGTCGTCGTCTTCAGGTTTTACTTTTGTACCTGTAACAACATCCCATAATTTGCTGGCGATTAGCAAGGTCTTCATCTTAAATTTCCACAAATGATAATTGGATCCATTCAGCTTGTCTGCGATAAGACCGGCTTTACTTTGAGAATCCATCTGGAACTTAGCCTGTCGATTGTATCGATGACGCTAAGATGTAGTAATCCCAACGATAAGAAACCAATTCTCTTATACTGAAAGATTGGAAAGAACTGAAGAGTTTGATATCAATTTGATATTGCGAAAGATATCAAGTATTAGAGCTTTCGCTCTGATATCATGAAGGAATCAGATAAAGAAGTAGTGAAATAGCTCTGATACCATGTCGGAAATAGGTTAGATAATCGTAGCGGAAACTTCCTACTTTCAGTGCATGACTACGCCTATAAAAATTGAACAAAGCAGTAGTGATGGGAATCATGTTCAATCTTAAGCAACTAACTTTGAAATCGCTAGATACTAAGTGATTACGTAACATGAAGTATTGAATTCTCAGACAATTTTATCAGTTACAAAGGAAATACAGAGATGCATGCATTATGACATATACTGAATGCAATAAAAGATAGGTATTGATTCAGAAAAACAAAATCAAATGCTAATGAGCGCAAAAAATTAGTGGATAGAAACCGCCCACTCTAAGTTGTCTATGAGTAACTGAGGATAAGTCTGATAACAAGCAGCTATGCTGATAAGCAATAGCGCAATAGCACCTCTAAAATACTCAAGAGAGTTCAAGCTTAAAAGCTTGATAGAGAGCTAACTTGCAATATTTGCTGATATTAAACCGCTTATATTAAAACTGTATGAATATGATCGGCTATTAATACTAAGAAATTAGGTCGTCAATTGCGATTGCCAGTTGGCTGGTATCCGCTGACATCCATCCGGTTCCTTGTCATTGATTGCTAATAAGCGATGAAAATCGGCGAAATTGGTTTTGTCTGCATAAATGAACCAAATTGATTAAAACAGCCACAGGCGACATTGTCGCAAAAGGCGACAGTATCGGGATTTTGTGAAAAACGCGACAGTGCCTTAAAAACTGATTTAGGGTTGCTCTACACTTTGCCAAAGTCATTTCCTTAACTTTTGAGGCTCTTTGGAGAAAGCGAAAAGTGCGACATTTTGTCAAGTGGAAAATGCGACTTTGCATATTTGCTTGCAAATCCTGACAAGCGAAAAAAATGCGAAAAGCGACACTTCATTTCTACACGAGATTCCTGACAGGCGACAGCTTTGCCAAAAATGAAAAAAGGAGCGACACAAAAGTAAAACTCTGTGTATTTCCTGACAGGTAAGAAAGCCGAAGTGAGAGAAAATGAAATGCAACACTGTGGTAAAACTCCGTGTAATTCTGCGGATTGTGTAAAAACACTTGTAAAACTACAGACTGTAAAAGAACGGGGAAAAACCTTAGAACCAGATAAAACAATGGATGAAGATTAAAACCGATTAGTCAATTGGTAAGAAGGAGAATAATCCAACACGTCGAGCAGCCTAGCGCTGGGCAGGTCCAAGGCTCCCGAGCAACATGGCGCCTGGCAAGTCAAGCCCCATGCACCGGCGTCGTTGCCTCGAGCACTCGCACATGACAGATAATGACAAATTTGCATATATATGGCTTCAAAGGAATTTCCCTTAATGATTATGGGATAATTCTCTAATTGCCCGGTGATGTGACGCATCGAGTAGCCATTTTTTTTTTTAAATGAGTGGCTCATAGGCCACCGGGCCCAAACGAGTGTGTGTCTGGGAGATACGGAGACCCCACTCCAATGGACAAGATCACCTTTTAAGAGCCCCATAAGGCACTTGTCAAATTCAGCCTAGTTTGGTTGGTCTTTATTTGGATGACCTCAAAATAGTGAGTTTCGTTTTTGATGCCATAAAAATCCTTGAGACTTGTTGCTTTTCCTTGGCATTAGTTGCACATTTTTGTGATGTCCCATATTTATTTCTCTCCTCACAGCTTCATGTTGCAATTTTAGGGTGCACATTCGTATCTCATCACAAAAATTCCGCTTTGCAACAGTAGGCCCTGATTTTTTCTTGGCAATCTCATCGTTCTTAATGTTGATGCCCAAGCCCTCAATCTTTTCCTTAGAGATATCAATCTTTATGGCGACAATGTTGATGCCAACATTTCTATCTCACAGGGAAATTTCTGTCTTGTTAGAGACGCAGCTGATTATTGTCTCCAACTATAATATCCCCAAAACACTCTCCAGTCTTTAATACAGATTGTGCGCAATAAAAGAGCACTAGACTCTCACAACCACAGACCAAGAGTGGTAATGTTGTCAACTATGTATATTATATAAATTATTGGATGCACTCTCCAGTCTTTAATAAAATCATAAGATGATTGTGGACCATAAAGCCCTTTACGCTCTGCAGTTTAGGATCATTTCAGGCATCAAAATACTTAGCACTGAAGAAGCAAGTCTGAACAGATCTTTAGGTTCTTTTCTTATTCTGTAAAGATATAAAAGATTCTGGAAACAACGAAAATCAGGCTCTTAAGACAGACTGTTGCAACCTGCACACAAAGAGACGCAAGTTCTAAGTACGAACTGCTCTTTAAATAGATGCTTTCTTAGCCATATAGGACTTCAGAAGCCATAAAATTTTGAAAAAGGAACAGGAGAACTCCCACGCGATTTTGTGGCGCGGGCGAAACTTGTATGCGTAAGGATTTATCTAGAAAAATTAGTCGAAAACTTTGTGCTCGACTTTCATGGTTATTTTCAGAGCCTCAAATTGTGCCGAAGACAGATTAACTTCACAAATGCGGTTGCAATTAGCAGTTGCAGTTGCTAAAGAAGTATTCCGTCAGTTACATTTAGGATCTGAGCAGTCGTGGGGAAACAACTATCCTCTAAAGCACATCCTTCCCCTTGCTTTTGAAAAACATGCAAATTACGTGTTGCTTTCGATTTGTCACTCTTAACTAAAATCTCGTACGCCCCATATGAAAGTTAAAATTGTCATGTTTCAGTTCTCAGTACTTGCACGACATTCTACAGTCTTGGTGCTTGGAGGCATCAGCACCTTGTCACCAAACAATTTATTCAAGTGCAAACTTAGGAATCTCGGTAATCACATAGGGAGCTTTATCTTTCGACAGCTGAACAAAGAAGTCAGTCATAATAGACTCGTAGGCTGGCAACTTCTCATATCCAGGAAAGTAATTTATGTCAATCACATTATATCTGTTTTTTGCTTTTGAATCGCGGATCAAATCAAAATTGAAGAGGTGAAGTCCGAGAGTTTTTGTCAAGCCTTTTGCAAGACCTGAAATGAAGTTAGTTGAAGGCATTTCCGCTTGTAAAAGATCGGCGACGGCCGAGGCAGATTGTTCCAAAGCCCTATTGGAAATCTGATTAAAGGAAAGAATACCTTCGTTCGTGTTTTTCTCATCGTCCTGGACATCAGGTAGAGAAGTCCTAACAACACATTTAGAGTACTCTCCAGCCACGTAGACTTTGAACAGGATGCCTCCATGATTCACAAACTCTTGAAGAACCACCGGCGCCTGAACCTTTTTCAAGCCTTCGGCAGTGAATATCAGAGACATGTCATGAGCTTTGACACTTCCGTTTGCAACAAGGGGCTTAGCAAGTATAGGAAATTTCAGACCAGTCAGTAGCTCGACGTTGCTGATGTCTTGACTTTCGTTGACTACGGACTGCTGGGGAATGCCGACGGTTTCTTCTCCCTCGCTCAGTTGGAGATTCTCCACAGCCTCAAGCATGGAAAGGCGGTTGTGCAGCCGCTCTATGGAAGCAGGTGGATCAATCACCAGGACACTAGGATGAGTCTGCTGGTAATTTGAAAGTCGTTTATACCACTCCTCGTGATATATCTTATGCATAATAGCATCGAATGGACCTTGCTCCTCAAGAGGATTATCAGTATCAATGGATACAAAATGAATTCCTCTGCTCTCTGCGTGTTCCAGAAATGAAGGCAAAAACATTCCGGGCAACTTCTTTGCCGGTAATGCATAACCTACCACAAATCTTGCACCAATTGCCATAATAAGCTTGATATATCACCTACTCAAAACTCGACAAACTTGAATTAAATCTGATATATTACTAGCAGAACTTGTATAGCCTTGATATGTTATTAGAAAATCGTATGAATCTGATATCTTACTATCAAAACTTGTATAAACTTGAAAGATAATATATTGTAACCCCAATATTGTTGCGTGTGGAGCTTGGTGCAGAGTGCATCAGGCTTGCAAAAATGATGATCGGGAATGAAGAAGATGTTCAAGAGCAAAGATCTTCAGATTTCGACACGACCTTGCAGGATTTCGACAATATTTATGCACCTGGTCGGCACAAGCAGAACAGTGAAATCCTTTGATTTAGAAGCATGCAACGATCGATTCAAACGCGCTTCTGACTGGAAAAAATCTTCAGCACACACACACTATTCGGGATTCATTCATTCGGGATTCATTCATTCATTCGGGGCTTTGACTAGGACTATTTCTTATGAAACTTGGAAATTTGAAAGTTTGGAAGTTGAAAAGGAGCCAATATCATGTAAGTATTTTTTGGGCTTATCTTCTTGGTTGGCATTGAGGCAAGGTGTGGGCCATATGCACAATGGCATTTACTATTTAGTAGGCCCTCCGCCCGCCCCTTTTATGGAGAAGAGTGTAAGAGCTTAGTAGAGGGACCAAGTTGTCTCCAATGTCCATGCCTCAATGTGCATTGGCACATGTGACATGAATTCCATGGATTCTCTCAAAAATCACTCCCCATTTAAGTTCTTAGACTTTTATTAGTATCTAGTCTTGCCAACTTCAAGCTATCTTTAGATGTCTACTCTAGAGGGCTGTTCATAGAGGGTTGTTCGTCACCCCGCACTCTATAGCCCTACAAATGCGAACCTTACCATCTTCTTTCAAATGAATTCATGTCACATGGGGAATTAAGAGCGGAGTAACTTTATCTATGTATCTGGAACAAAGAGCAGTACCCATCCCGAGTTTCAAGGGCAACGGGACCCCTAAGCACCTTGCTCCCCCACCTCCCAATTAATAGGGGCATGAGGCTTTTGCAACCCCACATAATAGGAGCATGAGACTTTTACAAAGGCTACTTGGTGGAGGTAAGAGCAAAAGGTCTCGCCTCATGAATTTGTATATTTAACAATGCACTTTATTAGGGATAGATCTATGGTGGAGAGGGCTCAAAATATTTTAGTACACAAGCAAGGATATAATCGATATTGCCCTTCACTTGTAAACATGAGGTCGTGGGTTTGATATTCCATCCCCTCCATTAGTAAAAACCAAAAGGCATGCATATTGGGGTTAAGTGAACTTCAAAAAATGGACATATCCTCCACATTAATAGAATGCAAGGGCAAGTGGCCTCGATTTTAGTTTGGACAATATAATAATGTGGCTTGAGACCATTGCGCCCCCACCGCTTATGTTGAAGGAAACCTAAGTAGGAGGTACGTGCAAGTGGCCTCAATTTTAGTTCTAATTGAGGGTAAGTGGGAATGGGTTTCTTCCTAGTCATTAACGATGAGGGTGCAAGGAGGGCCCACCCTCATCCAAAGGTGGAGCCTAATTGGCACGATGATATATCCACTTGGATGAATTCTTCTCATCATTGGGTGACAGTGGACCACCCTACACCCTCAGTTGTGGTTAGGAATAAACTTCTCCCAATAAGTGAGCATGCCTATGGACCCTCGTCGACAAGTAGACACACCCCATGTTGGCATTCATTCTTGCCATCTAGGGATAAGCGTCACCTATTGTGGAAGGAGGGGGCGAGCTCACTTAAAGTCATCTCAACAAATGAGAGAAATTTATTTTGGGCCCTCTCCACTTACCGAGCTGCTCTGTAAACCATGTTTACCCCAAATAAGTGGTGGCAACACGAGCCTATCAACAACTAAGTGCATCAAAATATTATCCGAACTCAAGCTACTTGCACTTAGATCCATCAAGTGGCCTTGTGTGAGTGCCTCTACTCCTAACATAACAAGGACTCCACTTAGGCCCATTTCCCACCTCGGGCAATGCCCATCCCTACTAGACTTGCACTTTGCATGTTCCAATGCCCATTAAGAGACTCTTTGACTTTTAATGAAATGCAAATGTTTTGTAAAATGTCATTAGGAGGCAAGCTTTGAATTTTATCTTTCAAGTTAGAAAGCTAAAATAATAGGTCTACAAAGCCAAAGCTCCTAAGAGCACTTTATAGATTTGTCATGATACATGTTTTGAAGGGTGGTTTAAACCTTGATTCACTTTTTATGTATTAGGAAATCGATTTGCTAGTGATCTTCCCACCTAGTAAAATGGCCAGCAAATTATGGGCAGTTCTATAGGCCAAGCCATTATTGAATGGCCATTGGATGTCATTAAAAAATCCTTTGTTAAGTGCAAAAAATGACAAGCTCTTTCAAGCTTTTATGGCTAGTACAAAAATGACAATTCAAACTATGCCAAACAAAGACCATCACCAAGGTCTCGCCACCAATTCATAAGTAATGCAAATGTTGGCATGATCCATATACCGGAAGAACATTAAAAGGATTCACGAATAATTCACTTGAAAAGTAAAACATGAGTCAACAAATAAAGTTGAATGTTATCATGAAATGCATCTTGATTTCCAAGGGGGCTTGAACTTAGGACCAAAGGAACTTCTAACGGACTAAGCTAACCAATGTTATCATAAAATGGCATCATTCATCCCCAAAAAAACATGTGTGCTCAACAAATTCCATTCTTGTTTTGTACACACTTGCATGGCTAGTTTAGATTATCAGTCCTCCCCTCCTTTCTTAGTATGCTTGAGTTGTCATTATGATACACATGGAATGGAAAACTGCAATCATCTTTGCTACGGGTAGTTACATCATAGTTATTGTGCCTAGAACCATTGCCTTGCAAGTTAAGTTAGTTGCTATTAACAATTCAAGTGTGATGAGATTTTCATCAAGATACGAATCCTCACCAATGACATGTATGCCAAGACAATTTCAAAAGAATAAGTACAACCAAGAGTAAGTGAATCATTGACATTCATAAATGTTTATACATGTCAAAAAAACCATATGCGTTCCATATTTATGCACCAAAAGAATGGTCATGATTCAAAAAGAACAATGACATCTTTTTATATATGCACCAAAGCACCACATTATGTAAATAGTTTATGTATTTTTCAAGTCCAGCACATCAATTTTTTCAATGCTTATTAGGGTGGTTTCACAGAGTGGGGGGGGGGGGGGGGGTAAGTCCAAAAGACTCAAATGCTCTACTTTGATTGGTAAAGCCACATCGGGGGTAAGTGGTGGGCCTTTTATCTACCCTCTAATGAAAGACAAATGTCTGATCTAATTTGAACCTAGACATTAAATGCCTTGCACTCCAAATGAAAGGGGCTTTCACATGGAATGATGCGGAGGGTCCTGGGGCTTTCGAATTGGGGGGGGTAACTGCATATTTTGAAATGGACCTAGACTCTTCCATGTGAAACCACCCTTAAAGTGGTTGGGCCCAAATACTCTACCTTGATTGGTGGAGCCACTCCAAGAGGCCTCCTCCCATATCATAAGGGGTGAGGGTTTTCCCTAGGTGGCATTGAAAGGTGCCAACTATTGGGCAGCGGCGCTGATACCACTAATGAAATGAGATGATATGAACTAGATGTTCCAATATCTCTTGAACAAATTCAATCTCAAAATTGGAATTTTTTTAGTTTCTTAAAGTTAGATTTAGTAATCCTAACTATAGTGTTGTGGGCTATACAATTATCTGGTAAAACAAAATGAACTGATAGTGTGGAATTAAAGTCAGAACGACAACAACCTTCAACGTATCTGAGATCTACTATGAGCCAGAATCTTGTAACTTTCAGATGTAAAACAAATTAATACTTCTGATGGCTGATAACATAGGAGTCAATGACATTCGTTCTACTACCCCCTCAAGGTATTGTAGACAACCATGGAAAGTGTAGTCGTTAACATTGTGGAAGCTATAATGAGGATGATGATTGATAACACAAATTAATACCTCTAATAGCTGATAACATAGGAGTCAATGACATCCATTCTACTACCTTCTTGAAGTGTTGTAGACAACCATGGAAGTGTAGACGTTATCACTATGGAAATATGATACTTGTAGTGTGTTATCACAACAAGAAAGAGTGAGTAAAATCAAATAATTCAAGACACAATAATGTGCAAGAAAAATCCAATCTATGCTTCAATTAAATGAGCTGAGTACAGTGATTCTTTATGAATCTGGTGTTTAGAATAAGCTAGAATACAGACAACTACAATGTTTGTCATGAAATAGCTTACGATCATGCGTAGCACAATGTGCCTCACACTACTTATATCTCATTCACTAACTCTATGCTAGTTCGATGATGGAAGATCATTCGAATGCTTGCACACACTTTCTATCTTGAACTAATCGATGTATACACATCTATTGCATCTTCTGCTTCTTGTGCATATCTTGTTCATGTCTCAGTATACATTTATTATATATATATATATATATATATATATATATATATATATATATATATATATATATATATATATATATATATATATATATATATATATATATATATATATATATATATATATATATATCATAGGTCCGGCGGATCCCAGTACCGCGGGACCATACTGGTACCGCGGTACCACAATATAATATATTATTTAATATTTTATATTTTTTTAAATTTGTTTTAACCTAATGCCACCTTGAATGCTGCCCCTTGTGGTAGCATGACCGTCCCCGACAGACAGCGACTACTGGACACCTACGGGCCGCGGCTCGTGGCAGGGGAGAACACCATTTCGGAGGGCATTCTCCAATGTTGCACCGCTCCTTATGTGGCTGACCCAGAGTTGATGCCTGCTTGGCTGGCACGCACGAGGAGAGAGAGTGCATCCTCCTCCGGTCCCTTTGTCCCTCATCCCCCTCAGACAGTGGATCCTGTCCCATCGCGTCCACCAGTTGCCACTGCGGTTCCACCACCACCCACTGTTGCTCGCACTCCACCAGTCTACGACTTTCTCATGGACTCTCCGCCCACCGAGCAGGCCCAGGATGCTACTGGGTGGGCCTTCGAGCATGTGGAAGAGATTTCTTCTTCCTTCCCTTCCCATCCAGATGACCTCCTCAGTGTGAAAGATTCAACTAGTTTCATCACATTTTGCAATATTTCCATATTTGGCATATTGAGGCCAAAACTTGTTTTAGACGTAGAGGTTGACTTTTCAAAGTTCATTAGTCTAAATTTTATTTGAATAAACACTTTTTGAAAGTGTGGGAAAGATAGAATGCGAGTCTATCTCATTTCATGCTTATACATGGTTCTCTTGGGTTCTACTATCCATTGGTGCACTATCTTGGTGATTGCTTGCAATTCTATGTGTAGAATGATCTATATTTGTTATTTTTGGATCCACACGTGTGAAATACAGTAGCTTGCTAGTTTTGTATGGACAGCAACAGTACATAATCATTTCATTCAGGTTTGATCAAGTTCTATTAGTGTTTGCATCTCAAATTGTGTGTAGATGCTGATTTTTCTACATTGGTGAAATTGGTAGTGTATTTCTCTTTCTAACCAAAGATCATTCAAGTAGATTGGATCTTAAGGATCTGAAATCTTTCACATGGTATCAGAGCTTGTGTTTCAGGTTATGAAGGAGGAAATCAGATCTATCAATGATTTGGTGAAGATATCAAGTCTAGAGCATGCTAGAGAGGATTCTACACCAAAAGTGGATTTTTTGCTTTTGTAGATTGGATCTTTTGTAGTTCAAAACACTAAATAGGTCAATATACTTGTTCAATTCCGTTTTTTGAATTCACATGCTGGATTTGGCTGATTTTTGGATCATTGGTTCAGCCTAAGTGGTGGCTTATAGATTGCATATCAATTTTTCAGCATTTGCATGTAGATTTGGAATAGTCAATTTTTTGTGATTTTGTCAAAACCCTAATTTTGATTGGATCTCTAGATAGTGAGGTTGCTGGACTTCATTTGAGTGTATTTCAATCTTAGGAAGTGGCAAAAGTCATTAGATTGAGGATAGATCATAGGTTGATCAAGATTCCATGATTCTATGTGTTGATTTGCTTAGATAAGTGCTACAAGAGAATTTGTGAAATAGTTTCAAATCTTGGTGATTTCTTTTGAAAGCATTTGTTGTTGTTCAAAGGAGTGCTTTGTACATTGAAATAGGTTGAAAGAGAAGATCATGTCATTGCTACATGGCAACCTCAATTGGAGTCATGTTGGAAGCCAATGATAGGCTTACCTCAAGCAACTATTCATTATGGAAAGTGAGGATGGAGTCACTTCTTGAGATGAATGATGTTTTGGATATTGTTGTAGGTTTGGAGGAGAGACCAGCAACACAACAAGATCAATTGAGGTATGACAAGAGGGCCAAGAAGGCTCTACACATGATAAAGATGAATGTTACCAATGAACTTCTCAAGGAAATTGGTAAGTGCACATCATCTTTGGAGGCTTGGAATTCATTGAAGAAGCTTTATGAATCCAAGTCTACTTCTAGAGTGTTGACTCTAAGAAGGCAAATCTTTTCTTGTTTGCAAAAGAATGAAGAAAGTCCAAGTACTTTTGTTTTGAGAATGAAAGCATTGAATGATGAGTTAGCTTGCATAGATGAAAGCATTAAGGAAGGAGAGCTTATTCGTGATTCTTAATGGCTTGTTGGATGCTCATGCTAACATTGTTCAAAGTATTGCTACTCAAAAGACTTTGCCAAGTTTGATGGATCTTCAAGAGATCTTGATCAATGAGGAATATAGGCTTCAAGCAAGAGGTGGATCTACATCGACACTTCAAGAGGATGCTATGTTCACAAAGGGCAAATTCAAGGGCAAAACCAAAAGCAAGTGGTCTAAAGGGCTAGATCAAGTGGATGCTTCTTCAAGTGGCAAAAAGAAGGATAGATCAAAGCTCAAGTGCTTCTATTGTGGCATCAAAGGACACTTTGCAAGTGAGTGCTACAAGAAGAAGAGAGATCAAGGAGACAAGCAAGGTAATCTTACTCTTGATGAGGATGGTTTGGATGTGCAAGATGCAAATGATGATGCTTTTGTGATTTCTTCATGTATGCTTGCTAATGATGGAGATCTAGATCCTTGGTGGATCGATAGTGGAGCAAGTTCACACATGATCTTTCACAAAGAGTACTTCACTTCTTTGTTGGCATATGGAGATGACAAGAGGGTGATCTACACAGCCAATGATGGTGAGTGTGCAATCAAAAGGATTGGCACAATTCCTATTTCTCTCTCTACAAATAGGAATGTTCATTTGGAGGATGTCTTGTTTATTCCATCTATTACCAAGAATTTGCTTAGTGTGAGTCAAATGCTAAGTAAGGTCCTCAAGGTGGAGTTTGATGGAGATGCTTGTTTGATCAAAAGGAAGGATGTCTTGATTGGAAAAGGTAAAAGGCAAGGGAAGTTGTTCAAACTTGATGCTTGTGTTATTGCTAACCAAGTTGGATGTGTTGCAAGGGAGCAAATTTCTATTCAAGAGGTTTGGCACAAAAGGATGGGACACCTCAACTTCAAGTCATTGGAGGTAATGGCAAGGAAGAAGGTTGTGATTGGTCTTCCAAGTTCCTTAAGTAATGACAAGCATGTTTGTGAGTCTTGTGCTTTGTCTAAGTCACATAGACTACCTTATACTAGATCTATTTCTAGATCTACAAAGCCTTTTCGACTTGTACATTCAGATATTCATGGATTCACTACAATTAGCAATAGTGGAGCTAAGATGTATGTAACATTCATTGATGATTTTAGTAGATTTTGTTGGATCTATCTACTAAAAAGCAAGGATGAAGTGTATGATGTCTTTGTCAAGTTCAAGAATGCAAGGGAGAACCAATTTTCCACAAAGATCAAGTGCTTGAGAGGTGACAATGGTGGTGAGTACATATCTAACAAGTTCAAGGCCTTTTGTGATGAGCATGGGATCAAGAGGGAGTATACAACATCAAGGACCCCACAACAAAATGGAGTGGCTGAAAGGAAGAATAGAACTTTATGTGAAAGTGCTAAAGCTATGAGGTTAAGTGCTAATCTTGACAAACCATTTTGGGATCAAGCTTTGTTGTGTGCCAATTTCTTGTGCAATAGGTGGCCGAGTGCTATTTTGAATGGAAGGACACCTTTTGAGATGCTATTCAAGAAGAGGCCGAGTGTCAACTTTCTAAGAAACTTTGGATGCACATGCTATGTCAACATTACTCTTGATGATAGGACCAAGGAGGATCCATCTTTAAGAAGAGGTATTTTTGTTGGATATAGTGAGGTGAGTAAAGCCTACAAGGTTTACATTCCTTCTACTAACAAAGTGATTGTTGGTAGAGATGTCATTTTTTATGAGGGAAACATTCCAAAGGTGTCTTCAAGCATGATTGATGGTAAAGTAGATGGATCTAACATTCTTGATGTTGATGAGAAGGATCCTACTTTGGATGGTGGTGATGATGGACCTTCATCAAGTCAAAAGCCAAGGAGAACATCAAGAGAAAGACAAGTACCTTCAAGGCTCACATATGATCAAAAGGGTAAGCAAGTAGTTTCTGGAAATTATGTTGCTTTCCTAACCTCTTTGGATGAGCCTACAAGTGTAGATTAAGCAAGGAAAGAAGAGGAGTGGATCCAAGCAATGGATCTTGAGTATCAAGCTCTTATGAAGAATGGAACATGGAGATTGGTGGAGTTGCCTAAGGACAAGAAAGCTATTGGATGCAAATGGATCTTCAAGGTGAAGACAAACCAAGATGGATCTATCAACAAGTACAAGGCAAGGTTAGTGGCAAAAGGATATGCTCAACAACAAGGAATTGACTATGATGAGACCTTTGCACCCGTGGCAAAGATGGCAAGCATTCGAGTCATCATTTCACTTGCTACAATTTATGGATGGGATCTATGGCAAATGGACATTTCAAATGCATTCTTGAATGGTGATCTTGAGGAGGAAGTATACATGGAGCAACCCGAGAGCTACATCTCATCAACAAAGCCAAATCATGTGTGTCTTCTACAAAAGAGTTTGTACGGCCTTAAGCAAGCACCAAGGAGTTGGGGTTATGCTAAGCTTAACACTTTTTTACTCTCTCAAGGCTTTGCTATGAGTGAGTATGATCATTCACTTTATTATAGGTTTGCTGGAAATGATGTTACCATCTTGCTAATCTATGTGGATGATATCATCTTGAGTGGTGGAGACAATCAAGATGTGGAAGATATCAAGAATGCTCTTAAGAAGGAGTTTGAGGTGCATGATCTTGGTAATTTGCATTACATTTTAGGAATAGAAGTCATTAGATCTTCTCAATCTACTTTCATTTGTCAAGAGAAGTATGCTAATTCTATTCTAGAAAGATTTCATATGGTAGATGCAAAAGCTATTGATACACCTATGGAGTCTCATGTAAAGCTTACTATAAGAGGTAATGAAAGATCCTTCAAGGACATTACTCTCTATAGAAAGCTAGTTGGTTCACTCATCTATCTAACTATTACTAGACCTGATCTAAGCTATTGTGTTGGAAGATTGAGTCAATTCATGCAAGATCCTAGTGAGGAGCATTGGAAGCTAGGAAAGCGAGTTTTGAGGTACATCATTGGAACTCGAGATTTTGGCATATTGTATGAGGGATCATCACCTAATCTTTTTGGATTTTCAGATTCGGACTATGCTGGAGATGTAATGGATAGGAAATCCATTAGTTCTTATTGTATTTTCATAGGTGATGGAGCTATATCATGGATGTCAAAGAAACAAGCCACTATCTCATTGTCATCTAGTGAGGCTGAGTACAAAGCTCTTACACATTGCACAAAGGAGATGGTATGGATCAAGAGGATGATCAAGGATCTTCACTTGCTGGATTTTTTAGAGAGCCCAATCATCTTTTGTGACAATCAATCAGCCCAAAGAATGGCATCCAATCCTATCTTTCATGCTGAGTAAGCATATTGAGATACAATATCATTTTGTGAGGGAGCGAGTCATTGCAAAGGAGGTGGAGTTTCAACATGTGTCTTCAAGGGAATGTGTAGCTGATATCTTCACCAAAGCATTGGGAAAAGACTTGTTCATGAAGCATAGGACTTCACTTGGAGTATTATCAAAGTCTATGCTAAAACTAGTTGAAGAGAGAGTGTGAAAGATTCAACTAGTTTCATCACATTTTGCAATATTTCCATATTTGGCATATTGAGGCCAAAACTTGTTTTAGACTTAGAGGTTGACTTTTCAAAGTTCATTAGTCTAAATTTCATTTAAATAAACACTTTTTGAAAGTGTGGGAAAGATAGAATGCGAGTTTGAGTAGACTCAATTTGAATAAGTTGGGTACATTGAATCTAGACCCAAAATTGGTAGGGTTAGCATTTTGGTGAGAAAGCCAAGTGGCCAAATAGGGTTTGGACCTGCTATAAAAGGATGTAACTCGTGGAGAGAGTCATCTTCTCTCTTCTCTATCTCATTTCATGCTTATACATGGTTCTCTTGGGTTCTACTATCCATTGGTGCACTATCTTGGTGATTGCTTGCAATTCTATGTGTAGAATGATCTATATTTGTTATTTTTGGATCCACACGTGTGAAATACAGTATCTTGTTGGTTTTGTATGGACAGCAACAGTACATAATCATTTCATTCAAGTTTTATCAAGTTCTATTAGTGTTTGCATCTCAAATTGTGTGTAGATGCTGATTTTTCTACATTGGTGAAATTGGTAGTGTATTTCTCTTTCTAATCAAAGATCATTCAAGTAGATTGGATCTTAAGGATCTGAAATCTTTCACACTCAGCCAACAGTTTTTGTACCCCATGCCAGATGTTGCCCCTCCACTAGTGCACCCCACCTATGCTGCTGCACCCATCCCTGCCAGTGCATCCCACTCTCCCCATTCCACGTCTACAGCCGATGCATCCACCAGTGCCTAGCCTGTCGCGTCATCATCCATTCCCGTCACGGTTGGTGCACCCTGCTGGAGGTCCACCACCCGTCGCCCACCAGGGAGAGCCCTTGTGCAGCAGACCATTTGCGGCGCGCATCAGCCTCACATGGACAGAGAGGCCACACAGGCCGTGGCCAGTCTGATTTACGAGCTGAACCTGCCCTTTGCCATCACCGACTCTGAGCCCTTCAGAAGGGCCTTCCGCCTTGCACAGTCTGTCAGCCCTAGCTGGAGAGTCCCTAGTTCAGAGGTTGTCCGCACACACATGCTGAGGGATAGGGTCGAGTCCTTGTCTAGAGAGATGGAGCCTCTACGTCGGCAATGGGCCACTTACGGTTGCAGCATCATGTCCGATGGCTGGACTGATGTTAGGAGGAGGCCGATCCTCAACATACTGGTCTCCAGCTGCATGGGCACACAGTTTTTTTAGGGCAGTGGATTGCAGCAGGGGGGGGAGAGTCATATCTGCAGAGTTCATGTTTGATGTCATCAGGTCTTCCATCCTAGCCATAGGCCCACAACATGTCATCACGGTGGTGACGAACAATGCCACGAACTGCATTCAGATGGGTGTACTGCTAGAGGCCGAGTTCCCTCATATTGTTCATACCCCCTGTGCAGCCCACCGACATAGACCTTCTGATGGGGGACATTGGAGCACTTCCCTGGGTTAGAGCCATCGTCCGGGAGGCCCTCTTCCTGGTGACTTTTGTCACCAGAAAGAGGGGCACACAGTTGATGGCAGAGAGAGAGAGGGAGCTTGTCGAGATGAGAGAGAGAGAGCTTGGGCTTGAGCACAGAGAGCCCTCATTGTATGAGGCAGATGAGCCAGTGTTAGAGGATGAGCATGATGAGGATGATCCCATTCGGGTTGTGTTTGCCAGACCAGAGAGGGATGAGGCAGATTATACAGGTGCAAGGCACACGCCACAGGCAGGGGTCACAGGTGCATCATGTCGCAGAGGTGGGACACATGGCACACGTTATACCAGCAGACAGGTAGGGCACACAGGGGGGGGCGGTGGCATACCTACCTATGTCGACATGATGGAGGAGGCTCTTGATAGAGGGCGGAGTGGTTTAGATGTCGGTCCCGCAGATGTTTGGATGCATGCAGCACAGAGTCATGGTCGTTACTACGACAGCACACCAGAGGAGGCACCTGATGACTTTCATTGCATAGATTGGGAGGCCATGCAAGGTCTACAGGGTGCACATGATGAGGCACGGGATGAGGCTTGGGTTGATTCCGGGGTTGGTGCACAAGATGATTCAGAAGTTGGTGCATAGGATGATTTAGAGGCAGGTGCACAGGATGAGTCCCAGAGCCCAGAGCATTTGTATTCGGATGCCCAGCTGGCCGACTTGGTTGCCACATTGGATTCAGAGGCCCAGCAAATGCCGAGTGTCAGGGCGCCCCCATCATCTCTTGCCAACATGCCATACACGAGGGTAGAGAGAGAAAATGCATCAAGAGCTCTCGGGTAGAGAGAGAAAGCTAGAAATCCAACCAGAGCAGCCGCATGAGGTGCCTACAGTTCCTCCAGCTTCTCAGAGGATGTATGTGCGTCACACAGCTCCTCCAGTGCCACCGATGCCATTTAGGCCTGCAGCCCCTCCATCGCTGTCCACTTCTGCTGCACTAGGTCTCCATGGCAAGCCACCATCTGTGCCCAGGTTTTCTCTTGCAGCGCCCACATCCACAGTGGCTCCTCCAGTGGCAGCACCCACGTCACATCCTCCTTTGGCAGCACCCAGGATGTACCAGTACCGGCCACCACATCGCCCCTTTCAGTACATATCGCCACTGTACTCGCTCCTGCAGCAGCTCCAAGATGAGGGCAAGGACTTTTGCAGTTTGATTCTCTAGGATAAGTAAGACAACTTGGTATTGATCTCAAGGAATCTGATGGAATGGTTAATAATCAAATTTCGAAACATAATTTATCTAAACCTAGGATATATTGCTATCAATTAAGTAATCTTTTATTGCATGAGTGATGTTGATTGTTTTGCTGCCATAGTGTATTTGTATCATTTATATTAGTAAAATTTTTTGGTGATTTTAAGATTTTGGAAGGTGATATACATAATTGTGTTCTAAGCTTTCAAAATAAACGTTAACGAGATTCAAAATACTCGCCTAGAGTGGTAATAATCCCTAGAGAATACTAGTGCATCCAAAGCAAGACAAAAGCACAATCTTCACTTCACTTGGTAAGAGCTTAAAATCTGCTTTCACCAAAGTGGATAAAATATGCTGTTAGGAATTGGATTCGAGTTTCTTAAATGTCACAAAAAATAGACTAAAAAATTTGACCAACCGCAGTACCCTTACTAATAAAAGGTAATGATCAACAAATTTGAGGTTTATATCAAATGGAAATTTCACAAAAGCTTTGATTAGTCAAGGTTTGTGTGGAATAAGAGAGAAGATTCAAATGTAAATTTCAATACAAAGTTCTCTAAAGGAGCATATTTAACGAATAACTTTGAAGGTAGACCAAAATCATGAGCCAATGCTTCAAGAATGCAAGCATAGGAGCATATCTAATTCTTATAGCTTGAAATAGATCCTCCAATTGTTAATTTTCCAAATATCATTCTAACCTCTTCAAAATGGTTAACGTTAGTGAATTTCTTTCAATATTCACATAATGAGAATTGTTAAGATCCTATGATGCCCTTTAGGCTCAATTGATGTTCATGTTTCTTAGGCTTAAGTGACTTTTTCTAGGGTTAAGATTCTATGACGCTCCCGAGTTCAAATATTGTTCATGGTTTCTAGGGTTCATAGTTGATGTTTTCTTTTTTTAAAGCTTTCCACTATTGTAAAAGTGTACAAATGCAAGTCTATGAGAGGAAGTTTTTAGAAGTAGAACGGATTCAACTTGCAACCTCTATTACAAAGACACCAAAACCTCTCAGTCCAAGACGACCTCCTAGAAGGTGCTTGTGGCAACGAACACCACCGGGTGGAAAGCTATGAATGTTTGTCAAAATCAAAATGTAGGATACATGTTGGCTAGTGAAGTAATATGGCAATTGGTTACTCTTCTATAATGATCTAGGGTAGCCACCTAACAAGTTCAAAAGGTTATTTTCATATGGAGTATATCATACCTAATAAATTCCATTGCAAAATGAGTGTCATATGTCCACAATGAACTACCTAATGTATTGATCACTCATATAATACATCTCATTAATATAAAATTGGAATTAGGTTGCCATCAAAGAAAAATATGGAAACAAAAATGTTTCTACAATGCTATTTCTAAACTAGGGGCATATATATGGTATCGTTTAAGGAACTTAGTAATGCTCTAATTACTTTTTATCTAATATTAAAAATGTAACTCATTCTTTGAGTGAGTGAAATAGGGCCTTGGCATTTTGCGAGTTTCTTTCTTACCATGTGTTCTTTTTATGTTGAGTCATGGCAAGAAAGAAACTCGCAAAATGCCAAGGCCCTATTTCACTCACTAAGATTCTAGCATAAGACATTATCAAGAATTATGATTCTAGCACTTCTTGATAATAAATAAGTAATGCTCTAAGTACTTGTTTATTATCAAGAATTGTGGTTTGGTAGTTAAATTCCCACAATGGAATCCCAAAATAATAAATTTTTGAAATCAATATTTCTTTTTTAGCCTCCAAAGATGGCACGTCAACATGCCAAGCGAAACAACCATATTTTTCTTTTTCGTGTTTCACTTGGCACGTCAGCGTGCTATCTTTGAAGGTTGCAATTTTTTTTTTTCTAGTTGTTTCACTTAGCACATTGGCATTCTATGTTTGGAGGTTGCAATTTTTTTTTAAAAATAGTACATATTATTATTGGCCTTGATTTGCGTAATGTTTTTACTTAAAATTTGGTTCTCAAATGTGTCAAAATACATTTTCTATTTTATAACTGGAATATTTCAACTTATCAAACCTGTAATGTATCCACAAAAATACAATATAATACCTTAAAAGTAGATATTGTTCATGATAGGCATGGTTTGATACCTGAATTGCCACATAGACTACACAGTTTGGTACTTGCATTATCACATAGACTATATAATTTGTTTTAAATGAGAAAGTTGAATGGTTGTAAATGATTCACATGATACAATGGCTCATGCTATGGCGTCCAAGCCTTTTGTGGTATTGAAAAATGAAAAGCCAATTTTAATACGTGACGAAAAAGAAAAAGAAAAGAAAAGTGGACACAATACCATAGAAGGAAGATATGCTAGAGATTGTCGTGACACCTATCAAGAGGCATTGAGAGGATAATTAGTAGTAGATGGAGACAACCAGTGTCACTTTCAAAGTTGTCTCACATTCCAGTCCTCACAAGTGACATGCTTGTTTACATTGAAATCCTTTGAAAATTTTGCATTTAGTTAGTATCTTATAGTTAGAGATAGAATGCAATTAATATTACATGGCATGTCATGTGCTACATAATCAGTGAACCATGGGTAGAGTGAAACTTGCAAAACTTGTAAAAAATTAGTCCAATAGTTAATCTAGATCCATTCATTTTTTGCAATTTTCCTCGCAAAGTCGCACAAATCTCCAAAAATACACAAGAATCGCAAATAAGTGTCTACTCAACAATATTCGGTCAACTATCAAAGGTCGGTCAACTATCGAAGGAGTATCATAGTGTCAACTATCAAACATTGAGTGAAGGCCTGAATGTTCGATTCGAACAACTATCGAATCGAACTCAAGCCTTTTTCAACCTCAACTCAAGTCGATTCAATCAAATATTATCGACTATCTAATTAGCATGATACCACTCTAATTAAAACTAATTACTTGCTTAAACTATTTTAAACACAATGTAATTAATTCTCACAATGATAGTAGCCATGAGTCTATCTTGATAGCGACAACCACGGTCACCACCAATATCCATCTCATACATCATAGCTCAACGTACATATATATCATAGTACCTCGTGGTACCGCTAGTATGGTACCGTCGGTACGGTACCGCCCTGGGATCCGCGGTACCAGGGCGGTACCATTTTTAATATTTTTTTATTTTTTAATATATTTTTAATAAATTCTTTTTGCATATTAACTACCAAAAAAGAACCAAAAAAAAGTAAAAAAAGGGGGTTCTGGGTGTAAAAAAAGAGGGTACAGTACATGATGCAGGGGACTGTTGCAGTGGCACATGGGCACTGCGAGTGAGCAGACCGAGGGGCCAATGAGAGACCAGCACAGGGGGGTAGCATCACATGGGGGCAAGTACAGAGGCACATGGGCATTGTGGGTGAGCAGACCATGGGCCCAATGGGAGACCAACACAGGGGGGAGCATCACATGGGGGCAGGTACAGAGGCACATGGAGGGATGATGGAGATCCACATGGCCGATCAGGCTGTGGGGATAAATAGGCACTCACAATGCCATTGTGGTCGGCATTTTCAGAGGCTGTGAGAGAGCTAGTGATAGACAGTGAGAGAGCAAGCGAGAGCCGGTGACAGGCTGTGAGAGGCTGTTTGAGAGCCAAGGTGCTGTGAGAGGGTGTTCAAGGACCATGGTGCTGTGAGGAGAAGGTCGATCGAGATGGCAGAGCGCATACCACTGAAGCCCGAGGGCGAAGCCAGGAGGAAGCTTGAGGAAAATATCCGAAGGCACAATGAGAGGCATCTGAAGCAAGAGGCAGATATCCGAGAGATGTTGCGACAGACTCGACAGAGAAATCCGGAACCGGAGCCACTCGTCCCCACTGTGGATCCTGTCCCTGCTGTCGAGCTGGATCTGGATGAACAGATCGGAATGTATTTCACACAACGGTAGCTCATCATGGTCAAGGAAAGGGCGGCCAGACGTCGGGCTAACCAGGAGGCAGCTCGGGCTAACCGGGAGGCAGAGCAAGAGCAACAAAACAATGCACCAGACGAGGGCGAGGAGTCGGTGGAGGATCAGTGAGGGATGTTTAGAATAGATAAGGTCCAGCCGTATGTGGCGGACTGTTCCTATGTAGTTTTCGACAGTTTATGGTGCAACAATTAACTAGATGGCTGCTTAAAAAAATGACTATATATGTGATGTTATCCTGATACAACGGTTGAATATATACATAGTTGTTTTTTGTGCAACGCGAGCCTGGTCATGTAAGATGCAATGTCTGTAATTTTTTTAAATGCATATGTATTACGTTTGTTTATGAAATGTCGTTTGGGGTGTACGGGTGATTGTTGTGCTCATGATGTAGGTGCATATATGTGAAGCTAGCATTCACTTCAAACGAAATTAAATGAAAATAGGATTCACACACGCACATAGAATTCGACATAAAATAAAGCATCACATGTACAGAGCGACATACGCACAATGTGCAGCAAATAATGTAGGCCAAACACTGTATATAATGTGAAAAATCATCCGAGTACAATGGTAGACCGTCTGCTAGAGACAAACTACTGAAACTAAAACAACAGAGCCACAATCAATGCTCTAGTTCTGACTCAGACGAATGCTCTGGAGACAACTCAGGGCCCCGAGCTGACTCTCGCAGCCGATATCTCTGCCTGTCTGGAACTGGCATGGACTGTGTATCCGAGGGGGAAGACTCGTCATCCTCATCCTCCCAATCAGCCTCCGCATCAGCCCCCAAGCAGGCCAAACCAACAACACCTGCTCCAACTGGTTGTGATACTGCACCTCCACCTGTACTTGGTGCCCTGCGTGGTCGTCCTCTCCTCCCTGGCAGTTTTTGTGCCTTGCCTTTCTTGTTCGGTGCACCCTTGGGCCTTCTTGGTCTCTTGCGGACAAGAGGAGCTGTCAATGCCTCGTCACCCCCAGGCAAATCACCTGGCTGGCTAGGCTGGGCCCAAGCTGAGGCCGGCTGGGATAGGGAAGCAAAAGAGGGAACTCCCTATGCACCTGAGCGAGGAGGATGAGCTCGTGGAGTGTGCGCCCGTGTAAAAATTAAATTTAAGATGACATGGGGGGGGTCTACTAATGTTTGCATGTCACAATTCCACCAATCTTGATGTAGCACCGACCATTGTGTCTATCAATGCATCCTAGATGCATGATGAATCGCCAGCCATGTCACCCTTCATGACAAGTAGTCAAATCATTTCTTGATACAAATAGTTGGGATACTTACATACATCCACAGAAAATACCCCAGCCACCAAATGTACTTTTTTATGTTATAGCTCCTAGGTTGCAGTTTTAATAGCCCCTCAATGACTGCCTTCTTTTAGTCTTCACCTTGAAGAAACTTTACAATTTTTGCATTCATCGATTCTTCTTTCCAAGCAGGAGATAAAAACTCCCTTAAGATCTATTATTGATAGTCTTTCTTTATGATTATTAAAAACCTAGCACTTTATATTTGCATACACTAGTTCACAAATGTCATTTGCTTGCTTCCAAGTTTGCAAATGCATTAGTTTCCAAATAGGATTATTTTTGTAGGCCTTGGTCTCAATTAGGCTCACATGAATATCTTGTAAGGGCTAAAAACTCCATTAATAATAACTACTATTGATGAAGTCTTTAAACTTTCTTTATATTTATTAGAAATCTAGCACTTTATATTTGCATACAAGGCCTAGCTCACAAGATTCATTTGCTTGCTTCCAAGTTTGTAAATGCATTAGTTTCCAAATAGTAACATGTTTGTTGTGTGGGCCCTGGTTTCAATCAGGCTCACACAAACTGTACATGCCATTTCAGTACATGCATGATGGAAATCTAAAACTTCTTGAAACTATTAGATTCATTGAGATTCTAGGTAAGTGCTGGTTGCAATGGAAAATATTTGCTCTTCAGTCTCCCTTACATACCTTCAATTCTCGCAAATTTATCTTTGAAGTAATGGTTAGAATCCCATATCTAGTAGCAAAAAAACTCTGGAATGTATCGAGAGTAGCAAAATCATCATATTACTCTCCTTGACTTGCATATCCTAGTGCTTACAAGACGAAATGTCCAGTCCACACGGTTGTTAAGATGGAGGGCACAAATTTGTTCAAATTTCCTCTGCCATAGCTGAGTTGGATAAGTGTTGAAGTGCACCTACCTAGGTGCAGGCTCAAATTCCAGCTATTGTGTGAGTGGACATTTGGAGTTTTGTGCTCCTTATCTTGGCCTTGTCATATTTATAGTTTCTTTTTATCATCAACAAGCCTTTGGCCCAGTATCCACCCACGCATGGGTAAGGGAATCAAACTTGGTAGGCAAGCGAAGGTATAAAGCTAGTTAAATTATAAATTTTAAAAAACTAAAAATAAAAAACAACATATTAACTAATTCTTGTCATAAAGACAAAAAGCAAAACAATAGTTTATTCTGCTGCGAATCAGGTCATTCACATTCATCTGAAACTAAAAATACAGATTGTCTGGTGAAACAGCAACCAGACCCAACAAGAAAAATGTACATCCAAGTACACATGCTCCACTAAGGGCCTCAAGGACTCTAGTATATGTTTTTTGTTAAACCTAAAACCTCTCAAAGCCAAAGCAGTTAGATGTAAGTTTTGCTAAAAGCTTTCACAAAAAACCTTAAGTTAACATCCTACCACCTGTGTAATACCCTTCAACAGTCCCTCATTTTCTCTCGAGCAGTTTGACTAGAGATATCTCCTCTCTTAAAACCTAGACGATCACAAGCTGTAAGTTGCTGAGTGGCATTACCAAGATGGAAGTGAATCCCAAGTTATGTCTGGACAAATAGATCACTTCGGAAATGGTGGGCAAATCTATATGAATTTTATACCCTTTCGTTACTTTTTCATCTCAAATGGGAATAATTTACTGGACCATTGAAGGAGGACCATTCTGCATTCATATACTTTCCTGATTGTGAATTACTGCCAGCATTCCTATGTTTGCTTCTAAGTATAAAGTATATTGTTAACAACACTACAGTACATGCACTAACAAAACTGCAGTTAACTAAAACTAAATTTGCATGATGAGCTAAATCATGCTCAATCCATGCCTGAATTACTTTGTTTCGAGTAGCGGGACTAAGGACCACACCTTTTGCTACATCATGATTGCTAACTGCTAATTTGGAGCTTGTTCCAGACTGTGCTTTATCCAAATGTTTACGAGCAGCAGAATAAGCTACATACTTGAAACCGTATGTATAATGAGGACCTGGCCAAAGGCATTTGAATGACCAGAAAGACCAAGAAACCCAGATGTTGTGGAATGTTCTTTCACAGTCCTGCATCACAATATAAACAAAGTGAAAAAACTCTTCTAAATTGAAGACTTTTCTCCTTGGCTGCACAAAAGAGCAAACAACAAAGAAAAAAAGTGAAAACGTTTTGAGAACTAGAGTTAAATTTCAGGCAAAGACAATGCAGTTATTATAGACAGTCTATTAGTTCTGATAGTGCAGAAAATACAGATCTCTTTGACAGTTCTATTTGCAACAATCATTCTGCTAATCTGTTCAATGTTTGTCTGATGCACATATGACAAACATGATTGATGTAAAATGAACATTACCAAATGACTCTTAGACAGTAAAACACCTCACTGTGAACCCAAATTATTGAAAGCCATTACATATTCTGTAGGTTGCAGACTGACGTAGTTTCTATAGTGTACTCATGTATCAACTATAGGCAGATCCCCTGAAGCTATTTTGCTTCATGCTATGAAATCCCTGTAGAGACATGTTGATGATTGTGTCTAGCAGTTTTTTGAAGATTTAGCTTTTGATATGAATGTATAAATTCTTATTATGTGTTATTATGTTCTTACACTGTGGCATTCCTGTTCCCATTCCCATTTTTTGAAGGACGTTCTCATTCCTGTTCCTTGTTCTCGTACTCGTTCCCGTTTCCTGGCCCAAGCTCTCTCTCTCTCTCTCTCATAAGAATGGTGACCCCATGATTCCGAGTAACTACCGCACCATAATGATTGGGCATGTCCTGGCGAAAGTATATGGTACTATATTACAGTCTGTTGTGAGCTCAGAGGCGAAGACTAGGAGACTACATGCCATGGGTCAGGCTGGTTTTCGAGCCCATTATTCTACTGCTGATCACATCTTCACACTCCTTTGATTTTGTTCCACGCTCATTGCTCATCCAGAGACTTCGAGACCTCGGCTTCTCCACCGACATTGCTCTTGCTGTGATGGCACTTTATGAGCGTGTCCTGGGCTGTTTCCGACATAGCAGTGGCATATCTGATCACATCTGGAGCACTATTGGGGTGAAGCAGGGTTATTCCCTCTCACCAGTCCTCTTTGGCTTGTATATTGATGAGCTGGAGAGAGTAATTACACAGGGTGGTGGTCCTGGCTGCAGGCTTGGTGACATCTTGATTGCTATCCTCCTTTATGCCGATGATGTGGTATTGGTCTCACCGACCAGAGAGGGTCTACAGCGACAGTTGGATTGCTTGCATGAGTACCAGATGGGGCCTAGGGGTGAACATTGGGAAGACCAAGGTTATGGTCTTCAACACTTCGAGAGGATTCATGCAACAACAGGAGCTTACTTTTGGTGGGCAGGTTCTAGAGGTGGTCCCTTCCTATACATACCTGGGGGTCCTATTCTCAGGTTCTACTTTTAGCATGAGACAAGCTGCTACCACTCGACTAGGGAAGGGACATGCTTCTCTTGATCAGCTAGAGCGATTTTGCTTCCGGAAGTCCATCCAGGATGCTCGCAATAAGTGTCGCCTCTTTGATACCATTGTTACTCCCACGGCTTTATATGCGGCAGAGACATGGTGTACAGGTCTCCCTTCTTCACACTGGGCCAGTCTCTCACGATTACAGACCACCATGCTAGCTCGGTTGATTCGAGCAAAGCCTTCTGTTCCACATGAGATTCTCCTGGCCGAGTTTGCAATTCCACCTATACAAATCAAGGCAGCTCTTCAGCTCATCACCTATATACAGAGGATACAGGCGTTACCAGAGATAGACAGACACTACATACAGGTTGCACTATCCTCTTCACAGCATCTTCACGATCAAGGCTACAAGTTATCATGGTTCTCTCAGGCCTCTCCCCTCCTACTTGCGTCATTTGCCATCTCCATCACAGAGCTCCCCTCAGGCACACATCAGTATATCAGACGCTTCCTCTATCGCACATATCTAAAGCGGACTTGACGTAACCAGTTAGGGGTTAAGCCAGCTTTCTACCGGACTGAGCTAGATGCATCGGGGACCCCGGTCATGCCACGCTACTGGGAATCGGGACTATCACATTGCCTCAGATTCACATTGGGGCAGCTCAAGGTGTCCTCTCATCAGCTAGCTATTAAGACTGGGAGGTTTCATGGTATTCCCAGAGAGGAGCGGATTTGCCAGTTACGTTCTCTAGGTGAGGTGGAGTCTGAGGAGCACTTTATCTTTAGGTGCCCTGTATATCATGAGATCAGAGGGCGATATTATTGCCTGTTCCGAGGGATGCCTACCACTCTACGCTCTCTCATAGCTTATGAGGACCCACGGTGTGTCGCTCTGATGGTACGCGAGATGTCCATACTACGGAGAGATTTATACGAGACACCCCAGCATTTTACCTCACAGCCATTGATTACTTCATTCTTTACTCGGCGGAGATCACGTGATTTAGTGCCTGAGGATGAGGATTATGATTATGACGACGACGAGGATGATGGCCGCTATCATGCTCATAGAGATCAGAGACAATGCACCTCCCACCATCATGTTCCTACCAGACATCCTACACAGAGGCGTACTACTACTATTACATGCACGTGCTCATGCTCACAGACGACGCCAGCAGGCTCCGGCGCTTTCCCATTCTGTGGCTCGCATCACATCTTTTTACAGCATCAACACAGCAGCAGCAACACAACCTTGACATCCTACCATAGATACATATGATTACTATGCGCACACTCTCACATATATGTCTATTTTAGTTTGCATTAGATGTTTTTCTTTATTACAATTTGGAGACGTTTTTATACGCTCCCTGTCAAGTACTTCATTAGTCTTATATGCCTTTTGGCATGGAAAAGACATTAATAAAGCTCTCTCTCTCTCTCTCTCTCTCTCTCTCTCTCTCTCTCTCTCTCTCTCTCTCTAGCAAATCATTCTTTCTTCTAAGTTTTGGTGTTGTGAGGTGCTTAAGCTATTTCCCTTGCATCTGATGTTTTCTAGAGCTAAGTTTCTCAAGCTTCCACGGTGGATCTAATATTCCAGTTAAGATACTACATATTAGGTTTTGCAAATCATCATAGTATCGGAGCATGTTGTGGAGCTTGTGAGTCTGAGAATAAAAGAAAGATCAGTGCTTAGATTCTTGAGAAGATTCACGTCTTCCACAAGCACCTCAATCTTGTAGGCAGGGACCTTTGATATGTAGGACTCAAATCAGGTTGATTCATGCACTGTTCAATAGTTGTAGGCAAGGGGAGTGTTATGTTCCAGAAATCTTCTTAGTTTGGTTAGGTTTTGGACAATCTTTTTGAAGGAGCTTACACAGAAAGAGGTGTACTTTATATAGGGGCTCTTGTTTTTTGATCCAGTTGAATCTAGTGCTTGTGCTATCAAGGCCATACGAAGTGGCAAAGTCACAAGCAAGAGCTGAAGGGTTGCCTTGAAGTGGCTACGTACCCTAGTTTTAAGGTTATATCCTTTCAAGTTAAGCGTCTGTTTAAGCAAAGATTTTAGCACGGCTAGTCTTGGGGAGAGGCTGCTGATTGAGTCAAGCAAAAGGGATGGCACTGACTACAAGGTGTGGAAGTTAAAGACGGCTACATCTTGCTGGACAAGAGTTGTTGGGAGATATAGTTACAAGTAGAGACCTTTGAACCTAAATTGAAGGAGTACATAAGCAAAAGACAAAAAGCATCCATTTAGTTGGGATGTCATCAAATGGATGTTAAGAGCACCTTTGTAAATGGGCAACTTCAAGAAGAGATTTATATGGTGCAACCGCAGGGGCTTGAGATATAATCGCAAAAAGCATCTGGTTTGCAGGCTTAGAAAAGCCTTGTATGGACTCGAACAAGCACCAAGGGGTCAATATAGCCGAGTTGACGAGTAGTTTGCAAAGCAAGGGTCTGCAAAGAGTAAGTCTAACTGCAATTTGTATGTCTTCAAGGAAGGTAAAGACTTTGTTGTTGTTGTTGTTGTGCTCTATGTGGACGACTTCATTACAAGAAGCAACAAGAAACTTATTGCTTGACTTAAGAAACAAATTTCTTGTGAGTTTGAGATGAAAAATTTGGGTTTGTCACAGTATCGCCTAGGAGTTGAGGTTTGGAAAAGGAAGCATTGTCTTTTTATCTCTCAGGTAGAGTACGCATAGAAAATATTAAAGATACTTACTATGCAAGAAAGCAAGCCAATTAGCGCACCAGTGGATGCAAGCAGCAAGCCATCCAAGGATGGTCCTGCATTTGCATATGAGGCTCTCTACCGTCAATTAGTGGGAAGCCTGATATACCTTTCAATTATTGCTTATGGGGTTGGGATTGCGAACCAATTTATGAGTAAACCTATTGAATCACATTGGGAAGGCATCCAAGCGAATCCTACATTATGTAAGAGGGACAATGACTTATGGGGTTGGATAAACTAAAAATCGTGATCTTTAGTTGAAAGCCTATTCATATTCAAACTGGGGGGCCATTTCTTGGAGCAACAAGAAACAGCCCACTATTGCTTTATTATCCATGGAAGTTAAATATAGGGTGACTACAAGGACAGCCTGTGAAGTTGTTTGGTTACAACGCCTACTTAATTATATGCAGATTGCTCAAGTATGACCTGCATTATTACACTATGATAACCAAAGTTGCATTCAACTTGAAAGAAATCCAGTCTACCGTGCAAGGACAAAGCTTATAGAGTGCATAGTGGTGAGATTGAGATAGCATAGGACAACACCAACAATCAAATTGTTGATACCTTTACTAAACCACTTAGTGAAGACAAGTTCAAGAAGTTCAAAGCATGGTTAAGAGTTAGCTTAATAAAAATTGCCATTAAGGGGGGTTATCAAAGAGTGATGCCTATTTTGCCCCTTTGGCCAAACACTAATGTTATTGTAAGTTGTACATGTTCCAAGTAGCTCAATCCTACGGTTGCCACCTATACATTCCATGCATGTACATGAGGTGCTTGCCTCATAGAGGACTAGGAAGACCCATGCCCTCCGCTCTCTCTCTCTCTAGCAATTCAGTCTCTGTTATAAATTTTGGTGTTGCTTAAGCAATTTCCCTTGTGCTTGATGTTTTCTATAGCTAAGTTTCTCAAGCTTCCATGGTTGATCTAGTACTGCACTTAAGATACTCCATAGCTAGCTCTTGCAGTTCATCAATAGCTATCAAAGGTCAAGCAGAAATTCAGATAGAAACAATTCATGATCATGACAAAGGATACATTACAGATTAAAAGCATCAAGACATACTTGCATATGGAGCTCTTTGTAAGCGTCCATGAGAGGGTCATAACAAAATGCTGCCATTAGAGCAGTATTCTTCTTAAGAAGGTATGCTCGAGCTTCTTCAATATTAGTGGACAGTTCCCTGCGATTTTCATCTCCCGTTGATGTTAAGAAATCCTTCACCATTGTGGCATACTCCTCAATCAACTGCTTACCCAAAGTGTTTGCCTGCACCAACATCAATGAAAGCTCAAAAGGTCATTTCCTGCATTTTCAGATAATAGATTCCCTACAACCCATGAGGGAACGTGCACAAAATAGAAAACTCCAAAGTAAGTTAGTCCTGCCTCAGCAAGATATGAAACTATAACCTTTTCCGGACCCAACTTCACTAACATATCAACATGTAGATGCTTGAGCAATTCAAAATACTTTATCTGTGATTGTTTCATCGTTATCTGGGAATGGTGTGAAATGAGTAATCTCCTCCTTGTAACGACAAGCAAGGGCAGAAGCTAATTGCTGACAGAATGACTTCACGTGAGCCTCATTCTGTGCCTGAAAGCCGACATGAAAATCTCTTTCAGCTGACCAAATATACAATTAATATGCAATGGAAAACGTAGTAGAAAGGATGAACTTGTAAGCACAATCTGTGAGAACTCGTAACATTTAAACTACGCTCAGGAATAATAGTGTATAATCATATCAATCGAAAAATGCGGCAACTTGTAACTGTCCGCAAAAGAATGAGCATAGTTCAACTATGCAGGTCTCAACCTTCTTTAGAGAAAGGCTAAAGCCTTGATTGAGAAGAAGAAAGAATAACTTTGCAGCATCATGCCATAAGCACTCTTCTAGATGCTAGATTGTATCAAAGCAACGAGGTAATAATATCACATTTATCTAGTATTGTTTATAAACTACTTTCACAAGTCTCTGTCAACAAAGAGCATGGAAGCCATTTTCTGTAAAGATCAAGAACCTGACGGACACAAGCGAGTAACTCTCATCTAAAAAGCAAACAGCATACTGGTTCAATCTTTTCACTGAGCATCCAAAAATGATGAGAAGACCTGAATATCTGTAAACCGTTGCTTGGACCATTGCAGACACTGGAATTGATGAAAGTCATAAAGTTCGTACCCCGGTCCCACCCATGCCAGACCCTCTGCCTTCACTTCCTTTTCGAGAGCAGCCTGAGCTGCTCTCACACTGGCAGAGTGAATTTCTCCTAACTTTTTTGGCGATATGGGCTTCACGCCTTGAGATATGTAGGACCCCTCCTTGCTGTCTTGCTCTCTTCCATTGTGTGCATCAGAGATTCTAATACCCGTTGCTTCCATCGAAGTTTCATATGTAGCACGATAAGCACCTTTAGCATTATTCAAAATAGCTGAAATTCTATCAATATTCATATGGAGAATTTTATCACATTTTTGTTGAATGTACTCTTGCATCTGCCCTTTTGCTTCACCATAAAGTCGACTACCACGATGTGGTCCAACTAGAGTCTCATACCTGGAAAACATATTTGCAATCATAAAGTGCATTATTATGCTATCCAAGGACAGTCCCCGTGGGGAACCAACAGGCTTGAAGCTTTAAAAAGAGTTCAAAAAGTACACTGCTACAAGATAATTGAAATTAATAGAGTTATAGAGAGAGTCAATATCTCTCTATGAATAATATAAAACTCACAATAAGAAAAAAAAAACATTTCAGGATGAAAAACTAACCCTTGTAACGCATCCTTTATTGCTTTGGTGCAATGATTCTGAAGATCAGCTTCACGCATGGGTAGCTGCAAGTTAGCAATAGCTTTTTCTGCAGTATTCCTTAACCCTTCACTAAGAAGCACAAGTACCTCTTTAACACGACGGTCGTTTTCCTCCCTATACATGGAAAAAAATTTCTCCAGTCATCTCATGAAAAGCTTACAATGGGCATTGAAACCAGCAAGTTGCAAAAGTTACATATTAACCAATTCTCAGACTGCGAGCTTTTGCTTACTACTACAAAAAATTTAACACAATGTGCAAATCATGAAAGCTCGAGCAAGGTAATCCTCAGTTATTGGGCATTGGGAAGTCCACATAAGTACACAAGAGTTATGCGCACAATGGCA
The DNA here is from genome assembly GCA_029204225.1 of Diphasiastrum complanatum. Lineage (NCBI taxonomy): Eukaryota > Viridiplantae > Streptophyta > Lycopodiopsida > Lycopodiales > Lycopodiaceae > Diphasiastrum > Diphasiastrum complanatum. Next base: position 61,926,350 of record CM055101.1, read on the forward strand.
ACATAACACTAAAAACACATGAAAACAGCATCCCCTGTCGTGAAACAATAATCTTTGGAAAAAACAGGTCAAAACAATTGAAATCAGACCACCACATGTGTGCCATAGATGCAGCACAAGGCATTATATTCCCATTCCGAAACAGAATGCGTTCCGTTCCAAACATGCCAAATAAAAAATTCATAATTATTTAACAAAGGCAAAAAAAAAGTTATTTCATTTAGTATCATGCTCCAACTAATTTGGGTCTGAATGGGTTTCTAAGGTTTAGACTATTGACCTGAAATCTGCATTATTAAAGTAGCCTGCTATGAAAGCCTTGCCTAGAAGACATCTTGTTGGAATATTTTATCAAATACAAAAAAGACTTGCAATTATTGCAAATGTAGTCTATTTCAAAAAAAAGAGAATGATAGTCTATCTATCATTTTGTGATATTTGTTGACATATTCTCAGAAGAGCAAAGATTTTTCCAAGAATGTTCTCAACAAAATGCCTCTTCGTTGCAGCTACCTATGTTAACAAGCTACTACAAACTATGCTAAACTAACTGGCCTCCGCTGGAGTTAACTTGAAACTTGGCAAATTCGCAGTAGAGCTTATAACATAGTAACAAAAAAAACTTCCAGCCTGAGTTGCAGAGGATCACGATCCGCTGCAACAGTGATCCGGATTGTGTGATCCAGGACCAGAAATGTGGTCCCGGATCGCAAAAAAAATTGCAAATTTTGTTATGTGAGCTGATTCACATCTTTGTAGCAAGCTACAAGATGGGAGCTTATGCGTTATAACCGCTGTCAAGTTTGATGTCATTCAGTACAGTTTCATATGATTTCATTCACACAATACAAATTCGATTGAAAACCAGAATAGAGAATCACTTAATGGCCCAAAGCCTTGGCAAACTAGATAAATGAACTGCTCTCATAAAAACCTTTCATTTGATACCCATTTTGGCACCCAAAGAAAATTTTCGTTCCGGGAAACCCTAATGGGAAATCCCGGATCACGTTCCGAAACATGATACGGAACGCATTCCGGATCTCATTCCGAAACGTGGCCTGCATCCTTGCTTCCAGCATAGTAACAATAAAAGTTTAAGCAAAACATTAATTTAATAAAAATAGAAATAATTGCGTTCTAGGTTCCGAAACATGGTTGCAGCTGAAGCCATTCCGCTCTCTCTGAAAACATGTGTCAGCAATGGCAAATGGAATGGCAGCCTCGTAAAATAGATGTGATCCTTACGTATTTGTGGTAGCTCGGAAGATGTTCAAAGAGACCAAGGGAGTGGGAGTCAATCTTGTCTCAGGGTTATGGTAAAGTTTAATCATGTCCACATAATTTGATTCAAGGGGAATCAAGCTGTTTGAGCATAAGGAAGTCAAGGTACTGGATGGTGATATGTTGCACTCATGGTGGTCATGCATATGCACTAACGGGACATGAAGACAAAAGCAAGACATTGGGAAGTCGTATGAAACAGGTTCATATGAAAAGGATCGACATACAAAGGAATTTTACATCATCGTACGAAGGAAGTTCTTCATTACTCTACATCAAGTTATGAAGACATTGAGATCAAAGTTGATCATGGATTGTACATCAAAATTGAAGACCTTCATTACATGAATATCATGGAGGATATACATGCATATTTATACTATGCCCACTTGTTTTTATTAAGAATGTAAACATTAAGGGGAGTGTTAGAGTTAATGTTCACAATCTTACCCGTAATGTTGTCATCTAGGGTTAATTAGGATTATTGGGTGGGCCATGCCTACGTGCTAATTCTAGGGGCTTTTACCTATATTCAGTGAAGTCAAATTATAATTTAGTTAGACTCGAGTTCGAGATTCTAGTGCTTGATTTGGAGCACAAGTTTTTTCTATAGATAGGTGTTGGGTGCTTTTACCTTATATGGAGACATCAATTAGGCAGTTGCTTTTTGGTTTTTTTAGATTGCTTTTGCTTTTTGGCATAGACTATTGTACATAAGTATGTAGCGCGCCCTAGTTCATTTGCAATGGGACATAGCTAGAATACATCTTACCATTATGCTCATCATTGTTGTTTGTGTTCTCTTCCATGTATTTGTATGGCTATTGTCTAACAACAATCTTGTCTTGGGTAACTTGTATGAATCAACATTGCACCAAGAGACACTGCATATAATCTACACAAGACACCACAGGTCACATGATCCATTTTGTTGCTCCATATCCAACATGTCAAGTGCTCAGCGACAGTCAAATAGATGTATCACATCAGTCGTCACTTCAACTTCCACAACCATCACGTCATTCTTCCATACATATTACATCAGTCATCACTCCCACTTCCACAACCATCACGTCATTCTTCCATCCTCATCAACCTACTTCTTAGATTCAGTACACTCAATGAGCAGCACTCGTTCCTTGGCTTCTAGTATAGTTTTATTCAATGGCTCCATTTTAACCATATATGCTTCTTTAGTTAGTTTAGGAGACATTTTACATTCTCCTTTGATATAACACACACTTTACATGTACTTTTCAATCTTACGTACCTGCTTTCTTTCTTTCTTTCTCTCTCCTTCTGTTTAATTTTTCGGTCTTATGTATGTATATGTGCCATAAAGACATTACTAAATCATTTTCTTTCTTTCATCCCCGTTGCCAAAATCCCAAACCCTCTAGCTTGTACTCAAAACCCTATAAGAAAGAACCCCCGAACCCTAAACCCCAAACCCTAAAAACTCTAACCCCTTTGTCACTCTAAGGCAGGTAACTGTTCAAACAGGGTTTATTTTGAAAATAAAACTCCATTCTTTACAAAAAGAAGATTAAAAATCGATACATACCCATTCAAAATGTTGTTCAATAAGTATATGTATAATCTTCTTTAAGTTATAGAACTATGATACATAAATGATGAAAAATATATTATGCTACTCTCTCCATTCAAACTCCATCATATATCTTGTCCCAGCAGTACAACTTTGACCATTTGAAGCCTATATATGGATAAGAATCATAACTGCAGTGCATACTCAATTTCATCATTGGCAAACACCTCATGATAAAATACAATAAGTTCACCTGTAATAAGGTTTCATACGAGCTAACTTTACACCAAGCTGCCCTTCACATGTCGGGGTCACAAGTCCTTGAGGAACACCCACACATCTTCGCCGACAGTATTCAATAGCCTTACTTTCTGTCACAATAAGAATATGAAAGCAAAAATCTTAGAGAAACAACGCAAAAATGGGGGCCACCATAAGCCAATTTTATCCGAATTATTTCTTAAAAAAAATTATATTAAAAAAAATACATAAAGCCAGCAGGTAAAATACATCAGCATTCCTTAAGCATTTATTGTTCATACCAAGAATTTGCCTGAAACCGTGGTACATCTAGATAGAGATGCTGAGACTTATATAACCTTAGGGGTGAATCAAATATCTACCAGCGAGTACATCATTTAACAATAATTACCTGCAGAAGCTATGACTCGTTCAAGTTGTTCTGATGTCAAAGCAGATGCAACCAAACCAGACAGTTTTCCTTGAATATTTGAAAATTCAGGTTTATTGGCATCTCTATGGCCAAAAGTATCTCTGCCTTTGGCGGAAGGTAATACAGATCCCTTTGAAAGGGACTGCATGCATAGCTGAAAATACTGCACTCCACCAGAAAAAGCACCATCGACCATGATATCCATCACGACATCTCTTAGTTTTCTGTCTGCATTAAGGGGGAAGTCTTCATTTAGGTAATGCACTAGGAGTGGTATAAGCCGTGCTAAATTTCTCCCAGTCAAATTTCCATCCCCTTTTGCAGTCAAATTTCCAAGAACTCCTTGACGAAGTCGCTCAAGATCAGAAAGGTAGCTTGGATGTAGATCACTGTACAGTTCTTTATCGGCAGCTAAACCCTGGCCACCGTACTGCAGACGTAATGCGTTGAGATCGGCTGGAGTTCGAAGAGTATAGCACCTAATACCTTGAGTGAAAAGCATATCCAAAGTTCGATCTCCTGTGTGAGCTAGAGCTAAAAGATACTTTTGCAAATAATCCATAGGATTATAGGCAGGCTGTAAGTCTAAATCAAAACCCTGTACCACCCATGTAAGCGGTGGAAAATCCAGTGTTTTCAGGAGTAAAAAGGGGTTGACCTCCAAATCTAATGAAGATTGTGTATCTGTAACAAAACAGAAAGTCACATTTGTTGAAGTAGATATACTTCAAAATTTGTTGACCATTTTATTAGGAATCTTGACAAAACATGGAAAAAATGGGTTTTCAAAGGTGACAGAAGAGCCAAACTTACCGTAACTGCCCTCGGCACTGTGAAGCCAATTCTGCATATTAAATACTTGAGCTTGCTTAGAAAGGTCAGCAAGGGCACCCACTGATTGTGCATCGCCTGCAAAATAACAAGTTTAGTTGTTTCGATGACTGCAAATGAGTAAAATGAACAATTTTCTCTCTTTTCCTGAGAAAGACACTTGCAGCTTGAACAATAACAGACATGTGGACTGCATAAACCACCATTTGCATGGAAAGAAAATTCGACATGGCAGGTAGTGCACTTAAATAGCTCTATAGCAAGAAGGAGCTTCATTCTATTCGCCAACAAGCTTTGTGAGAGGAGGCTCCTCCCCTTCTATACAACAAGGTAAGAGTCTCCAAGCCAAGCACATAGCACAGATCCCGACAAGTGGTGCACATGGAGCCACAAGTCACTAGTCAAGTCAATAGGCCCTAGTCCAACATCTGGTTTCAAGTAAGGTGTGGGACCCAAGGGGTTGGTTCCCTAACATAGATCCACAATAGTAGTCGCCTTATGAAAGACATTTATCCTAATGCCTTCATTTGGCATTCTTGGGACATCTGCATTCCTTGAAACACTATTCATTTGGAACTTTTGTATTTTTAGCTAGTTTTACAATTTATGCCTTGCAATGACTACATTGTTTTTGTTTCTTTTGTAGCCCACATTGAGGGCAATGTTTTTGGGGGAAGGACAATTCCATACTTCTCTATGTGCATGCCTTGCAACTACTTTTGGGACTCACAACCAAGATGCTCAACTAAGTATAAATAGGAGCTATTGACTCTTGTTTCTCAAGAGTCAGATTATGAGTTTGGTATCCTAAGTTTCTTGTAAGGGAGTTCTATAGTTTCTCGAGTTCTTAGCTGGAGATCTACCTGAGCTATCAGTAACCATTGATGCTCATTAAGTTTTCTTAGCTGGAGAATGGTTTGTGGGTGTTGTTTGTTATCTTTATACTTCATTTGATACCAATATATATGATTGAAATCATAAAAAAATCTGAAGTAGATCAGGTGGATCCTACCAAGTCAACTATCAAGAGTCGAGACCTCGGTATATAATGAGACATGCTAGAGAACTTAGAAGTATCTCAAATTATGATACCCTATTGTCCATTAGGTACCTCACCTCTCTATCTCATCAAGGATGGTGTTGTTTAGAAGATGATCTCATTGATTGCTTTATTGTGCACTTTGTAACAGTGCCAAAGTTTGGAGCGCCTCATCAAGCTATGTTCATTGTGATACAAAATGTTGCCATGCATATGAGCAAGTTAGCTATTGCAAGTTTTGTAATCAGTACCTCAGTCAAGATAGGTTGTCAGAAGGACTGATGTTCAAGATTGAACAAGCCGGCTATCTTTGTTGGATGGTCATGATCATGCTTGAGACTTTAATTTTATTTGCATATCTGTTAAGAATCACTCCCTAGTAACTGATCCCTAGTTGGAGTAGTTATAGGCTCATAGCATGGTGAGGTCCTAAAGATAAACAAATTTTGGTCTAAGAAAGTCAATTGACCCATTGCCATGGGGTCCATGTTCATAGAGAAGAGTAGGACGAACAACCTCTACGAGCAAGTTACTCACTTTGGTTCATTAAAAATATGCTACATGCAAGCAGAGAATGTATGCTAACATACATGCGCCAGAGGATGGTCGGATTACTGGGAGGAGCAAAATCATGTTTCTGCACCACATGTGTTACAATGTTTTGCAATTAGTGCTATTCAAGGTCACCAAGACAGTTGGACTAAGTTGATCCAAGGATTTAACTGAAAATCCAATACCAATACTACCAAGGAAAAGGAAAGGACACTGTGGTAACTGACACAATATCTGACTCAGATGAGTGTGGCAATGGTCGGCAAGGGTCTCAGGAAAGAGATCGTGGTAGCTTAACAAAAAGATCCACGTTGCTAGCATGTGGGGCCTATGATGCGCAAGTTTTCACTGGTCATGCAGGAGACAACTCCGTCTGTTGCCTCTGTGAAGGCACACACCTAGTTAGCATACACCAAGATAGAAGGTACGTTTAGAAATCATAAGCTCGTGCTAGACATGAATGGACTTCTTTGTCAAATCCTTCACATGTGTCATAAAAGTCCCCACGCAAGGCGTACCCAGGGATGAATCGAGGTTCTGAATTTGTTAAACGACACTAACCCTAAGTCATAGCTACAACAACATGAAAGAGAGTACGTCCAAAATCTCTTGTCAAGCAAACAAGGTGAAGCAGGTAGCCCCTTTGGATTTATTGTGCTTAAGAAGCGATAACCATGGAAAATCGGAAGTATCTCTAACGATTTATTTGATGGACTACCAAAGATCGAAGTGCACGTTGGTTGGTAGCAGACCATGAATACCATCCAATAGCAATACTAGGCAACGGAAAAAAAGCCGCAGCTACACTAGATCATTACATAGAAGTTACTCTTAGATAGTTAAAACACTATGATGCAGCAGAAGCATTAGAGTCGAGAGTGATATTTCTACTCAGTTTGGCAATGCGCTAGGTCATAGCATTAGCTTTTATTGGCTAATGAGCAATGGAGAATGCCAAGATTACGATTGAATTCATAAACTTCTTAAAAAGTACCAATTCATAGGCGAGTGATGTCTTCATCTCCCATTGCTTCCACAATATCAATGTCCTCTTAACCAAGGTGTATCCTCAACAATGGAGCCATCGATTTCATTGGTTGTTGCACATTTCTCTATAACCTCGTGATGTTCCAACTTGAGCGTTCGGCACCACCATCAAGCATTTTTATCTCTTCAAAATGGATTAGCATCTCTTCTTTGGTCTAATAGTTCACTCAAGACCTCTTCCACCATCACCTCATTAAACTCCATACTGCTTAGTTTTATTTTGCTCAACTAACGCAAATTGCAAAGCTCTCTATAGCAAACAAACTTCCTTACCTAATTGGTCTCCATAGCAAAAGTAAAAAATACAAAAGTAAAATAAAAGGAGCAAAGTCTCACTCACCACCCAACCATGAATGTCCAGCGACCTATTGTATCTGACATTCTCCCCTGAACCCACTAAAGCACTATGAAAAAGGGTGCACAGAGTGGTCTGTTGCACAAGTTAACTGCCAACAAACTTCTAGGAAGAAAGATTTTGCACCAACGATCGCCTAAACTTTAAAGGTAGTGGACTGATCACCCATTTCTCTCCCACACCTTTTGTCCCCTGTTACGAATGTTCCTAATAAATGTGAGGATCTCCCTTGCGTGAGATGGGTCCACCCAATAAAACTGTCCTAAGTCCTCAAATACCAAATCAAGACAATGGCAAGAACAATGAACAACAATGTCCAAAACAACCTCTTGTCTCAAGTGGCTGTAGATCTATTGTATTCACAAAACAGAATCGCACCAACAACATATCTCACCCAAAAAGCAATAATCAATCATGTCCATATCCCATTTTGCTTTAACAACCTGAAATTTGGGTTTTGATATCATAAATAGGTTGACCACAATGTTGAACGGAAGTGTCTCTGCAAAGATGAGTAACCTAAACACGAGCCTTCCTTCTTGACTCTGTTGTTTCTCCCATATTATTACCAAACCACTATTATGAACATAATCACAGATGTTGATATCAAATGAAGAACAATGGCTAAAGCCCTACAAGCAATAGCTAAGCATAGACAGCAATATTTGTTAGCAAAGAATGAATGCAGTGAATCTTGTATCTAATGTCTAGCCCTATATATACTATCTAGAGGCCCTTAGTGGAACCTTCTAGAAATTAGGGCAACTAAGGGTACTTGGGTCCCATAAGGACATGCCCTTAATGGTAATGGCCCAGTACCTATAGTTATCCCAATTAGGGCCAATTACTAATTAGGGTTAGCTTAGGTGAGTTCATAAAACTCCCCAACTTTAAAAAACATTGCCCACAATGTTTGGGCTAAAAAGAACCCTAAAAGGTGAAGAATGTTGGTGATATGTCTGCCACCAAGAGCAAGCACGGCCGAGAAGGTAAGTGGTAGCCAACATAATCATATTGGCATCAGAATGTTGATAAAGCTCAAATAAGAAGCGAGTGCATGTAACCAATCGGAATCTTCAATGTCCCCAGATTTCCCAGAATAAAAAGGAAGTAAAGATGAGGCCAATTGTTGTTGTAGTCGAGATAATGATTGGTGTACGGGAGTCCAAATATCCATAAGGAAATGAAAAAATGGAAAACAACTACGACGTGGAAGGAAAAGAATAGCCACGAGGTGTATAAGAATAATAAAGAAAATTGGAAAACTATAATAAACAAAACACAGGAAGAAGATCCAAAAAAGGGATGTAAAAATAAATAAAATGTAAACAAAACGAACGAAAGAGAAAAAATAATAATAATAAGGTAAAGAATTGTTTTTTTTTTTGAGAGGATTGAAAAAGAAACGACCTGAACAATTAAGAAGGCAAATGAGAATCAAGTAAATTAAAACCAAAAATTTAACGAGCAAAAGTGGAAATGACGAGAATTTTTGTTTAACGAGATCACAAGAAAACAAAAACACAAAGAAGATCGGAATGGATCCGGCAGGTTGAGAAATGGAAATGGAAATGGAAATGTTTGGGTTTTTGTTTTTGTTTTTGATGGATCATACGAAAAACAAGCAGAAACAAAATAAACTCAGGATAGGAAAGAAAATGTAATGTAAATTCTTTTTGTTTTTAGAATGGACCAAAACAACTAAAAACGAACGAAAAGAAACGAAATGTAAAAGGTTATGAGAGGATGGGAGGTGTAGGGGGTAGGTAGGGAGGTAAGCAGGCAGGCGGAGCGAGGCCTGAGGGCAGGCGGGGGTGGATGGCGGGCTGACGGTTGACGCCGGCGGGATAGGCGGGGGGCGGATGGCGGGCTGACAACGGGAAGGAGACAGGGAACAAGGGCAGGAGTGACAGGACAGAGCGGGGGTCAATGCGCAGAGCAAGCACAGGCGTGGGTTGAGGGAGGCGGGAGGCGGATGGCAGGCTGACGGCCCGAGGGCCTGAGGTGGATCTGACTACGTGAGGAGAGCTTATCTGAGCGGAGGAAAACAACAGGTAGGGAGGCGGTTGACAGCAGGAGCGAGGCGGCTGACAGCATATGATCAGATGAGCAGATGGAATCTGTGGTGCTGGCTCAAAGAGATAGAAGAGCAACGATCAGAAGAGAGCGAGAAAGATGGACCATTGGAGAGAGGGTAGCAACAAAGAGACAGATGAAAGAGAGAAGGTTGAAGCAGCGATGAGTGATCGAGGGTTGATTGTAGTCCCCTCAAAGGAAGATCCTGCAACCTGCAACTAAATTCAGAACAAAAAATTTGAAAATCCAATCAATCTGAAAAGAAACCGAAAAGGGAAAATCACTTCCCAATTGCTCAGGAAAGTGCTCAGGCAGCTGGAAAAATTTCAGCAGCTGGAAAAATCTAAAAAATAAAAATAAATAAAAATCCAGGTGCGATCTGGGGAGGTACGGACTGGTGGAGGTGCGGATTGGGGAGGTGCGATCTGGGGGAGGTCGTATCTGGTGCAGGCACACAGAGAGAGAGAGAGAGAGAGAGAGAGAGAGAGAGAGAGAGAGAGAGAGAGAGAGAGAGAGATGTTGCTTTCGTCGTCGTAGATCCTGCAAAAAAAAATTTAGCTAACCGGAAAGTGCTCTGATACCATGTTATGAACATAATCACAGGTGTTGATATCAAATGAAGAACGATGACTAAAGCCCTACAAGCAATAGCTAAGCATAGACAAGAGATCTCCCACGAAGAGCCCAAGCAATACCTATTAGCAGAGAATGAATACAGTGAATCTTGTATCTAATGTCTAGCCCTATATATACTATCTAGAGGCCCTTAGTGGAACATTCTAGAAATTAGGGCAACTATTGGTACTTGGGTCCCATAAGGACATGCCCTTAATGGTAATGGCCCAGTACCTACAGATATCCCAATTAGGGCCAATTAGTAATTAGGGTTAGCTTAGGTGAGTTCATAAAACTCCACCCTTGCAGTTCTCTTTTTGTACTCCAACGAACTGTGTGTTTCACTCAATGCAATGCCTTTACACTCGAACTCATTGCCTTAAGTTGTTTAGTTAAATTTTTTCAAAAAGCTTTCCTTCAAAAGTGCTATAGACATGGGAAACGCATCCACAACTTTTTTCAGATTTCTTGCCACGTAAGCTTTGACTCTATCATTCTTGTCAAACATCTAGAATATGATTTTGTGCAGTACTTGCACTTTATTTCTTTGTCACCTTTGCCTACTTTTGTACGTACTTGACAATCCCATCATGATCTCACGTTGCATATGCTTTTACCATCTAACCACAATTAAAATAAATTCCACTCCAAAACCCTGTCAGAAACTGATCAAGTGTAGTCATAACATATTACAATTATTATGCATGCCAATTGTCTAAGCAGAGTTCCAAAGCCTGCAATTTTACATGCAATCTTTAAGCAAAACAAAACAGATTTTTTTGTCTGCACTTTTAGTCGCATTTCCTGGGACAGTCAAAGTCTGCAGAGATTACTCTCAACATTACTCTCAACTCGAGTGCAGGGTCTCAAATTTGACAAGGTAATCAAACTCTTGATCTTGAGTCATCTTGGAATCTCAGCACCATCCGTGGCAGTCAGCTCAGCAACTTTGAGAATCTTGATCTCGAGTCAAGATTTCTCAGCACCTTCTGTTGCATTCATCATTCATCTTGAGAAATCTTGAGAATTGATCTTGAATCAAGATATCAGCTCGGCACCTTCAGTGACGTCCATCTTCAGAAATCTTGATCTTGAATCAAGTTGTCAACTCAGCACCCTCCAATGTTTTGAGGGCCGATTTGAATCGGCGGTTCGAATCGGCTGATTCGAACAGCTAAATTCTATTCAAAATATGTAATACGACCTGATACAACCCATTTCAGTATGTTTCCAACCTGTTACTACCTTTTGCAACCCATTTCAGTATCATTACAGTTCAAACTTCAGTGTTCCATTCTATGATCTATCCCCTTTTCACCCAATACTCTTCACCCAGTAGACTGGTATCTGGTACAATATGCTAACAAAACATCCATAACAAGAAATGAAACATGGGAGGTGATCTTCGTCAAAGAAACATGAGTATATGAGCTGCAACTGCTTTGAATCTGAACAAATCAGATTATAATTAGAAGCATTCTGAATTTTCTATGCACATATATAGGGAATCAAAAAATCTTGGTACACAGCATCTAGCCTACATTCACACAAGTATAGATTACAACCATACAATTATCCATATATTGTTGTTACCAGATAACTGTATGTTTATTACAATGATCAGAAAATTGATTCAACCTTTTTTAACCCTAAACCTTAAAACCGATTCGAAAACTTTTCCGATTCGAACCGGCCGATTCGAACCGCGATTCGTTGTTCGAATCGGTGATTCGTGAAACATTGGCACCCTCTATGGCGTCCAACTCAATGGCTTCTTGCATCTTGGGTCTAAGTTGTCAACTTGGTACCTCTGTGGTATCCAACTCAAGGTCTTCTAACCTTGAGTCAACTTGTCAACTCGGCACCCTCCGTGGTGTCCAACTCAACGTCTCCTAAAATATTGAGTCAAATCTTGACAAACCTTCAGTCAACTCGTAATTAGCCTTAATCCGTCCCAATTCGGACTTATTGACAATTTCCACACGTGCAAACAAGCTCAAGGAGAATCGCAACATTTCACAACCAATTACAAACAATTGTATGAACATAGGGTTTCACTTGACTCATGCAAGCTAACATGGTGGTCTGTAAGCGTGAAATGCTGGCCCAGTGTGAGGAGGAGAGGCCTGTACACCATATCTCAACTGCATACAAGGCCGATGGGGTGACGATGGTGTCAAAAAATCTGCACTTACTCGGGGTGTCCCGAATAGACTTACGGAAGCAGAATCTCTCCAACTGAACTAGGGAAGAATGACCCTTCCTGAGTCTAGAAGTAGCCGCTGGCCTCATACTGAAGGTAGGACCAGAGAAGAGCCCACCCAGGTAAGTGTATGAAGAAACTACCTCTAGGAGCTGTCCATCAAAGATAAGCTCCTGGCGCTGCATGAAGGCCGAGGTATTGAAGACCATGATTTTGGTCTTCGAGAGATTCATCCCTAAGTACAAAAGGTGTGTAAGCAATCCAACTGTCTCTGTAATCCCTCTCTGGTATGAGAGACCAGTACCACATCATCCCACATAGAGAAGGATGGCAATCAGAATGTCACCAAGCCTACAACCGTCCCCGCCACACTGAGAGATGACTTGCTCCAGCTCATCAATGTATATTCCAAAGAGAACTGGTGAAAGAGAGCACCCCTACTTAACCCCAATAGTGCTCCAGATCTGCTCAGAAATGCCACTACCATGACGAAAGCAACCCAAAACCCTCTCATAGAGAACCATGACAGCTAGAAGAATATCTGTCGAAAAACCCAGGTTGCGGAGTCTCTGGATAAGTAGAGAACGTGGGACAGAGTCAAAGGCTTTCCTGAAGTCCACAAAACAGCAGTAAACCTTTTCTTTCTTGTGCCTAGCTTCCTCAATGAGAGCTCGAAGTTGAATATGTGATCAGAACCCTACCTGACCCAATGAATGCAATCTCCAGGACTCTGCCTCTGAACTAACTACAGACTAAAGGATGGTGCCATATAACTGTCAATAATTTGTGATACAAATTCTAGATGGAGTTACTAGTCCTACTAGCCCTCACACAAACCAAGCATAGAGATTAAAGAGAAATTAGATAATAGGAGACTTGAGCAAAGCTCTAACATATTGGAATTATCTTATGGTGGGGCGCCAACCTATCTATGTGAAAGGCTAAAGCCTACCTAATCAAGTAGTAGTGCGCCCACCTACAAACACGAATTTACTATAAATAGTAATGGCCCCTATAATAGCACGCAGGCATTGTGAGAGATTTCAACCAGTTTAGTCTAGTTTAGTCATATTTTGTGAAATTGTCAATAAGAGGCCAAAACTCATTTTAGACTAAGAGATAAACTTTTTGAAGTTATATTAGTTTAAAATACATTCAATAAACACTTTTTGAAAGTGTGGGAAAGTTGGTAGTCGAGTTTGAGAGAGATTCAAATTTGAACTTTGGGTACATTGAATCTAGACCCAAAAATAGTAAGGTTTACAATTTGGAGAAAAAGCCAAATGGCCAAATAGGGTTTGGAGACTCTATAAAAGGATGTAAGTCGTGGAGAGACACGTCTTCTCTCTTCTCTCTCTCATTTCATCATTATACATGGTTCTCTTTGGGTTCTACTACTCATTGGTGCACTCTCATGATGTTATCTTGCAATCTTGTGTGTAGAATGCTCATATTTTGCTATTTTCGGTTCCACACGTGTGAAATATAGTAGCGTACTGTAATTGTACGGACAACAAACATATTTTATGTTTTGGTTCATGTTTGATCAATATCTCTTAGAGTTTGCATCTCATTTTGTATGTAGATGCTGATTTTTCTACATTGGCAGGATTGTTGGTTTGCTCCTTTTTGTAACCAAAGATCAGGGACATGGAGCAAAAGCTAATTGCTAAAAATACTACCTATATTTGGTAAAGACCAAAGGTAAATTTCTAAGTACTAAATAGATCCTAATCTAGTATTAGTGCAAAAGCAAGTGTGCAATTATAGCATTAGTGGAAACCAAAGGAATAGTGAGAGACTAGTATGAGCACTCATGTAAGAGATTAGCAAAGACATGAAATTAAGGAGACAAAGAGGCAGTAAGAGAAATGAACATGAAAATAAGATCGATATTGTGAGGGAAGAAGCTAAGGAATAGACATAATTTATCTCAAGGAGGTCTTCCTTTCACATGAAGAAGAAAAACCAAAGAAGATATGTGAAAGCTGAAAACTGAAGATGTGGCAACAAGCTTTATAGAAGATGCGGAGACACAAATATATATTGGAACTATGGTAATGAAAGGAAGTGACACGGTGGTAATCAAAAAACAATAAGGGGAAAAGCAGAGGACATCTAGAACTACAGTAAAATTACAGACGACAAACTAATGAGATGATTGAAAAATATAAAGAGTTTGACCATCTAAAGTAGACACGCCTAGAAACCAAGTATATCAAGTTGTATCGATTGTAGAGCGTGAATGGATCATATAGTACCGTCAAGTTCTTGCTTTCCTGAATATTTTTTTATATTTTTGGTCTTTCCAAGGAATGTGAATGTGGGAAAGTGCACTCAATGACGTGGAAACGTGTTCCTACATACGGCGTTGCCACGTAACCAAGAACACGTCCTCGTCAACAATACCGAATTTGGGGACTTGGGATGTGTAGCATGTCAAGAGGCCACCTTACCACCTTCCCCTATGAAACAACACCAAGTTGCAACATAAACCAAAAGAGAGAATATTATAAATGTACAAGTAATCTAATGCCAAACGGTGATCAAAAGACATTATTGTACTATCTTAAGTCAGATCAAATTTAAAGCTATCCTAAAATGATTTCTATTTTCTAATCTAAGCAAGTAGTCTCCAAAACATTAGAGCAAACATTAGGGCCTATTTAGTTATTGAGGCCTTAAACCCTATGAGTTAGGCTTCGAGGACCAATAATAGCTAAACCATTGATAATCTATTAGTTGTCACTTAAGAAAAAGTGGTCTCAAGGGACCAAATCATATGGTCAAAATGTTAATAGATAATAACAATAAGCATGTTTTAATGCAAGGTACATAGCTTTGTGTTGGTTTTTCTAATTAGAATTGTCACTCCCTAAAATTAGTTACATGTTGGTTATTGTCGAAAATCTGGCAATTGATAGTGTGTACGTGCACGAATAGTCTACCATGTAAGACTATACTTTTCTCATTTGCTGCTGTAGCAGATTTGAAAATACATCAAATGGATGTACAGATAGCACTCGTAACATGGGTATTCAATCATTAAGTGATCGACTATATTGATTGCTTAATGCAATCAGTTGAACTAATTGCCCAAGGCAGACAATTGTATTGCCTGACTAAAAAATGACTACCAGCAAGTCAAAATGTATTGGTTGTTTGGAGTAGACGACGCAATGTTTACTCATTGGATAACCTTGTCACTGAGTATACTATAGTGCCCAATGGGGATAAGGTTGAGATGAAACACAACCATTGTTATTAGTCCAGTTGTGGCATGCTATAGGTCAATGGAAAGAGGAATTCAAGACCTTTGGGATGGTATATTTGCATGTCAAAAGCAAAGCCTAGATCACGGTGATTTTTATGAAATATCTGTTCAGCAATTTTGAGACCTAAAGGGCAAAACCATAATTATTCTTGGAAATTGCACGTTGTTTCCAAAAAAATGCTATGTATTTGTCACATGTATTTTGAATCCCTTACCTTTTATGATCGTAAAATTGTAAACATCAAATGTAAACGGCTAAGTCATCGGCATGTGGAGACAATTGGTAAATCATTGCGTAAACATGGGTCACGGTTGTAAGTGAGTAGATGCGAAAAGGAAAAGGGATGGGTATTGGGTCTCACTTAGAGTCCATTGGACAGCTTCCTAGAATATTAATCAAAGGACACATGTCATGTGCTAATTGGGATGTGTGGCCCAATTCACAAGAGACATTTAATGGAACGGTTTTAGCAACCCACATGCATGCCCATGCGCTAGGGATTAGCCAAGAGGGGAGTGTGCCTCATGGAAGCTTTGGGATGGGTCAAGGTTAAAGGGTGCTTGAGGGGATATAGTGTGAGCCTTTTTCAAACCCTATCTTATTCCTCTGCAGCTATGGTTGCGAGGAGACTTGCGGTAGAGCTCTCATAGTTTCTAGTTCATCTATGTAATCTTTCTTGAGATTACTAAAAAAATGGGCTTTTTTTGAGTGAATCTTGAGTTTTACTTAGGGTTTGAGGGTTTGTGTGCAACAATTGGTATACGAGCAAATGCTTCTCAGGATCTATGAGGAGATTAACCTACCGAATGTCTCTATGCTTGCCTTTTGGATGATCTACATCTTCGATTAGCATCAAAGTCTTCAACACCCTACCATATGGTGTTCTAAGCTACTTGTGCCCATTTTCAAGGCAATTTTCAAAAGTTTGCGACCCCATGAGATGGCAGAAGTGTGCCCTATGGTCGATTGTTAGCCTACCATTTGACTTGGGGCCTGTTGTCTAGGCTTGGCTTGCTTGTTTTGTGAAAATCGAACTTTTGTTAGGCTAGCCTAAATGTTTCTAACTTGCTGAGTTTTTGAATTTGGTTATCCCTATGAATGTAAATCCTTCGTATGGGTCAGTCGTTACTAGGTTGGCTCCCTAGACCTTTCTCTACTATTGATTTTGCTTATTTTTCTTAAGCTAGCCGAATTTGTGCCAAGTTTGCTGATTTTCAGAGAGAAAAGCTTGTTATGATTTTGGAATCTGACTGTTAAAGGTCGAATCCATCCTATTCTTCCTGTAATTTAGGGTATAGTTTTGTTGTGTTAGTATTTGACCTTTCAAGGATAAGGAGCAATCATATGATAAGCGGGGAGATATACACATGGCCTTGTATCATAAGGATAGTAGGTGAGGCCCAGATGCTATTGCAGTCATTACTAGGACTAACCAAGATAACCAACCTTGGGGATGCAAGAACAAGTGGCACAAAAGAGAAAGTTTGACTGTCAAAACAAATGATAACAAACTCAGGTTTATTGAAAAGGCAAGGGTGTAACAGCCATAGTTTCCTTCCTATTCGGAATCTGTCGAATCGGAATCAACCAAATCAGCCTCTTCGACCTTTACGAATCGGTCCTAGGGTTGTCGAATCGACAAATCTGTTTTAGGGTTCAAAACTCAATTTTTTTTGTAGATTTGCCTAGAATTTAGAAAAGCCAAAAACATAGTTGCATAATGCATTGATAATAATAGATATCATGATTGAATTATAAGCAATGAAGATTCCAAATTCCATATTTTAACGAATATCCGTTTAAACTTTACCCGATACGTGTTACTTGACACCTGTATTATGTATACTTTTAGGGTTTGAATTTTAAAACTCTAAACCTAAAAGTGATGTCAAATCATAAATGAATCATGAAACAAATAACAATGAAATTATAAAGTATGAAGTTACTATGAACTCAAAACATTCAACCTTCAACAATCTAGATTCCAACTTCAATTTTACATAATTCATAAAAATGTAATAACTCATAATTTATTTACTCTCTCTCTCTCTCTCTCTCTCTCTCTCTCTCTCTCTCTCTCTCTCTCTCTCATGACATGTACTTCATTAGTCTTATATGCCTTTTGGCATGGAAAAGCCATTAATAAAACTCTCTCTCTCTCTCTCTCTCTCTCTCTCTCTCTCTCTCTCTCTCTCTCTCTCTCTCTCTCTCTCTCTCTCCCCAAAGAAAGACAAAAAGAGAAGAACGTGACTCCTCTATAATCGGGTCCCGTGAGAAAACCAGGGAAATTCGATTCAGAGATTCAAATCGGATCCATGATTCAATGAAACTATAGCAACAACTCCCAAGGGCAAAAGGTTCTTGGGCAATCTGATGTTCAAAGGGGTTAGTGAGTGTCCTTCAATTTTGTTGCTACAAGATCATCAATGTGCAAAAAGAGAGAATCTCTGTTTTGAATACTTGGGGTAGCATAGGTCGAAAGAAGACGTAACCAGATGCGGACCACATATAATCTTCAGGTGGATCAATTGGATGACCCTATGACAATGGCAAAAGCCGTGAAAACTTTGTATGCCTAGAGAGTTTACGGAAGGAGAGATGGTGTTTCTCAAAATTCTAAAGGACTCAGAGATTACTAAACAAATAGGCTTTTGTTAAGTAAATCTTGTGAATTACTTCAGGTTTGAGAATTGTGTGCAACAATATTCTAGGAGACTAGAATAGGGCACAAGGAAATTGCAACCATTCTAGAGATTCTCCCACTACTCCACGTCTACCATAAGGCCACAAAGCTTTTTGAGATGAGGAGAGTGGACAAGGTTTGTGGAGGCCAAGAGAAATGTTGTTGCTACTATGTCTCGTGATCATGTGGGGAGAACGTCCCCAACTCCGCGCTGAAGGTGTTGGAGAGGTTCTTGCCTTTCTACAATTGGGTGCAAATGGTAGCTATTAAAGTTGTCTAGGCCATGAGTCAAGATCCAAAGCTAGCTCATGACTTGTGACTACCCACAAGTCGGAGGTGACTACCCACAGGTCGGAGGCTCGAGCCTCGATACTTGACATACTAAACTTGCTCTGGGACTTTGGGAGTGTCACCCATCTAAGTCTTTTGGGGCATGTCGCACTCGAGTCAACTTTACAACATCCTCTCCTCGTTTGAGAAAGTTGATGTCCTCATTAGGGCCAAACTTAAACTTAAGACAGATGGTGCGGGCTTGATTCATCGGCCAAATTTAACATAAGTACAATGGCATGGGCTTAATTCACCAACCGAAATAGCTAACTTTGCTAAGACAAATTACATTTGCACTTAGCACATGAAAGTGTGGATCAATTACTTACGTAATGTAAAGTTGCAACTTTTTTTTAATTACTTAGGCACTAACTCAAATCAACAGCCTTCTTTATTAACATGGAGAAAAATATAGCTACCTGAGAGCTCCTTGAGCCCAAGGTATGTCATTCTGACGTGCAAGATAATCCCCTTGGACTCTTAAATCGTTTGTATATCGCACAAGATGACCTCCTTGAGCTCGAGATGTACACTCAGATCCATCTCTGAGTTTGAATTTGGGGAAACTTTGGTTTCGTAGGATCAATTGTCCATATTTGTCTCCACTAGAGATAATCATGGAAGTCTTAAATGAATTGGTCAAGGCCTTTAGTCATGGTCAATCTTGAAAGATTTTGGAAATGCTCATAACATCTAACAAAGGAGGGAAGTATTTGGGTTCGTTTTCCACGAGATCGGGCAAACGAAGGGCTAGGCGCAAAGTTGGCTAGCTCCTTTGACTAGCGTTCTGTTTCTTCTTTCTGCAACACCATTGTCCAGTTTTTCTCCATAAAAGACATGAATGAAATTTGAAGGAATAGTTGGCTCAGGTTCAAATGTTTCGTCCATCTCTAATTGATCTCTTGGCATTGTTGTCAATGCCAACAGATTAACTCCCTTTGCCAAGCAAGCAATCAACATGAATGTAGCTGGCAAATTTAAATCGTAAGGAAACACATTCTTTCTATGTTTTCTAAGGTGGGGAGGACAAGGTGCATGAAAGTTAAGGGAAACATTGTTGCTACTATCTCTCAATTGTGTTTATTTCTCCTTGTTCCACCGTGTAACCCTTATGCTAGTTGTTTGCATTGGAGTTTCTACAACAGTGTAGGCATTGGAGAAAACGATCTCCTCCTCTCTCAATCTAAAGGTCTAGCAACTTGCATTCACGCTTGTCGATTTTTGGTTCCATTCAAAGGTTCCCTCTTCCCAAAAACTGTAGCCTTCACGGAGGTATTATGCATTTTGTATGTGCTTTTATTGGCCTTTCATGCATTGATTAGTAAGTGTACAGCTTGTACGCATCTATGGTTGGGACGTTAAACAATAGCAATATATTTTTCAAAAATAAAATTGTGATATTTTTCTGTTTACAATAACTTGCGAGAAATCCAAGTTATTTTGAGACATAGTGATAGATGCATTTAATTGCCATTGTTTGTTAAAAGTATCTCATTAGAAGAGATATAAATAGAATATTTACATCTCTTTTTTGACTACTCAATGCTTAAAAAAGGTATTAGCGGCTAACTCTTGTACTTATGGCAATGCTTTTAAGCAATGAGAATGACATGAATTTTAAGTATGCCATATTTTACTTACTAGAAGTAAGGTGTTTACAAAATTTCACAAGCATAGATTGATTGCTTACCCAACGTTCGAAGAGTGTTGTAGACAAGATGGGAGCTCAAGAGTGTTGCTACAGCAAAAATTCTTGCATCATATGATCTAGAAACACCCTCTCCATAAAATCCTTCAGTGTCCAGAAGAACGACACGACACCCATCAACAGTTCTCACACTTCCTTTTGGTAATATACGCATCCAAATACCTTTTGTTTCAGGCTCTGGAGTTGCTCCAACCAAGAATCCATGTGATGAATTTAGAAGGACATTGAGGAGAAAGGACTTTCCACTGAAAATGTAAAAAAAATCATCACTTTCACATCAAATAACAAAAGTTTGATTTTTGTAATTGTTCGACTCCTTAGTTTTGAGAGCATGTACAATGACTTTAAGAAACTAAACGCACAAAAACGTAAGTACCATTCATAGCAGCATCTTATAAGCAACAAAGCCCAAAGTCAGGTGACACCAGTGTATAGCTTGTCCACAAATTTGAAAAGTTCAGTACAATCCACAGCACCAATCGAAATTTCAGTATCATAAAAATCATATTTGTTCTTTCATATAAGGTTCAGCTTTCCACGTTTTCTGACTTCTAATATTAGATTAAGGATCCATAAACCTTCAATTACACCAGTGTTTCGTGGTCTGTGCATAGGACTAACATCCAATAAACCTTTCAAATACATCAACGGTGGTAATCTTTGACGGTAGTGGTTTAGAAGCAACCATAGAGTTTTATTGAGCCTTATAAGTTGTTTCCGTGATCGAGAGATTCAAAGTAAAATTGCATTCACCGTTTAGGGGTATGGCAAGGTACATTATTGAGAAATGATCGCTTTTGACTGAAATTTGTGAAGAAAGAAATGGTACCACATATTTTATCTGGTTTAGCAAACTTTGGCCAGCAGCTTTTGAGATAATAGCTGATCCGATTGCAGTTGTATAAAAGACTCTCGAGACTTTTGAGAAGTCTTTGCTACATGTTAGTTTAAGCAGACTACCTTCTTTATGCAGACTCAATAGCGGTTCCTACATATGGAGTCTGTTCAAGCTAATTTTCTCTCATTATGTTGTACATAAAGGCTTAACAGTGCTTTCTATGAGAACTGATAGATGTATTTGAAGTGAACTTACAGTGTACGACGAGGAAAATTGGACTGTAAGAGGTACAACAAATCTTTTGAGAATTATATAAGTTAACGAAAAGTAATCTACGATTTTTGTTCGTCCATACTGCTGCCAGATCTTCTTGCTTATGTTTTGGGAGTCGACAAACCGGCCTCCTATTTCTATAGACGTCATATTATGTTTACTCCACCATAAGCTGTTGCATGCCCCTCTTTTAACATGAATAATCGAAAACTTCAAAGAGACGCTAACCTGTGGTACGGTCCCACCACTGCCACAAATGATACAGGTTCAGTGATGGCAGACAGTTTCTCCAAAACAAGCTCATTCAACTCAAGCCGGTCATGTCCCTTTGAAGGACGGATCAACTGCAAAGGCTCATCCTCCCAATCTTTCTCGTTTACCTCAAATAATCGGACATCGTCCACATTCCAATCGTGCCTTTGATCTTGAATCACTCCATCAACCTCCTCGTTATTCAAATGCACACCCGCGAAAGACGACGATGCCTCCTCCAGAACGAACGACGATGCTGCTCCCTCTAACAAAGGTGCTGCTTCCAACCTCACCTCCGTTTGGATGGCAACAATTACAAATAAAAACATTAACAGAAGCGTGAAAATGAAAACAAGACGCTCCATACCAAGATGGATGGAGACAAGAGCAGTAGATCAGACAAATAAATTATCGATTGAGATGATGATGATGATGATGATGATGATGATGATGATAAGAGAGCTGCAGGCAAAGGGATAGACATGGAGAAAGGTCACGATGCGACGCGCTTGCTCATAGGATCGTTAAGGAGGATGGATCGAGAGTAAAGATAATCTTATTGTTATTGATATGTATCCAGTGACAAAGAAGAGGGACTGGAAAAGGGCAGCGCTCTTTCCGACAGCTGGAGTGCCGCGTGGCGTAATTGCGTTGGGTCAAAATTTATGTGCCATTTTCTTTTTTAAAGGGTACTTGGGTTTTAAATATTTCTCTAGATCATTTAAGTACTATGGAATGAGCCGGGCACAGGCCATTCTGCCCGGTTCAGCTTTCCAAAAATTTTTGCGGAATAGATTGTTGGACCTTTTTTGGACCAATTCGACGCTGCCGTGTGGCAGACAACAGGCAGAATCAAAACTTAAAAAATTTAAACCAATCCAACGATGCCACGTGGTAGGTGCAGGCAGAATCAGCACAAATTTTTTTTTTAAATAAACAAGTGACTATTTTGCTTTTTAATGAGTCATAAAACTGGGCAAAATAGTCACCAACAATTCATTATGTCTTGCCTTGCAAACTCATTAGTGTGTGTTTCAATAAGTCATTACAATGTGTTTCAAGATGGTTAATTGAGAACATTACACTCAAAGCCCTAAATTATAAAAGTACATGCGCCCAAAAAGCTTTGTCACATTGCTAACAAGGATATATATTTTGCACAAGTGCTAATTTTAACATGCAAGATAAAATGCATTCCATTCCACCGAGCACGCAATAGGTATGAGTGCCTAAGCAACATAACCGCTAGTTGTTGCTGCTAACATGGGAGTCTATAACTACGATGTTCCAATCTTGCAACTCTGAATAACACAATGGCACGTGCATTGAAAGTAGCAAATAGAAAAAAGTTGTTGCATGTTATAGAAAAGCAAGCATCAAAAAAGTGAAGCATAGAGTATAAATGAGGCACAAGTCTAATGTACTCATCAAGTTTGTTTGTGTATTTGTGCATTGTTCAGCCTTGAGTTTTTCATCGGCGCTACTTGGTTGCTTGTGAATGCAGATGCAGAGTTTGAGTTGTTCGTTGGAAAGCACAAAAAGGTGTATGCGAGTGCTGAGGAGTATGTTCATCGGCTAGTGTTGTTCAAGAAGAACAAACTTCTGCTCACCTCCTTGCAAATGAGTATCTTTTCTACATGCAATCCTTCAAACCTCGTATAAAGTGTTGATGAAAGATGAACAACAATCATCGGATTGCCAATTAAATTACATCTCTCTTAACAACTGCATGACCATGGTAGCACGCTCTTCAATAATAGTGCATAAAAGTTGCAACATGGCTGGCTATAGGCGGTAGTGCAATTTTGGTAGTTGTAGCCATCATGAACATTCTAAGGGACGCATCTGTAGGACGTTAAGTGAACTGGAGTGGAGGTAAAGCCATTGAGAGGAGGTGCACATGAAAGTCTACTCCATATTAGAAAACCGTTTTTACAATTTCAAGTTTGGTTGCAGGTATATAATGGTGGGGGAATTTTTTGCCATATCATATGGAGCATCAAATAATGCATCTCGGTTTCCAAGGGGGTGTTTGAACTTGGGATTAAAGAAGCTTCGGATACTAAGCTAACCAAGTGAACCAACCTCATTGAATGATGGAGCGTCAAATAATGAGACAACAAATGTGCCTGCCAAAAAGTCACTCATTGGGCCATCAAAAAATCCTATTGGACACCACGTAGCTCACCATGGTCGCTTGAAATATGTATTGCCCTCCCATGTTTAAGTGTCACATGCTTACTAACTCGTTTGTTAACCCTATCCCCGTGCAAATAGGCTTTAATGATCCTCTAGCCCCATCCATCTCATTGATTTAAGCATTGTGAAATGATCTACTTGCTTGACCATTATTGGCTCTGAAATTGCAATTTAAAAGGCCCATTTCAAAAAAATGAGGCCTAGTGTGTGATAATTCATGTGAGAAATTTCAACTAGTTTTGCCAAGTTTAGTCATATTTTGGTTAATTCTCAATATTGGGCCAATATGCATCTTAGACTTAGAGATAAACTTTATGAAAGTTATTTTAGCCTAATTTCGTTTGAATTACCACTTTTGGAAAGTGTGGGAAAGTTAGGAGGTCGAGTTTGGAAGGTTCAAATTTGAACACTTGGTTCATTGAATCTAGTCCACATTAATAGTAGGGTTTTTGTTATGGAGGGAAACCAAGATCATCAATGAGGCATGGACCTGCTATATATTGGTTATCACTCACATTTATTGTTTGGTTGCTGAAATTTTCTAGATAGTTCAAAGTTTATAGCATGGGGAGGAATCATCTCATTTACAATCTATTTGGTTCTTCATGTTATATTTACATCATGATTTGTAAAATTGATGAAAGAGATAGTGAAACATCCAAAGTGGACACTATTCTCTATATCAATTATGGATGCTACTTTAAAGCATTGGGAAAAGACTTGTTTATGAAGCATAGATAAAAAAAAACACAAATATTACATTGTCAAAAACATTACTTACGACTTACACAAGAATAACAACTTCCAATATCGAAGGAACAATAATACATTATGCACTACACCTATCGATCAATACAAAAATGCTAACATCATTGTCGTAAAAAAAGCTTGGCACATTAGCAAAAAATTATTCACAACTACAAATAGTAGTTTTTGATGAAATTTCACTCATTGAAAAACCTATTTTGCAATTTGTAGATCAAAGACTATAAGCAAACAAACACATCTCTTCTAAACACCTTGGAGGATTGGAGGTAATTATATGTGGTGATTTGTATCAAGCTAGACAAATTTTTGGTGAGTGGATGTTACAATCAATATGAATTCATTAGAACCATTGGGTTCAACATATTGGGAGATGTCATATGCTATGAGTCGGTTGAAACAAAATTTGACAAAAAGATCACAAAATTATCTCCATACTTAACAGAATACGCCAACGAACACACCCACTATTGAGATAAATTACTTAGACAACCTATGTTATCACCAAACAATATTTGATCATACATTCCCACCTATTTTTATAGAAACAATCACATAACAAAGCACAATGCTGAAGTCCTACAAAATAAATTGAAACAGAATACATCTTATAGGCAATTGGTTCCTTCCATGATTCTTGTCAAAAGAATCTAAAAATTTCTAACGATTCAAAAATATGACTGGCTTATTAACAAATATTAGAGTCAAACATGATACGTTGATTGAGTTACATGCTTCAAATCTCAACATTAATGATCGATTGGTCAATGGTGTCGAAGCTACTTTCAAACAAAAACAACCATGATGGATGATGACATTATTTGGAAACAATTTTTTTTTGACCAAAATGTAGGAGCCAAAATGAGATAAGAAAACAATCATGCTACAACCAAAAAATCACTAAAACGTGGACACATGTATGATGACTTCTCAAAGGAATACAAATTGGGAACAATCATCTAAATGTCATCAAAGCAATTTCCAATCCAACTTGCAGCAACATGAACAATACATTGCAGACAAGCATTAACAAACTCGCATTCAATCCAAAAGGCATTAAAGTGCACGGTCTAACTTATACACCAACTTAAAAACTACAGACACTAATCATTTGTATCTCCTACAACCATTGCAACCAAAAAATCTTGTTGTTGACAGAAAAGCAAATAAAAAATGCAAAGACTACATGACACACAACTACTTGGAGATTCACTATTCTTGACATTAAGCAATATGTAAATATGCCCTCGTTGTACAACTTTTGAGCATGATATCTTTACAAAAATACTATGATGATATGAAATCTACCAAACTCCTAATGAATATTGATATACTCTATCTGTAGGAAATATATACAAGCACATTTTTACAAATTGACACATATATGCCAGAAAGCCACAACATTCAATTACACCAACGATATTGAGATGACATAAAATATTGAATGAAAGCACATGATTTCACATGCACATTCTAACCATGTACAGACATCCAAAAACAAACATCAAATCAGTATTGCAATTTTTTTTGCAACGTGCTATAAACCATACCTGGAAATGTTTCTACAACTATTATACACAGTTTAAATATTGATATTCTAAAGCCCAGTTTACTTAGTCAACAACTTCAAAGTTTTTACGTGGTCTACAAAAGACATTTACAACGATTAAAGTGAATGCTTTACCATCTTTTAGCTTCCATATCCAAATGGCTTGATCATCTACATCGGGTTTAGCTTCGATGCCAATGACGACTTTTCATAGCTCTTTGGCCATTAGTACTATTCTCATCTTGAACTTCCACAGACGATAGTTGGATCCATCCAGCTTGTCTACAATGAAAATAGCCTTGATTTGTGAACCCATATGGAAGTTCTAGTATATGCATATTTTAAACTAAATATTTGATAGTTGCAATGATTTGTCATTAATCAAACTGATAGAATCATGATTTGATACCATGCGCCTTTGATATCAGATTGCTCTAATACCATGTCACGTGTTGCATGTAATTAGCCCATGAGCTTACTAATTGCAATGCTAAATATAGCCATGGAGTGTAAATAGCGAAATTGTAATAATGGTTGTAAGCTAATTTAGCCAAATAAGGCCTCAAACTCATAGTAGAAGCACAAAGGACCACTATAAATAGCTGAGATCATGTAAATTTGGAAGCTATTCTTCTTTTGTCAATTGTATTCTATGTGTTCTTGGAGCTTCTCTTGGAGAGCTACTTGAGGTGTTTTGTAGTTCATGTGCCTAAAAATGAGAGCTTTGATCGTGCTCTAGATTCAAACCCTATGTATTGAATGAGCAATAATAACTATGGATCTTATCTAACTTTGCCTAATTTGGTGAAGTTTTGCTACATTTATCTAGCTTCTTGATCTCTTTATTTTCCATGCTAATTTGATGTTCAAGAATGGATTAGATGCTTTAATACCAAGATTGGCACATGACATACCATGTTGGGAAAAAGAGCTAGAATGACTTTTCTCGGTACATGTACTATGCCTATCAAATTTTAATTAAATCTTCGTAGGAAGTAATATATATGAATCTGTTCAATTCTAACTTTGAAATCGTCAGGATCAAAACTGTTGATTACATAGACAAGCACAAAGATAATAAGTGCAATTTGCGGAAGCATTAGATAATATTGAGATTCACCAATTAATAATCAAATTCGATCAAATGGATATTCGAATATTTGAAGGCTATATCAAATGTCTGGTATGAATAATCCTATAAGAAACAATGAGAAGGAGATGAACACATCCAAATTGACCTAAATATTGAATGTAACAAACCTCTTGGATTGAGTTGAGTATAAACACATAATATGTATAAGCAGTTGAATTTAGAGTGTAGATCGATAACAATAATAATGGCAATCGCACACCCGCTCTATCTCTCTATCTAAAGTCTCGCTGTTGAGTCGTTAATCTATTTGAATTTATACATGAGTTGAGTTAACCTTGTAAACTATCATAAGCATGATTAATGATTAATCTAATATGTTTACAAGATAGATAATGGGTATAATTAGTCGTGAAAGCAACCACCCTTTTGTATGATCCACAGTTTGAATCGAACAAAGTCTATTCGAACTACCCACGTGGAAGTTCGAAATTATGTAGATGACAACAAGGAGTTTCAAACATATTTGAGTTGATGGTCGAATGAATAGGTTGATTTGATAACTGAGATTGCCAAGCCATTATCGATTGGGTTGCATAAATTTGCGTCAAATAGGTTAATCAAACACTAGGTTTGATTCGAGTAGATTTGAGTCAACCCGCTAAATTTCAAATAATTTTTTTTTATCTATAATTAGATTCAAATATTCTCTGCTTCAAATTTACATGTAAATATATAGAGTAAGGGCTTTTTCTACATTCGAACCTTATATGTTTTGCCAGAGCTGCATTCTAGTAGACTAAGTGAATGGATTTAGATTAAAAATGGATTGAAGAAGGGATTAAGTCTATTACATCACTCTTTCGAAAAACAATATCATCAAAGAACCATTGAACTCACAAACAAATACCACGTTCCTTATAAATTACCTTAACTTATAAAATCTACTCACCAACTTCTAAAAATCATGATTAGATGATGATCTCACCTATATATTTGTGATAAGGTACAATTACCTTACCTTGTACACACACACACACACACACACACACACACACACACACACACACACACACAACATTTTCTTGATCCATCAATTTCACCATCATGGCAAGGCCTTTGTGACATAATACCACAACATTTTGATTTACATTATGGACTAGATAGTGGTTGTTTGGAACTTCATTGTAAAGATATAGTGACAAGTCCTCTTCTTGAGCCACAGTAACTATGAGATTGGAGGACAAGCCATTATATCCTTATCATGGGCAGACAAACATCCATTATAGTACATATTAGGTGTCAATTTTTTAAAAGAAATAGAAAGAAATCTTTTACAGTTTTTTTTTGTTAATGATTAAATCCTTGAGGGCCATATTTTTAAGATTCAATCCATGAATCCCATGTATTTTCAAGATTCCCTCCACGAGGGTTAAGCAATTTCAAGGTTTTATCCATGAGAATTTTTTATTTTGAGGGATAAAAATTATACCTAACCAAATTTGTAAAAACTGATGAGATCTTATTAATGGTAGTCCTCAAACTAAATCTGGACCAATAATTCATGTAACACTTGAGTAGACACACATTATAAAGAAGTGGTTGTTTGAAGTCATAGTAAATTGTGTTTTTATACGGTTATAATCTCATGCTTAAAGGGTTGCACATGCGTGCACACACACACACACACACACACACATGTGTGTGTGTGTGTGTGTGTGTGTGTGTGTGTGTGTGTGTGTGCATGCGCCAAAGCACATACACGTGAGTCTCAATGATAGGACATTTTCTGCCACCAAAAGAAAAAATCATTCAAAATTTTTAATATTGCAATAAAAAACATCTTCCAAAAATTCAAAGTTCTAGGTTCACGAGCACATACAAAAAAGAGACAATAGAAAAGCTCAAAGAATAGAATTTCTTGTTTCTTGTCAATCCTACAGAACATAAGCAAATGTGAAATAACAAGCAAGAAACAAGCTCATTCCTCTCAACGCAAGTAGGTGGCAGTCCACATGCCCATCCATGCAACGAGTTTTTCTCTTGACATGAATCTTGAATCCACGATATCTTCCAAGCCATTAGCATTTTCATTTCGCTCATATAAAGCAAGTTCAAATTACTTCTAAACACATTCTTATAAACGTTTCATTAACAATTCTAAAAATTTTAATTAATAAAAATATTAAAAATAACTTATGGCTAAAAATATTGTGATGCGTGGTGCAAATTGTGTGGAAGAGAGAGAGAGAGAGAGAGAGAGAGAGAGAGAGAGAGAGAATGTTTGAAATGTAGTTGAAGTGAGAGAGCATGTGCTTTTAAATTTTTTTAGAAAGAGAAAATTTTAGAAAGTTTATAGAGAGAGAGGTATAAAATCACGCGATGGAGAGAGAGAGAGAGAGAGAGAGAGAGAGAGAGAGAGAGAGAGAGAGAGAGAGAGAGAGAGAGAGAGAGAGAGAATGTTTGGACATTATCATGTCAAAAAAAAAAAGAAAAGTTACTTGGGTTTGACACACAGCCTTGTTAGGGTTACAATTTTTTCGAGTTCAGTTTTAAGGCAAAAATAGCAATAAAGTGAGTCTTTGGACAAAGATTGTCAGCATTGATAAACATGTTAGTCCATGAGTACAAAGTTTGACCAATGCCGGTGGTCAACAAGGTTTCATTGATGAACAAGGTGCACTTGAGTTTATTCCATAGTAAAACTTTTGTCTTAAACAAAAGCTTCTAAATATCTTGACTATTCGAATCTCTTTCAAAGATGTCTACATGAGACCTTCAAAATAAAAAGAACTAAAAATTAGGGTTTATTTGAAATCAGGTTTTGGAGGATAAATAGCCAATAATAGGTGTAGAGAGAGAGAGAGAGAGAGAGTGGGCAATGATAGAAAAAAGGGTTTTGTCTATTTTCATTGGTCCACGTTTGCCTTAAAATTTATTTGAAGGGCATTTGAAGTGCATTTGAAATGCTTGAAAATGACATGTGCATTTAAAAATTTCTAGAGAAAACATGTGACTTTAGAAATTAAGGGAAAGAGAAATATTTAGAAAGAAAGGAAGGCATAAAAGGGCAAAAGAGAAAAGGAGAGGCTTGCATCACGATAAAGAGAGAGAGAAAGGCCCTGTTTTTTATAATTTAGGGTTTTTTTAAAGTTGTTTTAGGTTTCACAAGAAAAGTTTTTTTAAAGTTGTTTTAGGTTTCCAAGAAAAATAGCAATAAAGTGAGTAGAGAGAGAGAGAGAGAGAGAGAGAGAGAGAGACACACACACACACACACACACACACACACACACACACACAGTGTCAGTAATGTGAAGGAGAGTTGCGCTCTTTCAATAGCTGCAGCTTATCACTTGACTAGAGCAAAGCTCAGGAGGAGGAGGAGATTGTTGGTGCTAATTGATGAAAACAGAATATGCCCCTTCCTCACTTTGCGATATTGGATTCATATTCAAAAGGTGTGAAATAATATTCGCATGCATTTTTATCGTATCTTTAACTTTGTTGATATTTGTAATGCTATCGGCAACTGCTCTTCCAAATTCGCGTTTCAGTTCTTGTGGACCTTTTTTCGTTTACAGTCACTCGAATTACGGTTTCTGGAAAACCCTAAAGGACGATTTGGATGAATTGAAATACTCAAACTGTGTTCTATCATTGGCTGCCCAAATTCTCTCTCTCTCTTTTCACCAACATTAATTCTTGATTGGATGATGATATTGATTCTTTGGAACCATGTTATATTGTAGCAAGTCTTCGGCCATTGTCAAATTCAACCAGATACTTGCAATTAGAGTGGTTGGTAGCTGAAGGTTTTATACCATTTGCGACACCAATAAATTTATGCGAGGAACATATATAGCCTAGAATGTCTCCAATTTAAATAAAAGAACTGAAAACAAAATCAATGTAATTGAGAAGATACCAATAAAACGTGTCTCTGTAAAACTAGATCACAGTGACAGGAACAGAGGAGCAGATTTTTCACATAAGATGGCACGCAAGGAGGAGTGAAAACCAACTAAAAAGGAGTTTGTCTTCGGTTCCCCAATTTATCGCGGTCCCATTCATCAAGTAGACAAAGCCTGTGGTGGATCGTAGTCTGTCTAGGTCTCCTGCCCAATCCACATTGAAAATCCAAGGATTTCTATTGCTTTGCTGACCCCTCTATAATGAAGTCGTTGTCTACGGGTTCCTTTTACATATCTGAGAAGCCTCTTCAAAGCACTCCAATGTTGCCATCCAGGGTTGTTGCTATATCTACTCAAGTGTACAGTTGCATATAAGAGGCCTGGTCTAGTAGCAATCATTAGGTGCTAGGCATCCCAACAACTCTTTGTCAGGAACCATGTCCATCCTTTCAGCTTCCTCTGGAATTTGAGGACACATGCTGCCATCCAGTTTCACGTTTATGTCCATCGGGCTTCCTGCTTCCTTGTAATTGGTCATTCCAGAGCGTTCTTTTCCAGATACCTGCATTGGTTTACATAGATGTTCCCAGTTCCTTGGTCTCTATGCACCTGTAGTCCTAGGCAATAAGCTAATTCTCCCATGTCTTTCATTTGGAAAGCTTTACATTCAGTATATGATACTAGAATGATGTCATCTACGTATGATGCAATTATTTGTAGGACACCTTGATCATTGTTTGCTATGCTTGGCATCCTTATAATGATAGCTCTCCCTCAGTATCAATTGCAATATGAAAAGATTTTATTCAAAGTATGTCACCCACTTTCTACATTGATATGCTTATTCAAGGATATGATGATTAGGCTTTGATACCATGTTGAAACCTGTAGATCATTCTATCTACCATCATAACTCTGATAGATGACACGAAACACATCAATTGCATGATATAAATCATCCAGATACATGGAAATAGAGAAAGTCAACAAACACCGAAGCTCTAGCTCCTTCGCAAGAGAGATGGATTCCAACAAGTGAACGATCAATTTTGTAGGTGGGCCTGGAAACCTGTTAGACCCAAAAAATCTTGGGGACCACATGTACAACATGCTTTATGATTGTGCATGATGTTTCTCCTACTAAATTTAGCTCTAGGCCCCAAGTGGACCAAGTGTCCCACTTTACCTGCTTGTTAAATATGCATAAGAGTTGTTCACAATGTATTCAATCAGTATGGCATATGCACAACTTACAAGTTACAAATATACAAGGCCAAAAGGACTAATATAGGCATTTATTGTGCTTTTAACCTCTGATTGACGACATGTAGGGCTGTAGTAGGATTTTTGAGAAAATCCTTGGAAAAGTGTGCCCTCCCTACTAGTTTTATGTGCATTTACAGATCACACGTGTGAAGTTCAAGTGGTAGGGTGACATGGCAATCATCTTGCTAACCCACTCTCCCTCGGTACTGTGCTTTACAGCGACCAATTTGGTGTCCTGTAACAAAAGTTATGACCTTTGGAAGTTTTAGCAGTTTTTAGTGTTAAAATTGCAAAATTTTCGAATTGTTCTGATGCATGCCTGACATTTGAAATTTCTAAATTATTGGCAATTAACTTGAGTAGCTGGGTTACTCCCGCATGAAGTTAATTTGTAAAACAATCAGTGTGAAGAGAATTCACCAGAAACTATTTGTTTTGAGTTATATTGCTTGTAAGACGCTTGATTTGTGATTCTTCGGGATTCATTGTTGGAATGTAAATGGAATTGATTACATTACCATAGGTTACTTTAACCAAAAAGGTCGAGAGTTGTGTAACCATGGTCATTTATTATATTAGGCCTACTAAACTTAGAGTTAGCTAAGTTAGTATGAAATTAACTTGGTAGGGACTCATGGGTCCACTAGGCCTAATTGTGACATTAAGTACCCCAATTTGACATATTGGAGGTACCTTATTCTTTCTATGTAACTTATAGAAAGTTGGATAGTCAATAGTCAAGTAGTTGGACAGCCAATAGTCAAGTAGTTGGAAAGCCAATAGTCAAGTAGTTGGATAGCCAATTGTCATGAAGTTAGATAGTCATCTTGGACTATATATATGTGTGCATCCCATTTGTATAAGATACATTTGTAAGCAATACTGACTATTCTCCTTGGCTGTCCACGAGTTTCTACAAGAGGGTTTCTAGCCATCTCTTTTGAGAATGCTTTGTGTGATTGAATAGTTAAGATCCTGGATCCTTAGGCTTCTATTTCCTACATTCATCAGTAAAAATCATGTGCATAGGATATACAACGTTCTTGGTATAGAGTATTACTCAGTCGACTCAGTTCGTCGTATCCCAGAGAGCGCAATTGGATAGCAAATCTTAATGATTCCAAGAATGACATCTAAATTTATATATTGACGAATCATAAATAGATACTTAATTATCAACAGAGGCTTGTAAGGAAATATGACGATTCTTATGTTTGGTGAGTAATTCTTGATCTTTTGAATGAGTCAAGAATTTAGATTAGTATGTTGAAAAATCTAAATCCTTTACTCCAGTGAGTTGAGAGCTACAGATTATAGTATGTAGATGCTTGGGTATAGTTTCTAGACTAGATCTCCAGTTGTTATAGGGGACAGACAAATCTATTAAGATTGGATGGATGCTATTTTCTTGCTTGAGATGCTAGAAACAAGAGCATTTAACTCAAGAGAGTTTCTGGGGTAGTCAGAGTTGAGTTAGGATCATTTTTTATCTTAATGGATCTCCTAGAGATTCGAGTAGAATGAACTGGTATACCTTAGACCTCTGGATATCCTAAGAGTATTTGTACCAAGAAGCATTTATGAATTGTCTACCCAAGTCTGTGGATAGTTTCAGACTGTAATTGTTAGTTCTTTTTATGAGTTAGGTAATATTCCACCCATTGTTTGATGTAAAGTGTTTTATATGAAGGTGATGTTACTAACTTATAGATAATAGAGATTGAAACCCAAATGGAAAATTTATCACTTAGTGTACTTTTCAAACCTGAGTTTGTACTCCAGAACAACAATAGCTCCGCACGTCACCATATGTGTGACTGCGTCCTCACAAGGTTATTAATTACATTTATGGCCTAGTTCGGAATAACGAGGCGTAACCAATAATCTCGAGTACTAGAGTACTGTGTATCCAAAAACTATGCCGAATCCTATATACAGGACGTGGACATGACATTCTTTCCTGCTTGAACTAGTTATGTCCTCCGCTTTAACTCCCAACACTTACCTAGAAAATCATTATCCTTAGTCTGACTTTACATACCAAATAAGTACTCAGAGATAGAACAATTTCCAATAGTTAATCGTTGCATGGGTTAGGACGGCTATTGGCATGGTGTAGAGTATCAACAGTAATGACTTGCATGTATGGTTGGGTGGTTTGGCTCCACAGTCATTCCTTTGTGTGTGTCTTGTAGGTGCTTCTCCTTACAGTAATCATGTGTGAGGTATTTTATTCGGCAATTGCATTTGAAGTATGTTATGGGAAGGCATCTATCTTTTGTGACATTTTGGGGTCAGGTGTATGAAGTTCTTTCTAAGTCCTTAATGGGCTATAAAAGGATTTCATTCTATAAGAGGAATATTATGTCTTTCAGCAAGAGAGGGCTTGTGAGTTAGTTCGTTAGATTCGGATAGGCCAACTGTTATATACTATTTAAAGGTTCATAATCTCTTTCCTTCAAAAGTTTGTTATGCCTTATTTTATTTACATTGTACAAATGCGAGAGTTTAGTTTCACTTTCCTTTTTTGGTATCTCGTTTAAATCCTCGTGTTTGAGTGTTAAAAATTATGGTGTGTAAGTTGTCTCCATGGCGTTTAATGGAAAAAAAGTTGGGAGACCTAGCCTTGTTATAAGTTGGCAGCTCTTATTATTAAAAAACGCATGGCAGAGTTTTGCTTGTTATAGTTTGAGTAGGAAATGTTCATGATGTAATCTATGAAAAATTTGTTTAGTTATATAGGCAATTGTGGTGGTTCTATGATATAGATAAGTGAGATCGTTGGATTAAGAGGCGAAATGCCTCAAGCAGTTGTTGGAAAGAAGTATGGAATCAAGCAAATGGAGGTGAGTCCAATTCAACGCTTGCAACATGCTAAAACAGCTCCATTAGGTGATGATCATGAGAAAACGGTGTGCTTCTTCATTTAGTTATCCGTAATGGTTTTCACAGTCATACAATGGATTGAGAATTAATTTTTTTTGGATACTTATGGTTGATGACTGACGAAGGTCTTGGCGACAATGCTTCATTTAACCACAATGATGCATTTATTCAAGTATTTGGAAAATATTTGAAACCTCTTTTAACCTCTGAAACTTTATTTAGCTCGTCTATAAAGGAGATGGATAATGTCCATTCTACAATGGTTGATTGGGTATTTTGTAACAACAGAAGCTGTCTTTTGTAGTTTGACCTTGGATCTTATGTGAGATCCTAAGCAGCTATATAATGGATGTTCAAGATTTGTTCGGTTTCTTTGTATATCAAATGATAAGGTCTAAAATCAGCCTGCTAGTGTGTTAGAGCAAATGCATCACTTTAAGTTAAGAAGAGCTTCATCTTCACATTTGTGGTAGGACACATGGAGATGTTACCAGGAAACCACGCTTTATTAGGTATATATGTCTTCTTTTCAAACCTCAAGATAATTTTTCCCTCCATTCGTCTTATGTTGCTCTTATACTAGCCCTGCTATTTATTTTCTTTTTTGCACAACTATTTTAGACAGACAAAATCAACCCCTTTAGAAAATAAAATTATTGTTTTGGTAGCATTCCTTTGGACAAAGAGGGTCTACATTGCAAATTAGCTTGGCAAAAAGCTGCATAGAAAGACTAAAAAAATTAAACATAAATAGCGAATATAGAAAAAATAAATATATAGAAAATACAGATGATCTCATATTCTAGTCACCTGAACAATCACCCAATCCTAGATAGTCATGCATTGTCCACATTAGAATTGCGCGCAACAAAAAGTTGTTGTCTTGTATTGAACGTGAGATTTCATACGCTTGGCCACCCTTCCATAATAGCTCCAATTCTTCAACTAACAGTGCAAGGTAGACATCCATATTTTTTACTTTGTGTTTTCCAAGAATTAAAAGTGCTAACATGAGATGTCCGTTTTTTATAGTTAGCCAAGGTGGAATGTTGTAGCTGACCAACACCACTGGCCAAGTAGACCACGTGCTTGACATCTTGCCAAAGGGATTCACCAAAAACAATTTTTTTTATTGCCAACATGTCTTGAGGTGTTCCTCGCAAAATACGATATATTCTTTGGAACTCCCATGCTATCAAGAAGCAAAATGTTATGCTTTCCAATTCGTACATACAACTATAGTCAAAGATGTGAAAAAATTAGATCCAATGATGACATAAATGGATCCATAATCTTTAGCTAAATTGGGTGCACATCACACAACATCAACAATGTAGAAAATCTCATTTCTAGCATGCAAAAAATCTCATTTCTATCATGAAAAATACACATAAAATCCAAGTGCCTACTGTTCATGTCCGTACTACAGCAGCTATACAACGGTCCTCACACGTGTGAAATCATTCCATACAAGTTTAGATGCATTCTACATACTAAAATCACCAATATCAAGAGAGAAGAGATAGAAGAAAAAAGCCCTCCAAAGATAATGAGAACATTTGATAAGTTTCTCCACATCGGTCCTGCTATATATAGCAACAAAATATCATTTGGCCACTTGCCAAATATTACCCTAATTGGTAGTTTCTAAATACTTACCAAAAAACCTAGTTTTACTTGACTCTATTCAATGTATCCAATCAACCAATAGAAATAGGTCCAAATCTGACCTTAACCCACCAAATACTCACTAAAAATAGTAAACTTATTATTTTTAGGTCTTATTAACATTAAGAAATCTATCTCTAAGTTTAAATCTAACTTTGGCCTCCAAATTGCCAAATAAAACCAACAAAACTAATTGACAATTTTCACATTCCGTCTTCAACTAGTTTTACCACACTACGTTGATCCATCTTAAGAATGATCTTCGTTAAGAATAGACCTCCTCTCTATGGTTTTGTAATGCTCAAAATAGAAACATTCATAATTGATATAGATGATAGTGTCCATATTGGATGCTTCACTAAAAACCAACATGAAAGTAACATAGAATCATAATGAATAGATTCCTCCATGCTTCCACCTTTGATATCTCTGGAAAATAGCAGCAACCAAGCAATAAATGTGAGTGATAAACAAATGCTTGCCTTCATGAGAAATGTATGTGTCCAAAAACTCCCATATATGAGCCTCCATTGCCACCTTGCCACAAAGAACTATCAACCCTTGGAAATCCATGAGTAAAAGAGTACAACAATGATTCTAATCTAGCTCCACATGACTCCATATAACTAGTAGGTAGCACTAGTCCATCTTCAAGATCCAAAATGACGAAGAACAATGTGTCTAGTTTCATCATATCTTGACAATTTGCACACACTCACATGAAATTGGTCAAACATGATATAGAATGAGTAAAGTAAGATCAAGAACACTTCCTTGCTAATCCTTTGCCTTTACTTAAGTCTTCAAACACCTGCAAAAATAGATCCTAATGTCTTTGACACTTGAGTTCCATCTTGATGCCTTTTCCTGGCAAACAAAAACCAACCATATGCTCTTCCAAAAAATGCATCATAACCTTTGATCAAAACACATTTTACAGATCCAAACCTCTATAAAACCAGCACCTCAATCATGTAATCGAGATCACGAAAGATTACACCAAAAACCCCTTCACTATAGTGAAATCCGTGTCACCACCATAAAACCAACACACCAATAGCATCACGAATCACTTTAAGAGATTAACTCTAACTCTAAGAGTTAGCACTTTCACCTTCCTTTTGATAGCTTTGAAGCATTTTTCCTTCTTAGAGCGACCACCCTAGATGTGTACTTTGACTCATAAATTTTTTGAAGAGTTCTCGATGCCCCATAAGATGAGCACAAGCTCCTACCTCCTTGAGAAGCTCATTTGAGATATTCATCTTGATGATATGTAAAGACTTGTTGGCCTTCCTTCGATAAATGATTTGATCTTGGATAAAATCAGGTTCCTCTTCAATACCTAAACAATATCCATCATATCATTCATAGTTAGCAAGGATTCCATCCTTACCTTTCATATTGAGTAGTTGCTTGAGGTAAGCCTATCATTGCTCTCCAACAAAACCCCCTTGGTTTGCCATGATGATCAAACTTCTTCAACCTGTTCCAATGCACTTAGCACTCACTTGAATCTTCAACAAATGAAATCACAAAGATTTGGAACTACACAAATGTCTCTCTTAATCTTTAACAACACATAGAATTGATAAATCTTGATCAACAAATGATCACTACACAATAGAAAGAATCTTGAACCCTAAAGATCATCAAAACACTTTTGAAAAAATCAAAAACCGTTGCCACAAGAGACCCTATTCAAACTTTGAGAGTAACTTGCAGAAGAGACCAGAATTATCCAGTCAGATTTCAGATGAAGAAGAGCCGCAATGAATGGGAGCACAATGACCAGGTAAGAGCGGGATCTTAAATTTGGGGTTGTTTCTCTGTGTGCGCATCCGTGAGCGTATATGCATTCATATCCAAACAATTTTATTTGATTTATAGATGTTGTAACCCGTATGAGTAATTTTTACACTGAACCTGTTTAAGTGTTCTAGAACAATCAGAGTATAGGATAGAATGGATGTGTCTCAGGAATGAAGAAGTACAATGTCTCAAGTCAATTATGCTCCCAGGATCTGTCATGAAATTAACCCTTAATTTTGCCAGTTTCTTGTAAGATCTCTGAATTTGCCTTGTGATTGCACCTTATTTTATTGCACTTTTCCATTTATGATTTGTGATCATATGATGTGTAGAGAGCTTGCAATCTCTTTCCAATCGAAACCTGTGCTTCTGTGCATGCATGAAATAGTGCAAATGGAATGCTGTAATCTCCTTTTATGTGTAACTAGCAGGTCTTGGTTACGTTTTTTCTTATTTGTATTAGCTGTTGCTATTTTTACAATCTAAAAATCCTTTATTATTTAATGACTTTTGCAGAATGCTATCAAAAGGGTCAAGGATATTGAGATCTCCGTTCCAATTGTGTATGGGACAATATCATTTTGGCTTGGCAAGAAAGCAGATGAGTACGTTTGGTTGATTCATATGTTTAAAATTTATCTATGGTGTATGTGACTTCCTTTGAAGCTTGCATTTTAGCTTATGAAGAATAAGTTTGTACATGTATCTCATCAGTTTATTTTCTGTTTTCTATAGCTGCAAAATAAAGGATTTTTGACCTCTTCATAGTCTGGAGTAATTGCTAGGTAGTAGAAAGGTTTTCTGAGTAGCAAACCTAGTCTTGGCGTATGTTTCTATCATGCTACTTATGTTCAATAATTCGTGATCCCTTCAGGCTTCATTCGCATAAGTGGACAGTGTATGTACGTAGTGCAGCCAATGAGGATCTTTGTGTGGTGATAAAGAAGGTCGTATTTCAGCTACATCCGAGCTTCAACAATCCAACCAGAGTGGTGGAGGCTGCTCCTTTTGAGTTGAATGAATCAGGATGGGGAGAGTTTGAGATAGGAATTACAGTTTTTTTCCATGGAGATGTTGGTGAAAAACCCCTTGAGTTGTATGTGCAGCTTTGTTGATTGTTGGCATATTTTGTGTTTGTTGAATACTGGTCACTGTCTTGCTTTGTTTTGCTAAGAAGAGTAGCCATTCCAAATGTTTCTAATTCCCATTCTTATTCGCATTCTTCTTTATGCAAGAGCTGATTATTATCACATTTGGCAGGTTCCATCATTTAAAGCTTTATCCAGTAGATGAGTCAGGCCCTCAGAGCACAAAGAAGCCCGTTGTTATGGAAGCCTATGATGAAATTGTTTTCAATGAGCCTCCAGAGGCTTTCTTTGCCAGGCTGCGGAATTATCCTGCAGCCGTAGTTTCTTCACATACTGCATCCGGCACAGTCCATCTATCAGCAGGTATACTACGTTGAAAGACTGAAATTCTTTATCAATGTCCTAGACATCTCTAGGTTCTTGCATTGTTTGGGTTCTTAGTATCTCAAATCTTGCTCAGTCTGATCCTATGTGGATAGTAGTGCGTTTTTGGCTCTTAAGGGAGCCTTGTCTTCCTCTGTTCTTTTGAGCTCCTTTTCTTCATTGAACTATTTCTAGTCTTATTGCATTCACAAGTTCATTGAAAAAAGTCATAAGATAGTACAGTAGTTAAGCTTTTGATTTTTTTGCGGTTGTTTTATTACAGATCTTTTGTATCTGCCAATGGTTGATTGGCAAACCAATACTTATTGCTAAGGTATTTCTTTAACAGTTAGTACTTAATAACTGGTGTAGATGCAGCCGTTTCTACTGAGTGCATGAATGAGAAAAGGAGCGGGGATACTAAGGACCATCCATTGGGGCAGTGGTTCCTGAAACATTCAGAAGCTGATGAGTTATCTAGCATAGCTGCAGCACGACAACAGGTACATTTTTCATGTTCCAATAGATTCCATGATGCCTGCATTACCTGCCTTTATATATTATTGATTAAATAGTGCTCCACTGGTCATGTGTTGGTTACCTGCCAAGGAAGTTAGATGATAGCAACTATGGCCAATTCTGTGCAATCTAGCCATGATAAACTTGCCCATTCAGGCTTAGATAATGACTCATGAGACTGTAAATTTCAATATAATGTAGCTTATCAAACTAGGTTGCATTAACAAAAGTGCTAGCAGAACCACTGTTTAGTACATTTGAAACCAATGCAATGTTAACAATCATCAAGTCTCAGATCAAGGCTTCCCGCATAGAAAGCAATTGATAAGTGATCGATCAGCTAAGGAGCTATTGTTATGTAGTATTATCCTAGACATATTATCAATGTATAAGGTACTATTATATTATGTTCTAAAAGCCCATGGAGAGATAGAGAGCGATTGGTCTGAATTTTACCCAAGACCAAAACCAAGATCCCTAAACCCTATATCCCAAAGCTTGCAATATTGGATTTAGGGAACAATCGAGTGAAGACTGTTGAATGAATGCGGAAAGAAACTGACTGCAAAAAAAATCACCTGAAGACGCAAAATGTTGAATCTGATTATGAAGATCAACCATTGACAAAGCTCTCTTAACCAGTGCTCCTAGGTTAAAAAATGTACGATACAATTTGAGCTAGAGTTTTTAGGTGTTTTTCAATCTATTATTTCGAATGTTTCTGGTCAGTACGTTCTGGAACATACTGTGCGGAACGTACAGTGTATTCTGAACGGTGTCCCTAAGAATCGGTTTCTGAGATATCAATATATAAGGTTCTGTTATTATGCCCCAGAAGCACAAGGAGATAGAGAGTGAGTGGCCTGAGATGTCACGTTGTTCCCTTTAGTAGTTATTTGATCATCAATGCAAAAATGATGTGAGAGGAGCATTTTTAATGATGGAAGGAACAACCAAAACAGAAGTTTACTCAATGTAGTTTGTTTTCTGTGACAGGTCCAAAGCCAAATCATGAAACTTAAGCAAGATCTTGATGTGCTGGAGACTGAAGTGTTGCAGTTGAAATCAAGTGCACGTGCCTGACATTGATGCTGGTGATTGAAATATTCCGGTTGAGTGGGCGTTCCTGACATCAAATGATGGGTTCAGACAAAAATCGAAATTTGAATTTAACTGCAAGTTATGATTTCCATTGGCAGTGTCATACTTGAATCTCAAGCTTCACTAGCTTTTACTCCTGGTCTGTGATGGAATCAGTTCTACATGAAGCTCAGTGCAAGTTTCACAGGCTTGTCTCTAGAAATTTAAGGAATGCCTCCAGGCTGTAGGTTGCTACAGGCAGAAAGTCAGTAAATTTTTGAGATGCTGCACTTACAAGAAGCAATTCATGGAAATCTGAATCACATTGCTGCACACATCATAAGTCATAGCAATGATCATTTTTGGGGATGATATCCCTAACTGAAAGGAATATTATGAAGGTGCAGGACTTTGCTTTACTGTACCTGAATATTCTCAAACATGTACTCAATGGTTTTACAGCTGAAATATCTGGGTGCAATTGGAATTGGTCGTTGTAAATGTTGCTACAGGGAGCAAGTTCATTTTTTGATTAGCGTGTCTGTGGCCTTTTAATGGTATGTCGCTGATTTTTCTTGTGATTTGCAACTTCTAAGTGCTGGGATTGCAACCTTTGTAGAAAAAAATAATATTGATGGGTTTGTAAAAATGATAATGCAGATAGTTGTGGATAGGTGTAAAGGGTAAGTATTAGCCTTCTCCCTTTCTATAGCCTTACTATGGCCTACCAATGGTATGTTGCCGGTTTTTGTTGTGATTTGCAAGTTTGAAATGCACTTCAAGATTCATAATTTGCCATCATCCTGATTTTAAAAGTCATAATCCACTCAGCATTTGTCTTATAGCTTGATTTTTAAAAGTTTTTGAAACAGAATCCACGAAGTCAGCTATTTTGCTGCACTGTACATTTGTGAGGAATGCCAATCTTTGCACCGTTTTATCTACTCCAAGAATGAATAGTAAAATTCTGTGTCAATTCTTTATCACAGTATCAAATGTTTGAGAGAATGCAATCTGATGAAATGCAATGCATGTAAGTAGAAATTTCAGAATGGAATGCATATTGAAAGACATTTAACGAGCTTTACAAACTTCTAGTTTCTTTTGCTTTTCCTTTTAGGCACTTTTGATCAATGAGCTTATTGTTTTTTTTTACATGTAAGGACTCCTCTTTTGAGCGGTACAAATGATATTGGATTTGTGTAAGCTGTAAAATGAGATTCTCAGATTTATGGCCTTTTGCGGCAGGTTTAAAATCTCATACTGTTTGCAGGGCTAGGAGTTCGGCTGAGTGAAAGATTGTAAAAAAGGTTTTTATGTCGATAAATCTTCTTTGGACATGGCATTAACAAAAAGTGAATTGGTAAAAATGACTCACGGGACACTTTATCGGCGAATGCTGTTAACAATTTTGAGCTGATGTGCTTTATGGGTAGGTAGCATAATGCCCTGATCGACAATGGATAGCATTTGCTTTCTTTGTGCAATGCCAAAAGTGGGATAGTTATTGGAAATAAAGTACAAGGTAAATAAAGATACAGGCTGAAAGCTCAAGACTCTCCAGGTGTTGGGACACAACTACAGCCTCAGAGATTTAATTGTTCAATAATGTATTTTGGTATTTACGGGGAGCTTGAACTAGTGTTCAAAGAAACTTTGGATGACAGGCTAACCAATTAGGCCAACCCATTGCATAAATTGTTAGATTATGAGGCAATTGTGTTTATCTACAAGGAAAAATAATAGGAAAGAATAAATAATGATGCATAGACATGCATTGAAAGAAACTATCATGCAACATGACACAACAATCCCCCAAAAATGATAGAACGATCGGATACAAAGTAGCAGCAGCAGGATGGTGTCTTGTTGATCATGCTAATGGGACTTAGATTCTTGGGAGACTTCAAAGATTTCACATCGGTATGATAGAAATGCATAGTAAACTATACTTTCTAAATAGTAGATGTGCAAAATTGATAGGTAACAAGCCAACAACTAGCTTCCTACTAGAGAACTATGCAGATATACATAACATAGATTTG
The DNA here is from genome assembly GCA_029204225.1 of Diphasiastrum complanatum. Classification (NCBI taxonomy): domain Eukaryota; kingdom Viridiplantae; phylum Streptophyta; class Lycopodiopsida; order Lycopodiales; family Lycopodiaceae; genus Diphasiastrum; species Diphasiastrum complanatum. The sequence continues at coordinate 61,970,174 of CM055101.1, forward strand.
GGTGATTGCTAGCATCTAGTAGATTCATTTACACTAATTATCTCTTTTTGTTTTTGGCATGTTAGTTCTTATCACTCTAAGACTTTAAAGCAAATTTATGTTTGCCACACTCTCTCAACATTGGAGCTTTTTACTATCATGGAGTTGTGTTTCTTCATGCTGATTTCTGATGGCATCAACCGAGGTGTTAATGGTATCTTGGTCAAATTCTCTTGATAGGAAGTCTTTTGTGTTGGAAAATGATAAATGCACAACACTCTATCAGCACATCTACCTATTCTGAAATAGCTATGAAATAATATTTTGAAATCACGGAATTGAAAGCTAATTCAGACTTTCTCGCAAAATAGGTCATTCATAAAACAGAAAACAATGTTGGAAACTGGGCAATGCACGCTGATCTTATTTAGAAAAACTTAGACTTAAAAAGTTTGTTAAACAGTGACTATTGCATCTCTGCTATTCTGATCTGTATTGGATCGTGATCTAGATTCACTCAATAATCTCTTACAACATCATTAACTTCTTTTTAACCAACCTAAAACACTAATGAATTATATCTATTTATGGTTGCACATAATTGCTTAACAATCTCTGCTTGTGTTACGTCCATGTCCGGTTTAGAGGATTCAGAATAATCCTTGGTGTGGATATTCGGCACTCCAATATACAAATTTATTAGTTACGCATCATATTCCGAACTAGGCCAGAAATGGAATTAATCATTAGAAAAAATTTGGCCTTGGAAAGGGCCCTATAAGGATTGCCACGTAGGATGACAATTTTTTGGCAATGCAAAATACTAAAATAAAATCTTTTTCTGCCCGCAGTCCTGCCCACGTAGTCTTCGATGGTTAGCTATTATGTGCATAGGATAGTCTGTGGCTGAAAAAAAATCATAACTTTTGAATGACAACTCGAATTGAGACAATTATGGTGCCATTAGAAAGCCCTCGGCAAGAGCTTTTCAAAGACACTTGACATGACCAGTTCCGAGCTACGGTGAAGAAGTTATGGCCAGTCAAAGTTTTGGTTGGTCAACACTTGCTATCTCTTTCAAGCGTAGTTGACCACGCTTGAAAGAGATAGCAAGTGTTTACTGACCAAAACTTTGACTGGCCATAACTTCTTCACCTTAGCTTGGAACTGGGTCATGTTGGGTGTCATTGAAAAGCTCTCGTCGAGGGCTTTCTAATGGCATCATAATCATCTCAATCCGAGTTGTCGTTCAAAAGTTACACTGTTTTTTTTTTTTTTTAGTTGCATACTATACTACAAATAAAATAGCTTATTTACGGGCTGCCCCCGACGCAAAATTACAGTTTTTTTTAAAAAGAAAAGAAAATCAATATGAAGGAGCTACATTACGTAGATTTCAAATTTGAGTGTTTTGATTGGACCAGGTGGAAGAAACTTTTGAGAAAAAAAATAAAAAGTATCTTTTTGAAAGGCCTCTTTTGTGTTCAAATTTTATCTAATGAACCTTGTGAGGGCCCAAGCACTCCAATTAGGACATGTGGAGTAGTGCATGGTGATTGATAGTTTTTATGCATGCTGAGGAGATCAAAGCGTTTGAATGGGGATTTAGCAAAGGATCAAGGGTCCTGGAAAGAATATTTATAGGCTCTAGGGATCTATATTTACCTACAAGGACTCGCCCTCCAGATTTCGGTTTCTAGTTGCTAGAAGCATCTCCTCTCTTGTATTCAATCACCCTAGCTCGAGGGTGAAGCAGATTAGAGATTGACTTTCAGTTTCTACTTGGTTGGGTGGTTTGTCTCCACATCACTTCTTTTGGCACATGCAACAGGATATTAAGGATCTACACTTGGGGATCTTTATAGTGGTATCAAAGCCTGACTTTGCATCGATTAAAAGGTGGAGATGTTTTTTGTTTTTTTTTTTCTTTGTAGCTTTTTGCAACTTTTGGTAGTAGCTCTTTTTTTTTTTTTTTTTTTTTTTCTTTTCCTGGTGGTGGTGGTTTTTTTAGGATCTTGATTGTTTTCAGTCTAAAGATCAGTGTTATTGATTTTTTCCATTGCTGTGATTGCAAATTATTTGATTTTTGACCTTTTTTCGTTTTTAGTCATTATGACAGGTTCTAATGATTGCATGCCAGTTATATAGTCAACATTGTGAAATTTCACACGTGTGGGAATGCCCTAGTGTGTGTGAATGATCTCCTAAGCAAAGCTTATGCACTTTAGATCAATACTAGATTGAAATCCAACATCTAGATCAAAATCTAAGGCAAAGAGGCAAAGATAGATGCATAGATTGATAGCCAAAGTGTTTCTACATGTAAGAGAAGTACTTCATGAAAAAAACTAAGTAAAATTAAGCTCCCCTCCTCAGGTAGAGAGAGAATAGATCAATTGGTCTCGGGTAGAGAGAGAAGTTAAGACACACAAAAACTTGATTACACTCAAATTTGCTCAAAATCTCAATCACATAATGATTGGTAGAGAGAGTACATATAAAACTCGTGGAAAGTTATGCTTACTTCCTATTGGACCCCTAGGGCCTAGCCTCTCTAATGCTATTGGATGAGTGATGCATCCATCTTGTGATTCTATTGGACCCTTCATGAGGATTTCTCAATTTTGATTGGACCCTTTGACCAAAGCCAACACTTTGACTTGATCACTCATCAAATTACATTAACACAAGTGTCACAAGCCTATTTACAAGCCTAACTAGCTCGAGATTGCATCACTTACACTACTTTGGCTCAATAGAGGCATTACATGTGGATTTGACCAATTTGCCATCTATGCCAATTTTGGCCCTATCAAAACTCTACACCAAGATGCTTGACATAAAAACTTAGGAAACTCCTAAAGCTATGATAGATAACTTTTTATGATTTTCACAAACATTGGTTCAAGATAGTATTTTGGTCAAAATTTGTTGATTTTGGCTAAAATCAATCAATAATGATCGATATTGAGCATAATCAGAACTTTAGTGCTTACATGTGGTTGAGATAATATCTAGGGTCTGATTGCACTTACATGTGGCTAAGATCCAACAAAACATGCCGAAAAAGTTGAAAATTGGTCAGAAAATGTGGGTTTTTTTTTCCCACTTTTTTGGGAGTTTGAATCAATAACTTTGCATAAAACTTTGTATGCATATTTTCAGAGGTGCAATGAAACTATTCAGAGGTTGTAAGCAAGTTTGGTAGGCTGACGTTTCTATTGAAGTCCCAAAACCCAAAAAATTAGAGTATTTTTGATGATTTTCGGGCATAACTCTTTTTACAATACTTGAAACTCATGGACATGTATAAAATCTGAAAGGTAGGTGAAATTACCTCCAATTCAAGCCCTCTACACCTATTTTGGTGCTTGGAGGCTTAGGCAACAATTCATCGAAGTTTCCTTGGGAGCTGGCCTCCTTGAAACCTGCTGGACCTTATAGAAGCTTCTATTGATCTCTAATGAACCTCTATAGACTATTTGTAATGTCTATTAGATGGCATGGAAAGCATAGATGTGAATTTTGACAAAAGCTCCTTGGAAAAGTGCACCCTCTTATAGGTTTTTCCAACCCCAATAGCTTGCATGTGTGGATAATAGGGCCTAGGTTGACATGGCATGCATTTTGCTAACCTACTCTTCCTCTGTACTGTGCTTTACAACGTCCAATTTGGTGGTCTATAGCGAAAGTTATAATCGTTTGGCAATTTTCAGTTTATATTTTGGCAAAATTTTAGAATATCATAATTAAAGTTCCATCATTCAATTTCAAACCGGTTCTCTAGCAATTCATCCTAGGTTTGTCAGCAGATTATCAGAATGAATGTAAGCAAAATATGTTTCAGTCTTTTGATAATATTGCACGAATTGTGAAAGCCTATGATCCTACAATGTGACAACAATGAAGTAATTTCAAGCTAATCCATTGACAGAAAGGAAAGAAATGAGTTCGTGAGAAAACTCCGATAAAAAACTTTGATAAGCTTCATCAAATGACATTAAAGGTAAGTAAAAGAAACAAATGTCTCGAAAAAAAGACTAAGAAGAGGAATTATTGTTCTATTTGCAAGAAGCTTGGACATGTTATGAAATTATGTCAAGAGAGAGAGAAACCCCACAACTCAAGTAATTGAGATGCTAGAAACTTGACATGGAAACTGAAGCAAGCAATCATAGATATAAGTATTTCTAGCATAGTCTCCTAACAAAATTTGGTTGACTTTGAACAATGTTTAAAAATGCCACAATCAATACACAAAGACTTGGTCAATTCTACAAGATAAAACTTTGGATCTTCCAAGTTGGAAGAGCACATGTTTCTAAAAAACATTAGAATAACCTGAGGAAGCGATAAATTAATCATGTCAGTTTATCCCTTGGTTTCTCTCTCTCTCTCTCTCTCTCTCTCTCTCTCTCTCTCTCTCTCTCTCTCTCTCTCTCTCTCTCTCTCTCTCAATGTAAAGAAGATGATATTACTCCGTTTACAAACTATCTACAATCCTTTGATAGAAACCCAATAAGGTGATCAAAGAATTGCACAATTTTATAATTAAAACAATGCCCCAATCGTAAAAAAAATGATCAAAGTTGAAATCAAAAGAAATCACAAAGAAATTTTAGGGCTCTTAAAATTTTGGATCACAATAATGTCAATTGATGTTGGATGTTGAAAAGCTTCTAAATGAATACAATAGAGAACGTACCTACTCATAAAGAGTTACTCAATCTGAATGTTTACAAGAAAAAAAACAATCAATATTCGTCTTTGTATGTTAAATCTCACATTGTACGTCCAATTAACCAACATACTTTTGAAATTCACTAGCATAATAGTGTGAGATCATACATTCTAATTTCAAATTTTGTTCAATTCGCACAAGTTCAATATTATATTTGTACAATATCGAAGCTGTGCACAAAAAGAATTTTAGCTACACCAAACACTCTACACACATATTCGATATCTTGTATGAGATATTTTCATGACTATTGATTCGACGTCAATCGAATAAAAATTGTGTACCTGCATTGTAACAATGCAAAATTTTTAATCTATAGAAATGATTTGGCCATAATGAGATTAAATACTTGCACCAATAAAGAGTTGAGGGACAAATTTTCCATTCACAATGAAGTTGGAATATTGAGGAATATCATGTTCCAAAAGTGTAAGCACCAATCCAATTCAATAGTAGTTACTATTTCCTACATTGCATTTGAAATATGTATGAGATCGGTGTGTATATTATCTCTATAGTCTTGATTTATTGGTAGCCATTTTCTATTCAAGTTTTGTCGTATTTGATAATGAAAGATAAGGGTAAGCCTTTGCTCTTGAATATTGTGGCGGAAGCTTAGAGACAACCTTTTATTTCTATACTTTATATCTTTATTTGATTTATGATCCCAACCTGTACTCCTAAGTTTTGATTAAAATCATTAAGAATTATTGCAGTTTTTGACCTGAGCAATTAAAAAGAAACCTACAAATATAGATATTGGCACAAACTAGCACAAAATATAGATGCACATTTTCTCATCCAATACTTATTTTGAATGTTTGTATATCATTATACATATTGCAACATAAAGACTCTACTGTAATATCATTAGAGACAACTCGTTTGTCAATTTGAAGATTGGAAAGTGGAATGGTCTCCAATTTTCTTGCTCCTCCATTCAAATTTGCAGTATATACAACATCATGATAAAATATTTTAAACTCTACAAGTTCTTTTGGAGTTCTTTCTTTACATTGCAAAGTTTCTATTTATGAGTGGACATCTCTCATATGAATCTAGTTTCGAGGTGGTGGGGCATGTACAAACAAACATATGTGTGCTCAGAGACAAGATTGGGCATGTTCAACAAACATATGTGTGCTCAGAGACAAGATTGTTTCGCCGATAAAAAGTTACCATGTGGCAAATGTTTTGAATTTTTTTTCTTGGGTGAGGGGCCAAAATGCCTTGTCTTTAAGATCCATTGCAATGGAAGGGGCAGCCTTGATCAAGAATGACCTAGCCAATAAGAATTAGGGTTTTCAGCTTCTTCAGGGTTGTGGTGCCTTTTCTGTTGCTAGTAGCCGATTCTTCTTTGCGCCATCGCCATCGCCATCGCCATCGCCTCGTCTCGCCATCTCTCCTACGCGTAAATTCGTGATCGCTCCATAGATACCTGGTTGTTTTGCTCATCATCGCGTCCTGACAATGAGCAGATCAGGCCAGCCTCCGGATTTGAAGAAGTAAGTAGTTTCTTTGCTTTCAATATTCTGTTTTCTTCAATCCCTGTGCTTTCGTCGCATCTACAATTCTGAAAAATTGATCGTTATACTATTATATGGTGCATATGCCTACCGAGAGAGGTTGATATTGTTAGTATGTCAACATAGCTTCTAGCCAGGTTTTGATCTTCACCACCTTGTTGCCTAATTTATAGCAGCCAAGCCTGCCTCCTTTGCAGCCTATTTCATGGCTGCAGAGTGCTTGAATGATACTCTCCATTCTTGCCTTAAAACTTGCACTTGATTTGTCTGTTCTACGATTGTTCAGGAAAGACCGTCATACATGAGCTCTCATGTCTTACCTCCTCATGCTATGTATTGTTCCAGCCTCACAGGGAATAATATAATGTATGTTGGGCGAGAAAGTTTGCAAACTTCTTACAAGCAACCGCTACGTTTTGCTCCAGCTTGTAACGTATGGTTCCACTATAGTGATTATTAGCAGCGACTTCGTACAATTGTGGCCTGTATCTTGAATTCTGAGTTTTGAGATGTCATGTTGTATCCGCATAACGAGGCATATTCCTGCCTTAATAAACGTAAGGTTTTACTCGCAATTTTACTGCTTATCCTGAATTCCTATCAGAGGTTATATTTTCTTTTTCTTCAGGAAACTATACTCTGTTGCAGTCACTCACTGATTCGGTAGAATCCAGCTCTGTCCACGGTTCTGTTTTTTTTTGTAAAAGGAGCTGTCAAAAACAATGTAAGGAGGATTATGGATATTGAAAGCAAGGTGACTGTTCTGGCTGGCAGATTGTGAGTGTTGGTTTCCATATAGAAATCTCGTAGATTATTTTGTGGCCCATAAAAAGTCTATCAATAAGTTATAGAAGGAGATCACAGCTTTAAGAAGTCAAAAGTGTGGCCCATAGAAGACTTTCAGCTGTAAAAAGGGACCATCCTATACAGAAGGGAAAGGATTTTTAGTGACCTTTCCAAAAGGTTCAATGACCATTTATTTATGGCTTGGCCTAACAACCTCACCATTTCTGGCCCATGGGCATAGTGATATATAAATATCTATATGAGTCATGAAATATCTCGTTCATGAAACAACCAGCTGAATTTATAGGTAAGAGGATAAGTCTTACAGATTTGGTTTCAAAGAATTGAAGTAGCCACTACCTCTTTATTTTTCTGATTTGGCTACTTTTTGTTCAAAAGTTAAGTCAAATGATGATAAATTGTGTTTCTATTTTAGTTTTCATTTGCATAATATACTGGTAACTGATTCATGGCTATTTTGCAGGTACATGGACAAAAAACTGAACAGTGAGTACAAATGCTGACCTGAACCTTTGATGCCAAGATCACAACTTCCCTTGTATTTTTACTGTGTGGAAGTATTAGAAAACGCGAAGATCATGTCAAATAATGACCAGGGACTGAAATTGTTCTCTATGAATGCAAAAGAAGCTTGTTGGTTTTTTTTTCTTTTTAATACTGTTTCATTACTTTCGCTAAGCAGAAAAGATTTAGGGATGAGTTTATTGGGTCAGAATAATGCATGTAGTAGATTTTTCATCATTTTGATTATGATAGAAGTCATTGTGTAGTTCGAATATTGTTCTTTTGCAGTCAAGCTAAATGCCAACCGGGGAGTAGTTGGTGTACTTCGTGGTTTTGACCAATTTATGAATCTAGTGCTTGATAACACAGTGGAAGTGAATGGCAATGAGAAAAATGAAATTGGGATGGTGGTCAGTCTCTCTCTCTCTCTCTCTCTCTCTCTCTCTCTCTCCTCTCTCTCTCTCTCACTCACACACACACCACACACACACACACACACCAAGCATGGTGCATATGTCTTCCCAGGTTTTAGCCTCTTTTCTGCATGTTCTTTTCAGACCTTGCAATTTTCTAATGGCTAATGGGCATACAACTTTCTTGCAGGTAATCAGAGGAAATAGTGTTGTGATGATAGAAGCACTGGAGCCTGTTCCTAGAACACAATGAATTTCTGTTTGATCTTTATTTGAAGCTGTGGAAATTTTATGTTCACACTAAAATGTCGAGAAGAATGCTAGTTGGTGGATTGGGAATATTTTTGTCATCACTATTACTCCTTTGATATGACAATGTAGTCCAGCAAGCAAAAGTTTATGGAGAAATATGCACTTTTCCTTGTAACTTACCATTCTCTATGTTGCAGTACACCTTTAGCTACATGTACTTCTCAAGTTAGCCTAGCTGTTCGTTATGTCTAGGCTGGCAATAAATTGTCAATTTTTTTCATCTGTTGGAGAGGGAAAGTGAAAAGAGATTAGTCCAAAATCAGCCAGGTTAGTCAGGTCAATCCCTTAAGGTTCTGGAATATTGCCCTGTGCTGATAAGTTCATCTTAGGATGACCTGAGCATGTCTGTCAGAGTCTTGAAGTGGGCTTTCACTTTAAACAAAAACTGTTAATTGTGATATGAATATTGCCTATGGAGTTTGTACTATACTTACCCACAATCATGACCGGTGAATTATTTGTGTTTTGACTTCGTTCTTTGGTGCCAGCCTTCGTCATGAGTGAGTCTACCCCTCTCTTAGTTTGATATATAAGCAAAGCACATCAGTAAGTACAAACATAAGGCTCTTGCCCAATTTTTATCATGCAATTCCATTGTTATCTTTGTCTACATATTTGCTTCAAGAATAATATTCAGGTATGTAATGTTAAAAGTGTTTGCATACATGACAATCAAAGAATAGTTCTCTCTCTCTCTCTCTCTCTCTCTCTCTCTCATCTCTCTCATCTCCATCTATCTCTCTCTCCTCTCTATATATATATATATATATATATATATATGTGCGTGTCCGGGCCGGATTGCCCGCGTCCGCGTCCAATTTTTTTTTTTAATTTAAAAAAAAAACAAAAAACAGATGCGTCC
>CM055101.1:61989317-62066954 GCA_029204225.1 Diphasiastrum complanatum
ATCCTTCCACACAATTTTTCCATGCCAAAATCATTCCTTTCATCAGTGATGGCAACAACCCCCTTTGTAATCACTTAGGGGCCAACCAGTTCAAGTGGTCCGTTCCTCGTTAGAGATGTTATTAGAAAAAACAAGTACATAGAATTGTTGCCGATTTGAGGTTCGGTCTTACCTCTTCCTTAGCCTTGAATATGCATGACATATGATCATATGCAAGCTAACTCAGAGCCTTAATCACTCAACATATCAGAAGTATTTACTTCTTGCATGCATCAAAGTTAAGGAAATGAACTTGAAACTCCCCACACTTCATATTCTGGTTGATGAAGGCCATGTCTAAAATGTGGTTTTGACCTGCAAACTCAAGTACACCTAAAAATTGCACATTTTTCTAATAAAATTTTCCGTAAGGAAGTTCTTTAGTTGAGAAGTAACGAGTTCTTGCACGCATCAAAGTTGAGGAAATGAACTTGAAATTCCCCCACACTTCATATTCTGTTTGATGAAGGCTGCAGCCACGTCTAAAATAAGGTTTTGACCTGCAAACCGAAGAACACTAAAAATTGCACATTTTTCTGATAAAAATTTCCGTAAGGAAGTTCTTTAGCCTTTTCTGGCTTGATTGAGGGTCTTCACTCCGTCTGTTCCTTAATATAAATGGACTATCTCCTTCCCAAGTTGCTTCAGGTTTGAATCCTTCCACACAATTTTTCCATGCCAAAATCATTCCTTTCATCATTGATGGCAACAATCCCCTTTTGTAACCTCTTCTCAGGTGGATGAATGCCAGCCAACATGACCATTTGAGTAGCTTGTTGAGTACTTGCAATATGGAGAGAGTGACTAGGGTAGTGGATAATCTTGCCTCCACAGTTCTTGTCGCTAGTGAGTTCTACATCCTGACACCGTATGCTTTTTCACATACCACCCAAAGTCCCTCAGTTCCGATCACAAAGTTCTTCGCATTGGAAACCGTTTCTCCTTTCTCTCTCTTTGAAAGTGCCTTTCAATAGCCCACCCTAATAATTGATTCTTCACAAGGGAGCTGCCTCCTCCCATCAAACTTATCTTTTCTTCAAGAGCATTCTCTCTCTCTCTCTCTCTCTCTCTCTCTCTCTCTCTCTCTCTCTCTCTCTCCTCTCTCTCTCTCTCTCTCTCTCTCTCTCTCTCTCTCTAACACCAGGTTACCCTTGGCACATAATCGTGAGCATTAGAGTTTCAGTCAATTTGTGTTAGCAAGTAGTATTTTGAATTGGCCAAATGAGAGCTTTCAGTCACATTGTATTGGCCATTGCATCGCAAAAGCCCATGAAAGCCTACATTTAGCTTTTGTTGATGGGTGTTCTGGAACATCCACATGAAGGCTTTTAGTCAAACTGTGTTAGTCGGTGTTTTACGATGCCAGTTTTCTATCAAATTGTGCTAGGAATTGGTGGGTTTGCAAGGCCCAATGAAAGACTTTCAATTGAATTGTGTTAACAATTGGTGTTTTACAGCACCACAAAAAGGCTTCCAGTCAACTTGTGTCAGTGATAGGTATTTCGGAACAGCCCCATGAAGGCTTTTGGTAATATTGTGTTTAAGGTTGGTGTTTTACAACGTCCACATGAGGCTAATCCATTGCATGTCAACGCTATTGAAGTCTAGCTCTTAGGACTCTAAACAGACAGTTGGGCTTTTACACGGCACATGTGTTGTCCAATATATTTACTATTCCAAGTTCCAGCATACATACCATTTGTGATAACGGCACTAGTTTGGGGAGGAACCTTAAACTCCTCAGCTGCAAATTTTAAAACGGCAGTAAAAGGGGCCTCCTCTGGCACACTGAATCTGCAAAACAATATTCAAAACATTACTCATCACCTACTTAATCAATTCAATGACTATGTACTTACTCATCTACTTATTTACCTGATTGATTATGTCGAACAATCATAAATTCATCCAATAGATATTTTTGATGGAATTAGGATCTGTTTAGAATACTTCTGAGATGGAATAAGAATCTGAGGGGTTCAAAAAAAGAGTACACTTTGTATGGAAGCTTAGGGTCTGAAGTGAGGGTGACTTTGAAAGAAACCTTTCCGCCAGACCTGCAAAAACCACCACCGCACAAAAACACAACGAACAAACACGCAGAATTGGGTGACTATCGTATCCACCACACCCACACCTATCCATCGCAAGCTCTCACAATAGGACTAAAATTACACATACACATACAAACCCATCAGCGAATAATTGGCGGAATCCAGAAACAGAAGCTACTGGATGCTTTCACGTACATAACGACGACGATGTTGTCGGAGTAGTAGGAATAGTATGTGCTGCTGCTGTTCTCTTGCAACAAACCCTGAGCTAAGAAGAGAGCGAGCCAATGAGGAGGAGATAGAATAAATGCGAGGATCGGGGACAGGCCTTGGGTGAGGGTGAATGCCTGGGGATAGGGTTTATGCTTTTGAGGGTAAGGTCTGAACACGCCCCCAAGGAAGTTTACCAAGTAAATGTCAATCAAGTTTGTTACCTCTTTTCTCTCCCTGCTATTGCCTTACAAGGAAGGTTTAGTTGCTCTAGATTTGTTGTGTTGCCTTGCAAAGAAGAGAAGAATAAACTTCCAGTTTCTCATTGATAGAAGATGGGAAAACCCATCAAAGACCAAAGAAATGTATGTAAAATGTACAAAGGCATTACCATGTGTGAAGGTTGTTCAACGGAGTTTAGAAACGAGTGAATGTTGAAGGATAAAATTTGGTGGTAATCCAAACTTTTGAGACTTGCACTTTGGTCAAGAGCTAAACTACCCAACATGTAAGTGATGGTGAATGCATACAAAATAGAGAAAGACATATGTTAAATGGATTGGGGATTTATATTCTCAATGTTCTTAATATTCCATGCCCCACCATCGACATCCAAAATTGCATGCTCTGTAATTAGAACAAATGAGCTCACATGGACATGCAATAAGAAGAGGGAACACAAAAGCAAGCAAAGCAAACTGCAAAGTTGCATGTTATGATAGCAATCAATTCAAGATTCTTGTGATTTTTCAAGGACAAAAGCCGCAACTAAAGCAAAAGAAAGAATTGAGTCACTTTTCTTCGCTAATGTTATTAGCTTATGCTTGAGTTTGATCATGACTGACCATGCCCAACTAACTATTTCATCAAAGCCAAAGAACTGCTAGCCGATGTCCCAGAAGTCCGCTAGTAAGCGAGACGATCTGATATCATTTGTGAGAGAGAGAGTTTCTCGCACGCCGACGTGTTGTGTGGGTTTGTCACAACAGCGCTCTTGCAAGAAGATCATTTCTAATATAGTGGCTTGAATTGCACATGTTGTGAACGATCGCGAATGTTTTTGTGTCTGACTGTTATTTGTTCTCAATCAACTGTTTATTACTCTTTTTCGCACATTGGTTCATATTTGTTGGATGCTTAAATGAATTGTAACGTAAGTCAACAGTGTCTTTCTACACTCTGGAGGATTGTAGATTCGTTCTAGCAAGGCAGCAGCGACAGACAGAATCGAATTCCATCCAGGTTCAATCAGAGATAGGAAATCGAATCTTATTCATTCTCCCAAATCTCTGCACGCTCAACAGTGGTATCAGAGCCTGAAGGCTTTTAAGATCAAGGAGATCAATTGATTACAACAAAGAATAAGAAACAAGCTGAAGAACATAGCTCACGACAATGGCATCCATAAGCAGCATACAGTCGAAGATCTGCACAATCCTCAACTCTGCTGGATCCAACTTCCTAGCATGGAAGGTGAAGACCTCTCTCATTCTAAAGGGAGAAGAACTATGGCCCTAGGTAGATGGCACCGAAGAGATGCCTACAACAATCGGCAAAGAGCTACAAGAACAGAGAGAAAAGAACGACAAGATAGTAGCCATGTTATCCTCATCCATCGAAGATAGCCTACTAACGCTTGACCTTGTGACACTCTCTAATGCAAGAGAGATGTGGAATGCATTGATTACCAGATTTCAAACGAAATCACACAGCCAGATTATGCTTCTTGAAGAACAACTAACGAATCTATGATGGGATGGCAAAGACCTTACATCTTTTATCAGAAAGATGAAAGATCTGTTCCTTTCGTTACACAACGACGGAACAAAAAATGTCATATCAATAGAGAAGCAGGTCACGTACCTACTACAAGCTTTGCCAAGATCCTTCCAGACGACTCTAACCTTGCTAGCAAAGGATCCAGATATGACACTCGACAAGGTAATGATCGAGATTCGAGAGGGAGTTGAAGTCCGAGAACAAGAAAAGCTCAAACCAAGCTCTCTACAACAATAAGGAGAAGCCCAAGAAGCAGTTCAAGCCTAAGAGGGAGTCAGGATCGAGACTAGCAAACAGAGGGAGCCACCAAAGGTAGATGGAAAAACAAAGAAAAACTGAGATAGAAAGATAATGAAAAGCAAACATGTGTGAGATGCATATGCGAAGGACATACAGTCGATTCGTGTTGGCTGAACCCGAAGATCGAATGCATTCATTGCCACAAGAAAGGTCATGCAGTCATGGACTGCTATCAGAACCTGAGGAACCAGCAACCTCAAGGCAAACATGAGAACAACAATAGTTCATCCTATGTCGAAGAGCCAAAGAGCTTGAAGATGGGTGAAGAAAGATCGAATAATGGAAATTCGATAACCTATCTGTGTACAGATGTGTGTGCAGTCTCGACATCTGACACACAAGAGGCGATTCTTGATTCAGAAGCAACTTCTCACTATGGCTCAACACCAACGGCAAAGATGCAATGTCTAATTTTCGGAGTATAGGTCCATCAGGATATATTGTTCTTGGAGACTGATCAAGACACCAAGTAGACGGCACTGGTTCGCTATGGCTCAACACCAATGGCAAAGATCAACGACTAGAAGATGTTCTATTCACAGCAAGACTTGCTATCAGTTGCAAGAATAACAGACGTTGGGATGCGTGTGACATTTTCAAACGAAACATGCAATGTCATTGATGCCAGCACCAGCACACTTGTCACACAAGGAAGACGAAAGGCAGCCTGTATCATTTGAATGTATGCCTACCAATAGATCAAGCACACCAAGCTAATGATTTGGTGGATGTTCTATGGCATAGACGACTATGCCACATGAATCCAATGGCCTTGTATCAGGCAAGCCAACATGGAGCTATCACAGGAGTAAGCATCTCGAATGCAACTAATTCGACAACCTATGATGCGTGCATGAAATGGAAGATGTCTCGAACTCCTTTTACCAGAGGCTTCATAGAACAACAAAGATTCTAGGGCTGGTACATTCGAACATATGTGGACCTTTCGACGTAGGAGGTTCTAAATACTATATCACCTTCATTGACGACTATAACAAATTTTCCAGAGTCTACTTTATACACAAAAATTCAGATGCACTTGACAAGTTCACAAAATACGTGAACTGGGCAAAAAAACAAACAGAAAGCAAAGTGAAGCAGGTCAAAACTGATCGTGGTAGAGAATATATCTTGAACTGCTTCACTGACTTCTGCAAAGATCAAGGAATCCTTCACAGAAGGATTGCATCCTATACACCACAACATAATGAAGAACAAGACACTCATGGAAGCCACAAGGTGCATGATGGCCTACTCGAAAGCACCAATAGTGCTATGGGCTGAAGCAGTAGCTACAGCCGCCTACATCCAAAATAGGATATGCAAATCAAGTGTTCATCACATGACACCACATGAACTATGGTGGGGTAGAAAGCCCAATCTGACACACATTCATATCTTTGGTTGTGCAGCATACGCACATGTTCTAGACAAGCTTTGAAAGAAGCTCGATGAGAAAGTGAAAAAAGGATACCTTGTTGAATATGACAACAATTTGTCATACTACAAGATCTACATGCCAGAGACGAATCAAGTGAAGACTGTCAAAGATGTCAGGTTTGATGAGACTAGAACAATGGCTCATGATGACTCCACCTGCTTTGAAGTCTTGGGAAAGCAGTATTATGACTTGCCAACCATGATAAAGGGAGTTGAACCCGAACACTCAGATGAAGATATTCGAATTCCACATCAGTTGAGCGACGAATCAGACGAAGAAAGGACCGCAAGCTTGCCTGCAGCTCGAACACCTATAAACCGAAGTGGTTTTGGACCTAGCTGAAGAGACAAAGGCAAGGACATTGCAGTACCCGAAGAATCTCCCAAGAGATCAACAAGAGCGCCAGCCAGATTCATCCCAGGCAGTTCGGCTTCAACATCATAAGAGTTTTGTGGATTCAGTAGCGAATCACAAACTTTCGAAGAAGGATCAAATCTTTGGTAGATCTAAATTTTTCAACAAGTGTACTTTCATGTAATTTCATATTCTGTGTTTGGATAGGTTTTGTCAATATTAACGGAGTAATGCCAAACCAGTCAATAAAAAAAAAGTCCAATTTTATTGGAAGATTTGTAATAATAGGAATTACATAACTGATTTCATTTCCAGTAAAATCCTATGGTGAATTATATTCAAAAAGATCTGACTAGTGCTATTTCACATACTAGTAAATGATTTTTGATATATCAGATATTCAGCCTAGGTATAGGACAAAAATGAAATTGTTTTAGACTTTTTCCTACAGTAATTAATTTTTAAAGATTTACTAATGTCGTTATGTCTTCTTGGTACCTTAGCTAAAATAGATTTTCAGGGAAATGAAAATTCTAAGGAGGGAAGAAGAGTGGATATCAGATGTAGTAAGTGTGATCGGAAAATGTATTTCACAGTTAGGATTTTGGTAATCCTTGTAAATAACTGCTTAATATTGGATATTAATTTTCTGGATTAAATTCATTTAATTGAATTAATAAATGTTATCTTTGTAATCATTGAGTTATCCGCAGTTTTGAATGTCAATTGTGATGTTAGAAGGGGAATCTGATACGTGGATTACATTGGATCTGTTAGTTTAGTGAAGCTTGTCACTAGTTTTAATGCATCAGTAGGGTTTCGAAGCTTATAACTAATCTGGAAAGATCAAAATGTAATGTGGAACCACGTTAATTCTTCTGTTTAAGTCACATGGTTAGATGTGGATTTGTGGTATCCATCTGATAGGCATGCTAATCATCCACATAAATGGATTCTCCAGTGTTTGGGAACAAGAGATAATATCATATAGTGATTATAGGACAACTAGATGATCAGTGGATCTCTAGAATATCATATTAGGCGGTTAAGGCTTTTCTGGAAGGAAAAGTTGATGGTATGGAACATTAGTAATTTTGGAAAGAAAATTCTAGGACTATAAAGATTTGATGATCAATGGTGTGTTTTAGTACCTAGTCGCGATATGGAAAAGAAGAAAACCATTCGATCAAATGTGGGGTATTTTGGAAAAAATTTAGGTTTAATCTAGATCCTAATGTGGTATCTCATTATTTACAAAATCAAAGGCCCTCAAATCTATTTCTCGCTTTCTTAATTAATCCTTTACTTCTTAGTAGTTTCTCAAATATAAGATATCAGATTGATTTATATGATTCTTTCCAGCATGAAGTTATTCTTCTGAAAGACTGTTATGTCATATAAATTACTAATTGTGTGAATAGACTTGGAATTCAGATAAATTCTAAGGTTAAAATATTTCAATTTCTAAACCTAGAATATCTCTGTTGCATAAATGGATTTCGATGGAATAGTAGTTTTTGAAAAAACAAAACATTTCTATTACCAAAGCTTTGCTAGCTTTCAGCCCTCAGTCTGATGAAAAGACACGAAGCAAAAATGTTTGCGAACATCACAAAAAGACACGAAGCGAAAATGTTCGTGAACATCTTGACAAAGAGACACGAACGTGAATAGTTCGTGAAAGAAAATTTTTCGTGATACAGCAGGAGAAAGTCAAACGGCTCGAAGCGACACAAAAATCTTCGCGACACTTTTTGACCTTCATGCTGCAAAGGATCAGGAAGATCATGCAAGTACCATGAAGTACAAAAACCCTGATCTGATATGATGACGTCAACAGAAGAGCGTTAGGACGTGCCTAACCCATCTCTCTTTTAATCCATGATTAGTTATAGATTGTTTAGTCTATCTAATCTGGTGTGCTAATTTGAATGTATAAGATACATACAGTAGCAGATAGAAATATACAACACACAAAACACAGAATAGAAGTCCGCCTACGAGCGATAGAAATATACAACACACAAAACACAGAATAGAAGTCCGCTTGCGAGCGAGACAAGTTTTGTAAGCAGGATCCACAAAGATCCAAGAAGTCCGCTAGTAAGCGAGACATTACTCATGGGATAACATCGCTTCTCTCACGCCAACGCGTTGTGTGGGTCTGTCATACAACGCTCGAAAAGCAAGAGGATCAATATATTATAGTGAACTATTATGCACATATCACTCTTAATTTTGTCTAATCTTGAATGAATTATTGTCTGCTATCGCTTGTGTATCTCACTCACTTGTTTTATCTATTCCGCACACTGGTTCAGTTTTTGTTGAATGTTGTCTTAATCTAAAATGTAGGTCAGCAGTGTCTGTCTACATTCTGAAGGATTATAGGAATGATATAGCCAACAGTGACCAACAATCATATCTGAAACCCATCTGAATTGTTTTTTGTTCGCAATTAATTTGATTTTGCTTCAGCAATGTCAATATCAGAGCTCGTTCAAGTTTCATCTCATTTTGTTTTGTTTTGTTTCGTTTCGTTTCAGAGTCTAATTGATATTTGAAATTTGCGTTCCACATTTTATCTCGCATCAGTGGTATTAGAGCCCACCTGTCATAGTCTGACGTAGCCAGAAAGCTATCATATCTAGGAGGCTAAGCATTGAAACAAAGAACCATCAACAAGTGAGAACACAATTCACAGCAATGGCTTCAATAAGCAACATACAATCCTAGATCTGTACAATCCTCGATTCATCAGGATCTAACTTCCTAGCATGGAAGGTTAAGACCTCGCTGATACTAAAGGGAGAAGGATTATATCCCTGGGTAGATGGCACCGAGGAGATGCCTACAACAACAGGCAAGGAGCTACGTGAATGGAGGGAGAAGAATGACAAGGCAGTAGCCGTGTTATCTTCATCCATCGAGGATAGTCTAACTCTTGACCTGGCTACAATCTCTAAAGCAAAGGAGATGTGGGATACATTACTCACAAGATTTCAGACGAAATCACGCAATCAGATCATGTTGCTCGAAGATTAGCTGACAAACCTGTAGTGGGATGGCAAAGACCTCACTTCCTTTATTAGGAAGATGAAGGATCTATTCCTTTCACTACACAATTCTGGAGCAGAAAATGCAAGTGTCAATAGAGAAGCAGCTTACATATATGTTGAGAGCCTTACCAAGATCATTCTAGACAACCAGAACATTGCTAGCAAAAGATCCTACAATGACACTCCAAAAGGCTGTTGTCGAGATTCGAGAAGAAGTTGAAGCTCGAGAGCACCTTGATCACAAAGATGCTTTTGACCAAGCTCTCTACAGCAACAAGGAGAAATCAAAGAAGCAATTCAAGCCTAAGAGGGAGTCATATCCAAAGCAGGATCGAGATCAACAAGCAAAAGGAGCCAGCAAAGGCAAATGAAAAAACAAAGGAAAGTCGAAACAGCAGAGTACAGACAAGAAGGCATGCATGTGATGCAAATGCAAAGGACATACTATCGATTCGTGTTGTCATAAGAAGGGTCGTGCAGCCATGGACTGCCTCCAAAATCCAAGAAACAAATCAGCTCAAAGCAGACAGGAGAACAACAATAGTTCATCCTATGTTGAGAAACCAGAGAGCTCAAAGATGGGCGAAGAAAATCACTGGGAATTTGTCTGTACAGACATGTGTGCAGTATCAACGCCTGACACACAAGAGGTAATTCTTGATTCAGGAGCTACCTCGCACTTTGTTACATCAAGACGGATAATGTCTAATTTCGAACTATAGATCCATCAAGATTTATCGTTCTTGGAGATGGATCAAAGCATCAAGTGAATGGTATTGGTTCACTATGGCTCAACACAAACGGTAGAGACAGACGACTCGAAGATGTTCTGTTCGTGCCTGCGCTGCAACAAGACTTGCTATTAGTGGCAAGAATAGCTGATGCAGGGATGCGTGTGATTTTCTCATATGAAGCATGCAACATTGTTGATGCAAGTACCAGTACGCTCATCACTCAAGGAAGAAGAAAAGGCAACCTATATCACTTGGAGGTATGCCTACCTGCAGATCAAGTACATCAGACTCATGATGATTCTCTAGATACTCTATGGCACAGGAGACTATGCCATATGAATTCAATGGCACCAAGTATTATTTTGACAGATACTTGTAGAGTTAACAGATCTTTGTATAGAAGATTTATGGATTAACTTATAAATGATTTGGGTAAGGATCTATATGTGGTGTCATACTAGTATAATTAAATTCTTCACCTAGACAGAATAGACTCAACTCATTTGTGATTGTATCCCAGAGCGCTCAATTGGATAACGAATCATAATGAATCCAAGAATAATAACTGAATTGATTTTCAGCAGGACTTTGGGTATCTAGATGTCATTCTGGATTGTATTCTAAAGTTTTTTGTAGTTGAAGATGATTGTCATTTTATTATGCGTTCAGTCTTTAATTACCAGTTGTTTATAGAACTTGGATCTCGCACTTCAGTTAAAGAATCATGTTTTAAAAGTATTTTTTAATTCAGTATTTTCTTAGTGGAAAGATTTTGTATTGATTATTACTTTTCTTGAGTCATGTTGGACATATATTCCAGTATCATGTAAATGATTAAGCACGATTTTGGATTCCAGAAAATTAGGAATGACGAATCATACAAATCTAAATATTTATGATTGACGGATCATATATAGATACTTAATTATCGTCAGAAGATTATACAAAATTGTGATGATTCTTAAGTGTAATGATTAATTTTTTATCTATTAATTGAGTAAGAATTTGAATCAGTGTTTTGAATTTCTCTACTCTAGTATTTTTATTTGAGAACCTATTGTTGGATTTACTCCTCCTACTCTCCTAAATCCCAATTTTAATCTGCCTCCATTCATGCTGCATATTTTTCTAACGTTGTCACGCAGTCTGTATTTTTTACACGCAAATTCGCACAGACGAAGAAAAGGCGAATGAATCACGACACTGTGTTCTTACACAGGTCATGGTGACAGGCGAAAGGGGACACTACCTTACTGAATGCCAAAGGTGCCCTAACAAATAAGGCACCTTGTAAATCTTATCCTAAGGCCATTCGTAAGAGTGACGCACTTTTGCGTCATCACCAACGTTCACTTCAGTACTGGCTGACGTCGCACCCTTTTCACCCTCACTCCATGCAGTTGCGCTAACAGATTGGACAACGATTGCAGCCACCCACGATCTCCTACAGACAGCACATCCACTCTGTACTTTCGCATCTGCGCACTTGTAATATTATGTATATATATTGGATATCATCTGCGTATTTAGATGATCAAGTGAGTGAAGAAGAGACTAAGAGAAGAGTTTTCATTCCTCATTACAGATAGAAATAAGCTTTGTAGGGCATGCGATTTTGTCCGCTACAGTCTTGCGCTCTATTGCATAATTGACTTGTATACTTGATCTACTTAATTTGACACAGTTCATTTGTTCTACGTTTTAGATCTGTCAATATTGCTATGCTTATTCTTCATTCCGTCTGATCTTTCTTGTTGCTCTTTCTGGTAATAGACGATTAACTTTTAGTCTTGTCTTTCACGAATAATTTGCAACTAATTATCAGTTGAGCACAGTCTAGCTCTTTGTGAATCATTCGTGACAGATAATTTGTCTTGCAATTCACGACAAATTATTCATCTAGCGCTTCATCCATTTAAATGTTTGGCTACGTAATCTAGAATGGTTGTGATTTCTATCACTAAAGTTCTGTTCATTCTGATTGAAGTAACATTCTGAGGCAAAGTGTCATTTCTTCCCACAAAAGAAACACTTGAACTTTGCCTTGTTCTTCACCTTGCCTTTGGAAGTTGCTCCTCCATTCTTCGTCTCGGCCTCCTTGCCTTGATTCTTCTTGAATGTATGTTGTTTCTTCTTGCCTTTGGATGTAAAGTTGCTTTCTCCTCTCCTCCATTAAGTAACATGCCTTCCATTCTTGTCTTGAGGTGTAGGAGTCTACTCTCCTCGGCCACAAGAACATTGTGCAACTTTTCAATGGATGGAAGAGTGTCTTGAATAGCAAATGATTGGACCAAGTTGGTGAACTTATCACCTAGTCCATTCAATATGATTTGTACTAGCTCTTGATCTTGGATCTTCTCTCCTATAGCACTCAATTCCTTGTTAAGAGATTTGATCCTAAAGAGATACTCTTGTCCACTCTCTCCACTTCCTTTCATGCTTTGAAAAACTTGATCTCTTAGCATGAGGATTCTTGAAGTGTTATTAGTTTCATAGATACTCTTTAATGAATCCCAAGCCTCTTTTGATGAGTCACAAGAAGACACCTCCTTCAAGAGGTCATTGCATACATTCAACTTTATGCAATTTAGAGCTAATCTTGCTCTCTTCTTGTATTTGGTTTGTTCTTGGGCAGCCTAAGGCTCTTTCTCAACTCCTAGAACTACGTCAAAGAGGTCATGGATCACTAGGAGTGATTCCATCCCTCACTTTCCAAATGGAATAATTTGTGGAAGTGAGTCTCCCACTTGATTCCAACAAATAACCACCCATGGATGACATTGTAGAATGAATGCTCTTCTAAAATCACAAAGATTTCTGAATTTTAAAGATCTATGAAAGGCCTAAAGCTCACAAGATTGCATATAGCCTTGTCTTTATCAAACTAGCACACAAGCTTGAATGATACACAACTAGATCTTGACAAAAATTCCTAGCTTTCACTCTCACAAAATTTTTTGCTTTACACTTTTCTTAGAGGTTTCACTTCAACTAAGGATCTGAACAAATCAGCCTCTTAGATCTAATCTTAAACTCCAAAAAGAAATGCTTCAATGATCCAAAACTCTATTTGGTCATAGGAATTAGCTAGATTGAATCTAGATCAATACTATGCTTCAAAAAGCACTAAATTTGGACTGGAATTGAGATTATAGGACCAAAAAACACAAAGTAACTTGAAATGAAAGTTGTTGTATGGTTTCACACGTGTGAAAAGTACATACACAGACTCCAAGTTGATTTGATCCAAATAAAAACAAGCTATCACTCTAGATGAACTCGCCCTCACTAGTATTGACCAAAAAACAAATTTTGCCAATGATCTTTGTAAGTTTTATGATTCAAATGATCACTCTCATACTTAGCTCTGATACCATGATAAAATTTCAGTTTAAAGGACATTAATGATTGTACTTAACAATCATAGAGAGTTATTGGTTGCCTAATCAATGGATCTATCAAGTTCTACACTTTAGATCTTGATCTAGATTCACTACACTTAGATTTAAGCAAGAGCAATGGATCAAAACTTCAAAAACTAGTGAGAGCGGCCTCACACGTGTGGAGTACTGTCCACTCTGTATAGCCTGCACCTGAAACAACAAGTACTTTGGCTCTTGATAGCAATCATTCATAAAAGTCACAATTCTATTGACCAGAAATCTCACAAAAGTGTAGAATGCAAAAGTCTCATCAATCTCATTAGCAAAATGATGATCCTTTTATGGATCAAGTACGTCCACGAGTCTGGTACAGTCCAGCAGGTCTTCACACGTGTGAAGAGTGCCACATCACTCAGATCTATCCATTTGATCCATCCTTGATCCTTATCCAAAGTTGACCTTCTAGAATATGGCTAAAATCCAAAGAGCTAGCTAGTCTCCTAGAATATAGGAATGTTCCCTACAAAATAGGATCTAAGGAAAATGGTCAACTCTTATCTTCTAGAACTCTATACACACGTGTGAACATCCACTTGTCATGTGGGAGCATTTACTCATGCACATGCAAGGAAAAGCTAATTTTTAGGTGACTAGTCAACTTGACTAAAAACTAGTCATATCATGTTCACACTTAACTTGATTGATACAAAATCAAAATAGATATTTACAAGTATGAAAAGTACTTTCTTTCACACGTGTGAAATCAGATCATGAACATTGTTCTCATGATTGATCTTTATTTACAATAAAAAAATGACAAGTGAGAAGTGACGATTTTCAACAGTTGGGATGAGTAGGAGTTAGATTAAACTCCAACAGTATTCTGGCCCGAGGTAGAGGTCTTTTTTTTAGAGGGAAGAATTGGGGGAGGGGAGAAGGGGCGACACATGGCAAAGCAACTCAAGTTTTCTTTTTAGAAAACTTGAGTGGGTGTTGTGCAAGGTAGGTAAAAAGGGGGGGGGGGGGGGGGGGGGGATTGGCTAGAGGTTAATCAATGGGCTTTTTTTGGCTTCTTTTTTCTTTGTTTTCCATATGCATTTTAGTCATTTTTAGACTACATAAATGCAATTATAGTACACCTTTAGAGGGAATATAATGGCTTGTGTAACTAAGTTAATTAGTTTTTGATGGCATTATATGGTTATATTCCATTTTCCGTTGCTTAATTCAAAATTGCAAGATTTATTGGTATAATTTAATAAGCACATAGGTCTTTTAAAAAATTGTGTTTTTTGGACATTGTCTTATTAACAATAATCATACCCGTAATGAAATTAAACTGAATGAAATTTTTTAATTTTTCAGTTTCACTTCCAATGGACAAAGATGATGTTCCGGTGACGGGGGACACGGAAATCCGTCCGACATCACCAGGTAGTGATGACACGGAAATTCAATCGACATCAATGATGAGGCCCTCGACTCTAATGTCATTATCTTTCATTGATCGAGTTTGCCTATAACAGTAGTAAGCATTCGGCTACCAGTTATAGCCCGTTTATGCT
Organism: Diphasiastrum complanatum; assembly: GCA_029204225.1. Lineage (NCBI taxonomy): Eukaryota > Viridiplantae > Streptophyta > Lycopodiopsida > Lycopodiales > Lycopodiaceae > Diphasiastrum > Diphasiastrum complanatum. The sequence goes on from CM055101.1 coordinate 62,004,236, forward strand.
TATGTACGGATTTGAGCCTAGGCCACCCATTGCAATAGAGACTCTAACGAGTTTTAGAACGTAGCGGATTTCCTACATGATATGTAGGAAATGCTACGGATTGCACATGAAAATGTCCAGTGTGCCCAGGATAGGGACTGACATTATGCAAATATGAAAAGATCACCGAGAGACTTTCAAGTGGGGGATTGGGTATACTTGAGAATCTCGAAGGATTCTAGTGTAATGTGTACCGACAAGCATTATAAATTGTCCCCTAGATATAGAGGACTGTATCAGATCTTAAAAAAAATCGGATACTTAGCTTACCAATTGGAACTCTTGGAAGGATCACAAGTGCATCCGGTTTTTCACGTAAGCCGACTCAAGAAGAGTCTACGTGAAGGAGAGCATCTTGGATCTGGAGATCAATTGGACCTGTTGGATGAATCATTGGGTGTACCTCGACTTGAACCCAAAAAGATCTTGGATACAAGAACTAAACGATTGAGAAATCGTATAGTTACCAAGCATCTGGTTCATTGGAAGGGATGTACAAACGATGATGATTCCTGGGAACATGAAGGAAGCTTAAGGAGGAACTTCCCCAGTTTTAAGTTCTGAGGACATAACTTGAATAAGGGGGGAAGTGTTGGTGTATGATGTGAAATGCTTGGTCTACGATTGATTACGATTGCAGCGGACATGACAGAAGCAGAACACGAGAGGCGATTACGATGTAAAACGATGCCTCTACCAACAATAAGAAAAATAATGAACACAATAGTAACTGCGATTTCAGAAACGTGGATTGACTAGGAAATGGAATCAAAAGCTTGTTATCCTTTTGGGTTATCGGAGTAGGAGTCTGTGACTGCTGTAACAGAAGGATTGCGAAGCAGTAGGCGTCTTGGACAGCCACGCGATCCTCTGTCTCTGATAACCATGTTTGTGTGCAAAAGAGTGAGAAGGACAATTGCATTCAATCAAGAACATAAGGATTGAACAATACTAAATCTGTATATATAAAAGAGAATCGAAACACAATACAATAGCGCTGACAAGCGCATACTCCTAATTACAGACTCAAAACAATAGCTACAGTTCTAAATCTCTCTCTCTCTCTCTCTCTCTCTCTCTCTCTCTCTCTCTCTCTCTCTCTCTCTCTCTCTCTCTCTCTCTCTCTCTCTCTCTCTCTCTCTCTCTCTCTCTCTCTCTCTCTCTCTCTCTCTCTCTCTCTCTCTCTCTCTCTCTCTCTCTCTCTCTCTCTCTCTCTCTCTCTCTCTCTCTCTCTCTCTCTCTCTGTGTGTGTGTGTATAAATCACTAACTCTAAGGAGGTAGTAACTTAAGACCTTTTGGTCGTTTGATCACTCTGTGCATACAGATTGTTCAACTCAACAGCACCTATCACCCCTTCTCTTCGCTCAGATACATATTTATAGCTGTCAGAGTCTTTTGATTTATTGTGATTATAGCTTACAAGATGATTAACAGCTGTTTAAACACGATTCATAGATCCGTTATTTGGAGCGTCGTGAAAGAGGAGAAGTACAGAGTAATGATCCTCTGTATGCGTTGTAGTGCAAAGATGTAGGCCATGATGGCCGTAGTCTGTCCGCAATCGTTTGAATAGTCGCTGGTCATTTGATAAGTTGTTGATCGTTTGTTTTCTTCGTTGATAATCATAAGTGTAATTAATTACAACTGCCTTGTAGTTGGTAATATGTACAAGTAGGTGAACTGCCATAAAGTCTTGGATCGACTTTTCCCTGATGACGAAGTCAGATTGTTCGGCCTAGTCCGATTTGTCAGCTGATTTTGATTTGTCGACTGTCTCAGTTTTGTTGGCTGTCTTAGATTTGTCGGTTGTCTTAGATTTGTCAGCTGCCTCAGTTTTGTCGGCTACCTCAGAGTTAGATTTGTTGGTTGAGATAGATTTGTCGGTTGAGTCAAAAAAATTTTAGGATGCTCATTACCGAATGGATTTGGTCATGAGCATAGAAATCCAACATAGAAGAGAGAAGATATAGCCATGTATATCTTGTGAAATCATCAATAAAAGTCACAAAGCAAGTGGCTCCTCCCTGATATGCTTTCTTGTGTGATTTTGCAATAGCACAAGCCTCACGTTGCTTGATCTCCTTGGAAAGATTCTTTGGTAAGCCAATAGCCTTGGCTTCTTTGCACATAGAAAGCATGGATTTGTAGTTGGGATGTCCCAACCTCCTATGCCATAATTCCTCCTTGGAAAGCTTTGTCTCAAAAGCAATATCACAACTCTCTCTTGGATCAAGCTTGTATATGCCTCCAAATCTTGATCCACGTCCAAGGATCAGGAAATTCAAGTATAATATAAGTATATGGCGTGCATTCCAATACAAGAGGTGGTTTATTTTTGGGTCAAATCTATGCAAAGTATGAAACTTGGAAGAGTACAACTACATATGAAAAATAATTTGAATCTGGTTTGATTGACAAAAGGACAATTTATAAATGTGTTCAAAATCATTTTGTGCAATGGATTTATATTTTGATTTTGAGATATAACTATGCTATTTCATATGTTTGTATTCTATAATAAGAAATTTGATATTTAGTTTGTTTTAATTTTTAAAGTTGCAAGACATTACAATATCATAACTAGTAGCAAAAAAGTCTGATCATGAAATATATTTGTGATATCGAAATTTGAATATTGTGTGTAGGTTTGGTAAGTTGAAGTAATGTATATCGTTGAGTATTGCATGTTCTTTATTTCAATATCGTTGGTTTTGAATGTTGTGGTGTTATAGTATGACATGTATTAGGTTGAGGAAGGAACAAAAGCAGTAAGATTTCTTCATAAAAAATATTGAGCCAAGATCTTCAACAAAACTATTTAGGAATTTGCTTGGTTGTTAATATTCTACATATGATTGTATATATTTTTTCAACATAGTTGTAGTTGACTTTTTGAAAAGATGTTAAAATTTCAAAAAATTACATCATGCTTTTGTCCATTAATAATGTTTTGTATCTTACCCAGAACTTGAGGAAAAGTAGTAGTCTATGCTTGGTTGATTATGACTTTACATATAATTGTTGAAATGTGATATCATTTAGCATTGATTTTGTGAACCATTTTCTAACATGAGAAGCTTAAGATCATGTCCATTTGGTAGGAATAGAAGTTATGATCTGAGTTAGAGAAACACAAGAAAAAATTGTGTCACTCGCAAAATGAAAGAATTTGCCAACAGATTAGATGCAACAATGTTATGCAAAGAAAAAAAATTGGACAGGGACGTAAGGGAACTTGGAGATCCAAGACATAATTCAACTACACTTTCTTACGATGCATGTGTATGAAGCAGTCTTGTGTCTTTCTCGTCAAATCCATTTGCCACGATCGTACGTCTTGATTTGAATAACGTGGTCCAACTTCAATCAAATAATAACTATTATTGCTAGCACTGCAGGCTTGTTTCTCCCTATATATTGCTATATTGTTTTTTTTGCAATTTTCATAGAACGAGTGAAGACTAATCTCTACCTTTCTCCTTCACCCTTTGAAATTTTCTCAAGCCACTAAAATATCTGTAATTGAAAAAAAAAAAATCCAAGTATATATACTTTTGTGAATAGAGAGTGTGATTGTGTTGTCACCTCATAAACATTTAACAACAATCATATCAAAATAACACTATGATTCTACCTCAGAATGCAAACCTTTTTTCTTTTGCAAATCTGTGTGTTTGCATTCCTCATTTTTACTTTTGGCCTCGCTTTCATTCACTTGCATTTCATTTCTCATCTTTTGCTTTGCTTTGCTTTGATGGGATGACGATTTTCGTAACTAATGCTCCATCTCTAGCTCCAGCTCCAGCTCCAGCTCCAGCCTGCTCGCACTTTCTTTGTTAGGCTGTTGAACAGTTTTGGCATCCATCCATTCCATGATACCACGGGATGCCCCAGTGGCAGTGCTCAACAATTTCAACACCTGCTTGCATACCCAAAACAGAATTGCAAGATCTGTAGCTGTTCCTTCGCACATGACAATGATTCAGCTGAGAATGCCACTGCCAATAGGGCTGAGCATCTGGCATGAAGCTCAACCCTCAGCTTCCCACGCCCAGCGCATCAGTGTTGTCAGATATGAGCTAGTTCAGGTTGCAAAGGAGCTAAGTCAGGTTGTCAAATCAAAGCGTTTTACACTCTCAAGAGCAGCATCCACAGAAGCATCATCATCCTTGCGGCCATCCATAACTTGGGGAGGAGTGCAAGATAACAAAGCTCAGAACACTGCACGGGATGAAGTTATTAATTTTCTTAAAGCAGAGGGATTCGACACAAGGGAGATCGAGTCCTTGGATCTTCCAACCAGCGTCGCTATTGTGAAGGAGCGCCTGGATTTCCTAAGCAAGCTAGGACTCGAGAAGGAGCACATCAACGAGTATCCACTCATGATTTGTTGCAGTGTGAAGAAGAACATGGTTCCTGTGATAGACTATCTGGAAAAGCTAGGGTTCACTTCTGAAATCCTGCCTATTTTTCTCCGGAAATACCCCATGGTCCTACATACAAGTGTTGTGGTAGATCTTCAGCCAGTAGTGTCGTACTTGGAAGGGTTTGGAATCGACAGAAATGATATTTCCAAAGTGCTTTTGAAAAACCCTGACGTGCTAGGATTTAGGCTTGAGGGCACCATGAGCACTTCTGTGGCTTACCTTGTCAGTATTGGCGTTGGAATCAGAGAGGTTGCTCCAATGCTGATAGAATTTCCACAAATTCTAGGCATGAGGGTTGGGAACAATATCAAGCCAAAAGTGGAATTTATTAGCAGCTTAGGGCTGCCAAAGGAAGCTGTGGCGAAAATTCTGGAAAAACATCCTTACTTGCTAGGTTTGGGATTGGATGATAAGATTAGGCCTGCGATTGCCACTCTTACTAGAGCGGGTGTGAGAGAGCAAGCTTTGCCTGCGGTCATTACTCAGTTCCCTGATATTTTTGCACTTAATGTAGAGCAAAAGCTGGCTGGAAAGTCTATCTGGCTGACCAAACAGCTTCATGTTGAACCAGAAGATGTAGCTAGAATCGTTGAAAAACTTCCGCAGATAATCCTGATCAATGAAGGGATGGCAATGGAAAGAGTGAATTTCCTTATAAAAATAGGTGGCTTGAACGAAAATGAGATAGCAAAAATGGTGACTCGCTGTCCCCAGATCCTTGCTCTTAGCATAGAAGATGCTTTGAGTCCTAGTTTGAAATTTTTTAAGGAAGAAATGAAAAGGCCATTGCAGGATCTGATAGATTTTCCTGCCTACTTCACTTACAATCTCGAGAATAGAATACAGCCTCGTTATAAACAGATCAGACAGAAAGGAATAAAATGTAGTCTTTCTTGGCTCCTTAATTGCAGTGATGCAAAGTTCCAAGAAAGACTTGATTTAAGTTATATTGAAAATCCGCTTGTGGAGAGAGCAGAGTTATCGTTTGTTTTGGAAAATCCATTTCAGAATAAAGATCAGTCTTTGCAAGACCAGGGAGAAAAACCCAAAGCTAAGGTAGATGCAGATAAATTTCTTGCAAGTGAGGAGGATGGCAATGAAAGAGATGCCGATGATGAAGATGAGAGAGCAACGGAAGGCGAGGAATGGTCGGAGAGTGATGAAGCAGGCGAGGCATGTGGTCAGACATTGATGAACCAGGTGAAGAATAGCCGGAGGGTGATCTGACACAGGGCAATGAGCATTCAGGCTAAGAACTCAAATTGGATCTCGATTGAAATTTGTCCCTTACAGAGGGAGATGAGCATTTAGGCTAAGAAGTCAAATTGGATTCCAATTGAAGTTTGTCCAACTCTTACTCTCTTTTATGATCATTATAGTCCTTTTTATTCAAATCAGTCCTTAAAATTGCACAATTCAGCTGGAGACATGCAATAATATAAAGCTTCTCAACATTCAAGATCCATCCAAGGTATGGGCTTCTACATCAATGTTGACCTTTGTGGATGTTCTCTCAATGTTTAAGTATTCAAGTTTCTAGATTCCACATACCTACATGGTGTGAAGGTAGTGCTTCAATGAAGGTTCTGTATTTGCCGTGTATCATAATTTATCCCTACAACAATATTCTTGGATTCTTAAGCAAGAGGGATTTTGCCACTTGCTCAATTTTTCCAAGCAACAGGTTGGTAGAGGTTGAGCAGTTTATACTTGTAGAAGTATCTTAGAATTCAAATTCTAGTTTAGAAGAGAAATGAGTTTCATTGACATTCCTTGGAGAATATGTGATGGCTGGACTGACAATATTGCATCTTGGTTTCCAAGGGGGCTTGAAACTAGGACCAAAGAAACTTTGCATACCAAGATAACCAACTGAGGCAACCCCATTGGATCATACCAATAGTGCTAAAACCATGCATTATGTAAGCCTTTCATACTTCATGTGGGATGGAGCGGTGGCAAATAGTAAGCCTAGTAAGCTAATAACATTTGTTTGCCAATTAGCTGCTTTTGGGTGTGTGTGTGTGTGTGTGTGTGTGTGTGTGTGTGTGTGTGTGAGAGAGAGAGAGAGAGAGAGAGAGAGAGAGAGAGAGAGAGAGAGAGAGAGAGTCCATACACTTTTAGTGCAAAAAAGTGTATGGAGAGCAGCATATTCCTCCCCGCAACTCACATGACAGTGATGGGCTCCAATGCATCCAAGGTTGCGGAGGGTGGGATGCATCTTGGTGGGTGGGATGACATCCCACCTTTTCACCCTTGGATCAGCTCTTCACCATGACTGTCATGTCAGTCATGGTGAGGAATATGTAAGGAATACGCTCCTCCCTTTTCGACTAGTGGTAGGTGGCAGCCGAATTAACGACTGGCAGCCACCTACCAATTATATATTAAAATTGTTTATTCAGACTTTTGGAATTTTGTTGTTGATGTGCACCATAAGATAGGACTACGTAAGTCCCGATTTTGGCAATTTTCAAAAACTTTGACTTTCATACCTTTTCTGTCTTCTTTTATGGTGATTCTAATTCACTATGTTTCCTGCAGTACGTTGAGTCTTTGTGTTATGTCTATTTTGGCCTCGGTGTTCTTTTTACTATAAGGTGCTTCACATGCACCTACAATTTATGAATCTACTTCATGGAGATCCCCATTTTAGGGCATTTTGCCACTTCAATTGGTTATTTAGTTTTTAGTGCTTCTTATCTTTCTTCGTTGGGCATGTTTTGGACCTTTTTCCACTGATGTCTTTCCTACTATGAGCCATAGTATTGCCCTTTTACAACTTACTGTATGAATTTGTAGAACATACATTCTACATGACTTGTTGTAGGCAGGCTTAAGCATTTTGCATTGTGAATGTCCTACTTGTACCAGATATGTTGTTTACTTGACACCTTTTGTGATTGAGGGGTGAGTTCTTGAAAGATTTGGATTTGAGAGACAAAGAGTTTTTGATGAGAGGACTAGTGAGGATAGATAGTTGAGAGACTCCAATTGAGAGACGTGTCATATAAAAATGATGTGAAGTGTGTCTTATAATGCGTAAAACTTATATACCTAACTATCTCCAAGCCAATGGATAGGGAGAGTCTACGAATAAAATCTTGAAAACAATCTTAGCTGAAGAGGTACAACAAAAGGTTGATCATCGCATGAACATCATACATAATTTTACATTTTTTCAGTTGGTGTATAAAAAAGAAGCAATTTACTCATTCAAGTTTTCATCTAACTTTTCTTGTATAGATAGAATGTAATAGACCATAGATAAAAAGATAGATATTATCAACTTGATAATATGGAGCAATAATAGTATGCTAATATGGCACAAACAATAGTATGGAAGAATAATAGTACGCCAGTGTGGCACAAATGAATATTCAATCCAAAGCAATAATAAATGCAATGACATTTGTTTTAGGATTGCAACATTATTTTGGATTATTGAACTTACCTAATTTTGTCCAAAATCATGTTTTATTATGAGTCAATCTCTAAATTATCAAAGAAAAATGTATAGAAAAACTACAAACTTTGTAAGACTGCCACAATAAAAATTGAAACATCATTTAAGTCCAAATAAAGCTTACTTTGCAAAAGTTGCAAAAACGCATTATTTTGTGAAAGATTTAAAAGTTTAACAATTGTTGTTGGCACTCCCAACTCAAAAGGTCAATGATGTTCTTCAATAATGATGTATCTTTGAGATTTTGCAAACTAATTATATTTTCTTCAAAAAAGGCCATCCATCAATTGTGATCAAATTCATCAAAAAGTTGATAAATTGCTTGAGTGCTCGATTTCAAAAAGTTTAATGAGGCAAATGGATCAACCTTGAAACGTTCTCTTTGAGTCTTCTGTTTTTCTAACATGGACTTTAAAGGAGACAATGCTACAAGCTTGACTTGAGTACAGGGCATATTAAGCAAACATCAATCTCTTTCAAGAAGTAAATATGAAACTAAATTTAAATATTGGTTTTCCCACAACAAAGTAGTGTTAGTTTGATCAAATTTTAATTTAGATTGCTACTCAAAACTAATGTCTTAATATTAGCTATGCAATGATCTATCTCATTAGACACCTTGAAAAAAAATTCATATGTACGTCAACTTAATTACATAATTGGTGTTGGAGTATATGATTCCTCAACAATAACTTAAAGCCCTGGTGAAGAAAATGTCTTTGTATCTAAGGGTGGTTTCATGTGGAAGAGTCTAGAGCCATGTCAAAATTTGCACTTACCTCCCAGTTTAAAAGCCCAAGTCCTTCCCAAGTCATTCCATGTGAAAGCCGCTTTCATTTGGAGGGCATAACATTTGTTGTCTGGATTCAAATTAGAAAAAGTATTTATGATTTATATTGGAGAAGAGAGAAATGGCCCACCACTTACCCCCCAATACTCCAAGAGGCCCAAGATACTCCTCTGTTGAAAATGCAGGAAAAAGACACTAATAAACCTTTGAAATGATGGAGAAAGCACCTTGAATGGATCCAATTTAGATTCTATAGCAAAAACACCAACCAATTTCGTGTTTCCTAGTTTCACCTTGGCTTGAACTCCACTTGAAGGCTCAAATTCATGTACTATTCTTCACACGTTGTCATGTACTTTTAGTACATCAGTGCTTTTCAAGACAATATAATATCCATTGTAAGCTTTGTAGGCCCAAAAGGAGCTATTAGCCTTAAGAACAAGGCCCTCTTTAGGCCCTTCAAAGTAATAAATAAGGATAATAGGCCACTAAGGGCCCAATGTAGGCTAAATAATGCTTAACAAGGATTAACTATCCTTCAAGATAGTTATGTTTAGTTAAGTAAGAGCATTGTTTATAACTAGGCAAGAGACATCATTTTGTGAATCTTTTGGCTCATTTGCAAGTGAGAGCTTCTAGCTTCTTTGCGAATGTGAGCCATAGGGATCTCCATTTCTAGGTCCACAAGCAGAGTACAGTACCTTAACTTCCAAATCAATCTCACAATTGCAAAGTACTCAACACAAATAGCAAATATCAAGCATCTAGATCACCAACAACATTGGTAGATGGAAAACCATTTTTTTACTCATAGTTTGATGGAAAAACCATCACATAATATCTATCTTGACTTTCTTGATTCCAATAATACTATCACCACTAAGGATGATGTCATCAACATAGATTAACAAGAGTACAATACCATGATCATCAAACTTAATATATAAGCTAGGATCATATTCACTTTGAGAGAAACCAAGTGAAATAAGATAATCATGTAGTCTTGAATTCCAAGACCTAGAGGCTTGCGTCAAAGCCATAGATGGTCCTTTGTAGAGATGAATCCTTGCGACTGCTCCTTCTTTCAAAAAACCTTTAAGAAATGAATTTGACACATCCATTTGACAAAGCATCCATCCAAAATGAGAGGCACGAGCAAGAATTAACCTTATTGTGAACATCTTGGCCATGGGTGCAAAGGTCTCCACTTAATCTATGCCCTCCACTTGGGCATATCCCTTGGCAACTAACCTTGCCTTGTGTTTGCTTATGCTTCCATCTAGATTTATATTGCGTTTGAACACCCATTTACATTCTATTACATTCTTAGAGGTCTATCAACAAGGATCCAAGTGCCATTATCCATCAAAGCATTATACTCATCTAACATATCTTGGTACCATTCTTTTGAACTCAAAGCATCTTCTACTCTTGAAGGTTCATCAAAACTTGACATAAGAGCAAAAGAAGTGGATGGATTAATCTCGGCTTGCTGCCCCTTACTTGGATATGTGAGCCTTGTTGGCTCCATTCTTACCGTTGATGATCTTCTAGGTGTGATAGGTTGACTTGGCTCAAGCTCCTCCTTAGGCTCCTCCTCAAAATCAAGATAATCTCGATTCTTGGCCACTATCCTCTTGATTTTTGAGATGGTTGAGCCATCATCAAGCTTGTGCATCTTGTATTAATCAAATATTACATCTCTAAATACCACAAACTTATCCAAGGATGGAAGTTATACCTTGTATCCCTTGCTTGAGTTGCCATACCCGAGCATGATCCCCTTTGTTGATGATGGATCTTCCTTTGTCCTTGTCTCCAAAGGTTCATGCACATAGTGTTTGTTGGCTTTAGTGAGGTAAGCAAGGCTTACAAGATCTACATTCCTTCAACCAATAAATTTGTCATTGGAAGAGATGTCATTTTTTATGAAGGAAACTTTCCAAAAGTTTCTTCAAGTGGTGGTGTGGACATTGGATCTAACATTCTTGATGTTGATGATGTGATTGATGGTTCTTTGGATGTTGATGGTGAAGGGCCTATTTCAAGTCAAAATCCAAGGAGGACATCAAGGGAAAGGCAACAACCTTTGAGACTCACATATGATGAAAATGGTAAGCAAATTGTTGGTGGTACAAGTTTTACTTTACTAACCTCTTTTGATGAACCTACATGTGTAGATAAAGCAAGGAACAAAGAGGAGTGAATCCAAGCAATGGATCTTGAATATCAAGCTCTTATGACAAATGAAACATGGAGATTGGTGGAACTTCCAAAGGACAAGAAAGCTATTGGATGCATTTCAAGGTGAAGACAAACCAAGTGGATCAATCAACAAGTACAAGGCAAGAGTATGGAATTGACTATGATGAGACCTTTGCACCCATGGCAAAGATGGTGAGCATTCGAGTCATTATTTCACTTGCTACACTTTTTGGATGAGATCTATGGCAATTGGATATTACAAATGCATTCTTAAATGGAGATCGTGAAGAGGAAGTGTTCATGGAGCAACTTGAAGGTTACATCTCTCATGGCAAGACAAATCATGTTTGTTATTTGCAAAAGCATTTGTATGGGCTTAAGCAAGCACCAAGGAGTTGGTATGCTAAGCTTAACACTTTTTTACTCTCTCAAAAATTTGTTATGAGTGAGTATGATCATTAACTTTATTATAGATTTGCTGGAAATCAGATTATTATTCTTGGATGATATCATATTGAGTGGAGGCAACAATCAAGATATTGATGATATCAAGATTGCACTCAAGAAGGAGTTTGAGGTGCATGATCTTGGTCTTTTGCATTATATCTTGGGAATAGAGGTATTTAGAACTTCTCAATCTACATTAATATGTCAAGAGAAGTATGCTCATTTTATTCTAAAAAGATTTCATATGGTAGGTGCAAAGTCTTGTGATACACCAATGGAGTCAAATGTAAAGCTAACTATAAGAGGTAGTGAAAGATCCTTCAAGGACATTACTCTCTATAGGAAGCTGTTCACTCATATATCTAACCATCAAAAGACCTGACATAAGCTATTGTGTTGGTAGATTAAGCCAATTTATGCAAGATCCTAGTGAGGAGCATTGGAAGCTAGGAAAAAGAGTTTTGAAATATATCTTGGGAACTCAAGATTTTGGCATTGTTTATGGAAAATCATCACCTAACTTGTATGGATTTTTAGATTCAGATTTTGTAGGAGATCAAATGGATAGGAATTCCATAAGTGCACATGCTATCTTTATAGGTGATGGATCTATCTCTTGGATGTCGAAAAAGCAAGCTACTATCTCATTGTCATCTAGTGAGGCCGAGTACAAAGCACTTACATCTTGTGCAAGGAGATGTTATGGATCAAGAGGATGGTAAGTGATTTTCACTTGTTGGATTGTTTAGAGATTCCAATAATCTATTGTGACAACATTTCAGCCCAAATATTGGCAAGCATTCCTATTTTTCATGCTAGGAGCAAAGATATTGAGGTGCAATATCACTTTGTGAGGGAACAAGTCATGGCAAAGGAGGTGGAGCTTTAACATGTTTCTTCGAAGGAATGTGTAACTGATATCTTCACCAAAGCATTGGAAAAATACATGTTCATAAAGCATAGAACAACACTTGGTGTACTTCCTAAATCTATGCTAAAACTATTTGAAGAGGGAGTGTGAAAAATTGTCAACTTGTTACATTGTTTTATTTGGCAAATTTGGCCTCCAAAGTTAAATCTCAACTTAGAGTTAGTTTCATAAATGTCAATAAGGCTCTAAATAGTGTTATTACTATATTTTAGCAAGTATCTAAGTGGATGAGATCCATTCTAATTGGTTAATTTTGGTACATTACATTTGGACTAAGTTTTAGGTTTTTGATTTTTGGTTAAGTACCTAGAAGTTGTCATTTTAGGGCATAGTTGGAGAATATGGCCAAATGACATTATGGATGTTATATAAAGTTGTACTAGTATAGAAAACATAATCATATGTTGATCATTCATGTGGAGATCTCATCTTTGTTGATTATATGTCCATCTCATGTCATTTTCTCATGTATCTTGAGTTTCTATATGTAAAATATTGATTTTCTTGTAGATCTTGAATCCAAACGTGTGAAGGATAGTAGGCTGCTACTATTGTATGGAAAAGAAAAGTATTTTACTATATTTTGATGTTCATGATCAGATCTTTGTGATTTATACAAGACTAGCATGTTAAAATTGTTGATTTCTACCTTCTAACTAGTTTTAGATGTGTTTACCAAATTGACCCAAGATCAAAGATACATTAAGTGCATTTTGGATCTATAATTTTCACACATCCGACTACTCCTCACCTATGCCATGAAGTACAGTCTATAAGTACACCAGATTGATGTCAAGACAACCTTTCACCACGGAGACCTAGATGAAGAAATCTTCATGAAGCATCCTGAAGGATACGAAGACTTGAACAATCGAGACTACGCATGTCGACTACATCGATGTATCTATGGTCTCAAGCAAGCCTCACGAGCTTGGTACAAGAAGCTCGACAATCTTATGAAGTCTCTAGGCTTCACTCTTACACAACCTGACAGTAACATCTACATAAAAAGAATAGAAATAAAGTTTGTGATTTTGATGATATTTGTAGATGACTCTCTGATGATAAGAAATTGTCTGATGTTGATTGATAAAACAAAGAGTCAAATATCTACAAATTATGAGATCGCAAATCTAGGAGAAGTGACGAAATGTCAAGGGCTGCAAATCAAAAGAGACCGAACAAGAGGAGTCATTGCATCTAAACCACTCCGAGTATGCTGAAAAAGTATTAAGACAATACAGAACGATCGACAATGAGTGCCGGAGCCAGATTGTTGAAGCAAGATTGGCCAAACACAGATGAGAAAATATAGTAAATGGAGAGACTACCATATCCAAATCTGATCGGTAGTCTGATGTACCTCACAATTTGTACGAGATCCGATTTGATGTTCTCTGTCTACTCACTCAGTCAATTCTCTTCCAATCCTGGCATGCAACATTGGTTGATGGCAAAACAAATATTGCAATATCTGAAAGACACCTACAATTTGGGACTGATCTATGAAAGAGAGAAAGAATTTATTCCTCAACACTACAGTGATGCAAGCTGGGCTAGCTGCAAAGATGACAACAAGTCCGTAACAGGTGGATGTTCAATAGCATGCGGAGCTGCGATAAGTTGGACTTGCAAGAAGCAGACACTCATACCCAAGATCTCGTTTTTCATTCAAAAACCAAACACATATCTCTGAAGTACCATCATGTTCGAGACATGATCTCGAAGAGAGAGCTCTGTATTGATTTCATAAAATTATAGGACATGATTCAGATTTGCTAACCAAGTTGTTGGACAAACCACTATTTACAAAATACAGAAGATTGATCAAAATTGGATGACAAGAATGGTTGCATCGTTCAAGAGGGAGTGTTGGAGATGGTGAACTCATGCAACCATTCTCTAGCATTTCCCAAAGATGCTGACAATTCAGTGTCGATGGCTGCCGATTTGTCGGACCCCAAACAAGCGTTGTGGGCAGACTTCGAGCAAGTGAATCGTTAGGCAAATCGAATTGTCGACTCTAGCTCATCGGGTGTGAAGCTTCCAAGCTGTCATGCTCAACCATAAAGTAAGGAGTTGCATGCTGCTCTGTGGGCATTCAGGACAACATATAAGGGAAGCACTGATCAAACGCCATTCCAATTGGTTTATGGTCAGGATGCTGTAATGCCAGTAGAGTTTCTAGTCCCTTCATTAAGGTTTGCCACAACGCAACACCTTGATGAATCTCGGTCTCTACAATTACGCCACAAAGCTCTGCATAATCTCTGTGAAACACGCTTACTAGTTGTACATGCACTGGCAGCTGAAAAGGAAAGACGCAAAGCATGGCATGATCGCAGGTTACAAAAGAAAGATCTTCGATCCGAAGATCTAGTCCTGATGTATTTAGATTTTTTTCACAGATTTTGTAAAACTTTTGAACACAAATCTCAGAAAAAAAAAATTCAAAAAAAATCTTTAATTGTGGTAACTTTGTTATTGTTGCAAATGGTTGTAGATTGAGAGTGTACTTAGAGCTACCTTCTTCACTTCTTTTGTCAACCATTGCAAAATCTCTAATTGAAATACAATAAAAAAAATTCCAAGTATATATATTTGTGACAATAATTTTCATCAATAGAGAGTGTGAGTGTATCATCACTTGTTACTGCTTTTCATCAGTCAAATCAAATTTTAAATATTTTCGTATGGAATTGTGGTATTCTAATTTTCATACTTTGACAAGATTTGACCCACAAATAAACTACCTCTCATATTGGGATGCACATCATATATTTGTATTGCTAGATCTCACAACAAATGCATTAGACTAGCTGTTTTTCTTGTTTGTTGACTATTTTTGCTCGTTTGATAAGATGTTTTAGTTTGTATTCCAAACTTGGCTTGTCAATTTCATCATGCCTTTTTGAAAACTTATTTTTTTGGCTTTGAACTTATTGAAGAAGAACACAGTTTTAAGTTTTTAGTGATTGTGGTATTTAGAAATTCCTTGTTGTCACTTGCCACATCATTGTCGTCATTCAAATCTATAAAACAATTTTACCTATCTCAAAATATGTGAGGTACCAATTTCACCATATAGGTGAACAAGAAAAGCCCATAGGAATGCCACTGATTTGTTTCTAGGATTTTTCAGTTTAATGACACAATTATAAATGGGTTTTGACAATCCACGAGTAAATTCTTTGCGAGTTTTGCGAGTTTTCTTTACAAATGATTTCTAAAATTTCATGGCACATGGTTTTGCTTTTTGGACCATTTGAATCCCAAGCAAAAGTAAGAAAGTTATGACAATTCAAAATAAGGGCTAGCACGCCGGCGTGCTATCAATTTGAGTTAAAGGCTAAAAGCTTAAATTGGTAGCACATCGGCGTGCTACCCCTTTCAAGCTCCAAGAAAAAAAAACTTAGCCTAAAAACTTTGAAGGACGATAACTTTCTTAATATCGCTCGGATTGAGATGATTTAAAAAGCAAAAATGTTCCATTTTTCATGTAGAATACATTGCTTTAATCAAATTTGATAATAAAAAAAAATGAAAATATTTTATTATTTCATCATCTCAACATAAGCTTAGTAGTTAAGTTATAGCCTCCATCTAGAACATACAATAATTTTTTTTTTGTCTTTTTACTAACATTGATTTTATGATATCTATCATAGGCTTGGCCACATACCATCATGTCTTTTAATGTATGGACCGTTAATGACGCTTTTCAAACCTTACATTTACTCAAACAAATTGAGTAGGGTTGAACAATGTGACTTGGATCTCAATCTCTTTTCTAGAACTCCCAATTTAAGCCAATCTATGTCAAATTCTACAAAAGATTTGCATAGATGCTCTATATGCACTAGAAACTCTCAAAGGTTTCACTTGGAGGACAGATCCAAGGATGTTTTCTAGCAAATTGATGCTTCTAAACTTGACCCTATCACTCTTGAACAAATCTAGAGTGATGGTACAATGGATTTCAACCTCTCACCTTGCATATCACTCCTTAATCTATGATTTTTAGCAAAATCTTTCTCAACTTCAACATGCACTCAAAAAATCAGAGATAATCAATTAATGCACCTAATTCAAGCTTCAAATGTAATTTCTTGGCTTATCTAATCCAAAAACTAACCAAGGGATTAGATTCTCTATAGAAGATGCTTGATTTTGCATAAAAAATCACTCAAATTGGGTATGTGAGTCAAATTCTGCAAATTTTTGAAATTTCTCAGTCAAAATCGGAGCTGTATGGCCTCACACGTGTGAAAAGGGTTCCTACAGCCCACAACAAGATCTGGACCAAAAATTTTGAGGATAGCTATCAAATCCAGCTCGCTACACAAAATTTGACTAGTTTTCAAAAAACTGCTAGTTTTGGCTTTGATTTGGATTAACCATATCAATTTCAACAAAAACTCTTGTACTTGGCTCTGATACCATGTGCAAAAAGTACAAATAAGGTCCAAGAGTGGATCCTAATCTGATCCTCAAGAGGGATTGGTTGTCAGATTACTTGATCTATCAATCTACTTTAGATTAAGATCAATCTAGATCAATTATAGACACAAAATCCTAACAAGAACAATCATTAATTGAAGGTAAGTGTACTTTATGGTTTCACACCTGTGAAACATTGTCTGAGTACGGACTCCAACCTGAAAATCAAGTACACATTGATAGAACCTCAAAACAATCAAAATAAATGTAGACAAATGGAGAGAATCACTCAAAATTGCTTCCAAGACCAAGATTGGTGTCTCACACTGATTATGGCCAAATGTGGCTCTATATATACAATAAGTGAGAGCTCGTGGTACTGATCATCCCTCTAATCCCACATGTGTGAAGGTGCTTTGTCATATGATGATTCATCATGCAAAACTGACACTTGGACAAAACCTTCTATTTTGGGCACTTTTGGTCCATTTTCCTTCTATATGGAGATCCACTTGGAAATCTTCTAGAAGTCCAAATTCGCCTACTTCAACTTATTCCACACGTGTGAGCTGTCCTCTACACATGGGATGTGACACCTAGCCAAAATATTTGGCTCATGCAATCAATAGATTGATGCCATGTGTCATATATCTAGAAAACTAGTTTTTGGCCCTTTTAGCCACTAGAACTTGAATTAAATCATATGTACAACCTATATGATTATGGTACATGACAAGTACACTATTTTCACACGTGGGAACAGGCTCCACACATGTGTAATCATCCTATATACATGATTTTTGGCCTCTACCAAGCTTATTTTTGCATTTTTCACATTTCTCACAAGCAATTTCATTGGGAAGATTATCTCCCACTGGTTGAGTTTGCATATAATAGTAGAAAATATTCTGCTACAGGTTATAGTCCTTTTATGCTTATGTATGGTTTTCAACCTAGATCTCTAGTAAATGTTGAGATGAAGTCTGTTAAGATCCTAAAGCTGCTGATTTTTTGCGTGATATGCAAGAGATGTTGCAAGTGGCTAAGGATTGTATCCTAAGTGCTCAGGATATAGCTAAACACTATACCAATCTTAAGAGATCTCCAAAAGATTTTATAGTTGATGACTGGGTATATCTTAGGATTCCAAAAGATTCTAAGATGTTACGTACTAGGAAGCATTATAAGCTGTCTACCCATTATTGTGGACCTTTCAGAATTGTACGTAGAATTGGTTCTTTGGCGTATGAACTCGATCTTCAAGGAAAATCGACTGCACACCCAATATTTCATGTAACTCATTTGAAACTAAGTCCCATTTGGAAGATTTGTTGCTTAGTATACCGTTGGAACCTGAGAAAGTGCTCTAAACCAGAGATAAACAATTGAGAAATCGTTCTATCTCTGAGTGCTTAATTCAGTGGAAGGGTCGTACTCAGGATGATGATTCATGGGAGAGAGTTGATAGCATAAAGAAGAATTTTCCGAAGTTTAGTTTCTAAGGATAGAAACAGTTTAAGGAGGGAAGAATGTTATGTCCATGACCAGTACATAGGATACAATATACTCCTAGTCTTGGGTACACGGTACTCCAGTGAAACAAGCTGTTAGTTATGCCATGTCATACTGGACATGACCCAAAAGTAACTAATATCCTTGTGAGGCCCAGAACACACTAAATGGAGTTTAGACAAGGTATGAGACAGTGTATGCATTTATCAATAGCAATTCTATGAATAGTTGGTCCATGCTTAGGACTCTATTCTTGATGAATCTATGTATGGGAACTTAGAGCTATGCATGGCTATGTGCCCAGGATGTTTTTGGCTCTATATATTGGGTCCAAACTTGCTCTACTCCTCATTATGGTTGTGGATTCATTGCCAGGCTCTCACTCTACATTCATGCTTCTTGTTCCTTGGCTTGGGGGTGAAGCTTCTAGAGTTTGATTGGATGCTTCTACTTGGTTGGGTGGTTTCTATAGTGTGTTATCATTGTGTTTGTGATTTGTAAGCAGGATCTAAGGAGCTTCCCTTATAGATTGCAACTTGAAATAGTCAAACTTGCATATGAATAAGTCACCGTTCAAAGGAGATGTGAGCATTTCAAACAAGTCAATATAATGTCCTTGTCCATGTTGAACTTCAAATTCCCATGTGTATTTTTTATTTTGATGTTGATTGGTCAACTAAATTTTGTTGTCCGTGTTGAGCTTCAGACTTCTAGTTGTCATGTTGATTTATGATTTTTTTAATGTTGTGCTTTGTTCCTATTTCATTTATGTCCAATTGCCTAATTTAATTGTAGCATATATGACATTTTAAGTTGTTCTAGCTTTCTTGCTATTTATCAATTTTGAAATAAGCATATGTATGTTGAACAATTGTAAGTTTTGCATCATATGGAGTGTATGGTGGCAACCGATGCACTTCATTATTCATCACACCTTCAAGAAGTTGTACTTTGATCATAATTTGGTTGGTTTTTTCTTTGTAATGATCTAGTTTCTTGTTATCATGATATTAGTTCTTGCTCTTCATGAAAAAGACACGAAAACAAAACTAGACCGACACATTTCTCTTCTCTTTTACTACACTAATTCACGCTTGAAACTTCATGGGTTGTGGCCCAATCCACATAACAAATGAAAACTGGCTTTGACAATTTGGCAATGATTTTGTTGGAGGAAAGGCCCAAGTCCTTGGGCAAAGCCTGAGCAAGCAAAAGTTTGAGGCCCTTGGGCCTTCCCCTAATGTAATGAGTAGGTGTGATTTTTTTGCAATTTTCTTAGACATATTTTTTTGTTGACTTTTTTACTTGATACTTCTTTGCAATTTTGCAATAATTACTAGTTGAAAAAAAAAAGTAGCAGTGATCTTTTTTTACAGATTTATTTGCGTTGGTCTTTGACCAACGTGATATGTGTAAATAGCCAACGATAGGATGCCACATGGCATATGCAAATTTTGTCGAAGTGTGTGGACAACCATTGACGGCTGAACTACCACATGGCACATGCAAACCATTTATGAATGTGCTTGTGCCATGCAACAACACATCATTTTCATGTGTGTTGTCTCAATATTTGGTTGTCCACATGCGAGTTGTGGTGGGACGGCCACAACAAATTCTGCTTTTGAAGTTAGATGAAAATTCTACTTCTAATGGTGTCTCCAAAATACAAAGAATAATGAGCACTTGGCATTATGTATAGGGTAAAGCTCAAGGCGGGGGGTCTTTACATGTCCTGAGGGTAGCTGCCCAAAGGGACCTGAAGCCTTCCCCTAGGACTTTACCCAAAATAAAGACTTGACTATCTCTTTGACATTTTTTGTAATGGCCATAATGCTCAAGCATTATGGCCATAATTTTCCCTAATAGGCTGCCTGCGCAAGGCTTCACCATTTCACGAGGGCTTACAGGAACATCATATTCTCCAAAAGAGGACTAAAATGCCATTGTAGTGACATCTTTTAAAGACACTGGAATACAATTGCCAGCATTTGGTTCAAGACATTCATTACTTCACGCAGGTTATACTCGTATTGATTTTTAGAGTCTTTCTTTGGGAAGATTAAAAAGCTTAATATAATCTTCATCAAAATAGTAAAGCCCTCCGAAATAAAAAAACAAGCTAGATGTTAAGCAAAATGAAACTTTTTAAAAATAAAATAATCTTGATTGTTACATGTGAATGGGAATTGGCACTTGCTAAATAAGAAGGCATCATGTGTCTCCAAAAACCGTTTAGGCTTGGGAGTGT
The DNA here is from genome assembly GCA_029204225.1 of Diphasiastrum complanatum. Taxonomy (NCBI): domain Eukaryota; kingdom Viridiplantae; phylum Streptophyta; class Lycopodiopsida; order Lycopodiales; family Lycopodiaceae; genus Diphasiastrum; species Diphasiastrum complanatum. Next base: position 62,024,745 of record CM055101.1, read on the forward strand.
GCCTCCGGAGTCCAAGGTGCTTATGTTTTCAAAGAAGTAAATACTAGGATGTGTCTTGGTAGCCTTACTCACCATAAAGGTGGGTGTGGCATGAGCTCTTCCTTTTGGTCCTAGCTTGCATATGCTTTACGCACCCTAAAGTGAATAGGAGGCATATTTCAAGGTACAAAGAGCTTTCAGGATTCAAGATTTTAAAGAAAGGTACATGTCGACTCCACGAATGGGTTGTCTGGATTTTGGACGGCCTTTATTTTGCTACCAGCAGCCGCAGCTGACAGACAGCTGGAGGAAAGTAGCACAGCAAAAGTCTGTATTCTGTTCAGTGTTCAGTGTTATTGATGAAAAAATGCTGCGCGCATGCATCAAGGCCGTTACTTCAGCAATGTTTTAAGTATACTTGGCCCATTGTCGATTATATTACTCTTTTAATTTTGTACAACAAAAGTTTGTATTATGTTCAGCCCCGGGATGAATGGCCGGCGCCACGGCCTTGTACCAAACCCCCCCCCCCCCCCCACCCCCAGTATAAACTATGGAGGCAAGGGAAGTGGGATCGGAAGCTTTCCAAGAATCCATGAGCGCAATAGAGCATGCATGCCTGGTTGTGAAGATCGAGGAGTTTCATGCGAGCCCCACTCACCTCACGCCAGTCTTTGTCAGCTACTAGAATGTTAGCAAATCAACTCTTGACAAAATATAAGCAAAACTTATATTTATTGAAACTTATAACAAGGAAAATGTTGTCAACTTTATTTGCTTCATTATGCTTGAGGATTTGACAATCTTTGATATCATGATTCTTGTTGAAATATTTGCAAAATAACTTTTGTGATGGATCGATTTTGCAGATAGGTGGCTATGGTAACAGCTTTTGCCCAGAATTTCTTTGGTAGAGAGGCATGGGCCAGCATGCTCTTGGCACTTTCGATGAGTGTCTGATTCTTCCTCTCAGCTACACCATTGGACTGAGGTAAGTAGCTGGTTGTGTATTGCTGATGTATTTCATTGACCTTGCAGAAGTCCTTGAATTCGGTGGAGATGAATTCTCCCCCTCCATCAGTACGTAGTGCCTTGATTTTTCTCTGGGGCTGCTTTTCAGCAAACGCCTTGAACTGTTTGAAGAACTTGAAAGCTTCGGATTTGTTCTTCAGACAATAAGTAGCAGCCCTTCGAGAGCAGTCATCAATAAATGTTAAGAAATAGAGGGCTCCCCCTGTGGAAGCAGTTTGCATAGGGCCACAAATGTCTCTATGTACAAGATCAAGCAGACATTTGGAAGTATGAACTGAATCAGAAATAAAAGGACTTCTAGCATGCTTGCTAATAATACAGCTTTCACATGGAGAAGTTTTTTTGTTGACAGAAGGAAGATCTTGCACTAGATTCTGAGTCGACATTTGCTGAATACTATAAGTTTAGATGGCCTAATCTGAAATGCCAAGGCATATCAATCGATTCAAAAGTGGATGAATGAAGAGCTTGGTTATTTGTCGAGTACAATGACTAAGCTTGTAAAGATAGCCACATTGTCTACCAAAGGCTAAAACTTTCCTAGACTTATCGAGTATGGTGCAGCCCTCTATATCGAATTCAACCCTTCGACTAGAATCAACGATTCTGCTTCTCGAAAGCAGATTCTTGGTAAGGTTTGGAACATGAAGAACGTTGGACAACAACTTTACATCACCTTTCTGAAACTCGACTTTGATTGTTTCTTCACCTTTGATAAAATGAGATGAGTTGTCTCCAAGTTGCACAACTCTTGAATGGGTGAATGGCTTGTAACATTGGAACCAGTCTTGATGGTGAGTCATATGTTGAGTTGCTCCTGAGTCCAAGTACCAGGAGTCGATATTTTGATGTTCTTCAACCTTGGTCATAAAGGCAACTTTATCTTCCTCTTGTTGTTGGATCGAGTGACTGGTTGTAACAGTATTGGCTTGTTGTTGAAACTACTTCTTCTCATTGTTGTACTTCAAAGTTCTCGATGAGATGACCAATCCTCTTAGAAGATTTACAGAATAGCTTCTGTCTTTGTTGAGATGATGAAGGCTCTAAAGATGATGCTTCATTTGGTATAGTCTACTGCATGTTGCTCTTCCTGTCAGGATAATCTGATTATGTAGATCTCTTGGATCTGAACTTTTGATTTCTTTTAGGATATAGAGCTTGAGGATCCGATCCTAAGCCTGAGGAGGATGCAGTTCTTCTGATCTCCTCTTGTAGTAGCATCGAAATTACTCTTGATAGAGCGAGATGCTCCTGGGTCAAAATTGTCATGACCCAATTTTCATAAGCGTCAGGTAGACTCGACAATAGAGTCATAACAACATCGGAATCTTCAATGATTGAGCTAGTTGCAGTCATCTGCTCCATAAGATTTTTGAAAATGGTGAGATGACTCAAAACACTATCTGCATCAGACATTCTCAAGATGAAAAATTTCTTCCCCAAATGAAGTTTGGAAGTGACGTCCCTGATATCGTAAAGAGTTGTTAGGATGTCCCATGCATCCTTAGCAGTCTGAGCAGCTCGTATATGGCTGAGTTGAGAGTATTTGATATTGAGAGTAATCATGGTGAATGTCTTGCCATCTCTCAATCTCCATTTGGTGATGATGGCTGCATCACCTTCTGGCTTGACCTTTGTGCCATCAACTATGTGTAAAAGATTCAACTAGTTTGATCATATTCGCTATATTTCCATATTTGGCATATTGAGACCAACTTTGTTTTTAGACTTAGAGATTGACTTTTCAAAGTTCATTAGTCTAAATGTCATTTGAATAAACACTTTTTGAAAGTGTGGGAAAGTTATAAGACGAGTTTGAGTAGATTCAAATTTGAATGTTGGGTACTTTGAATCTAGATCCAAAAATAGTAGGGTTAGCATTTTGGAGGGAAAGCCAAGTGGCCAAATAGGGTTTGGACATGCTATAAAAGGATTCAACTCATGGAGAGAGTGATCTTCTCTCTTCTCTATCTCATTACACAGCCAATGATGGTGAGTGTGCAATCAAAGGGATTGGCACAATTCCTATTTCTCTCTCTACAAACAGAAATGTTCATTTTGAGGATGTCTTGTTTATTCCATCTATTACCAAGAATTTGCTTAGTGCAAGTCAAATGCTAATTAAAGGCCTCAAGGTGAAGTTTGATGGAGATGATTGTATGATCAAAAGGAAGGATGTCTTGATTGGAAAAGGTAAAAGGCAAGGGAAATTGTTCAAACTATATGCTTGTGTTATTGCTAACCAAGTTGGATGTGCTGCAAGGGAGCAAATACCTATTCAAGAGGTTTGGCATAAGAGCATGAGACACCTCAACTTCAAGTCATTGGAGGTAATTGTTAGATTTCTTATGCTTAGTCTTAAACAAATCGTTCAACTAATGAGCATCCTGAAAACCGAAGGCCGACTACATGTTTTCAGACCTTCACATTTTTCCTTTGAGACTTTATTGCCTTAACCATGTTTTAGGCACCTTAACCATTTTCGCACCTTCGCGAAAAATGTGACACAGTGGCCAATTGGCCAGAATGCCTTAGAAACCATTTTAAGGCACCTTCGTCTTTTTCGTCTTTTTCGCCCCTTCGTGAAAAATGTGACAAAGTGGCCAGAATGCCTTGGAAACCATTTTAAGGCACCTTCGACTTTTTCGGCTTCTTTGCTGTCTTTAATCTAAGGCACCTTCGGCTTCTTCGCTGTCTTTAGTCTAAGGCACTTTTTGGCTTTTTCGCCTTCTCCAGGATTGGGCGATTGTTCAGGTGACTATAAAATGAAATCATTTGTAATGTTTGTATATTTATTTTTTATGCATGCAATATTTATGCTTTAAAGGAATTCTATTTATAACACGAACTGGATTTGATTCTTTTAGGTTTTACAACTTCTGGATATCATGCGTGTCTCATTTGTGGACCAAATATTGATGCTCGCCACTCACATCATTTAAACAAAGTTGTGTATGAAAATCATCACAAGTACTTGCATGATGAAAATCATCCATTTAGAAGTGCTCATAGAAGAGGCTTTGGAGGAAGACCAAAAACAAGAATGGCTCCAAAGAGAATGTCCGTGGCAGATTGGCACAAACTTTGGACTGAATCCGAGACTAAGCCAATCAATGGTATGAAAAGACTGTCCATCTTTCATTGTTTACCATATTGGAATAACCTTTTGATCAATCACTTGCTTGATCCTATGCACATATTCAAAAATGTGGGTGAATCAATATGGAAACACTTGGTGGGCGACAAAGACAGTATTTCTGCCAGGCATGATCTACAAGAATCAAAAACAAAAAAAGAGTACTGGCCAAAATTATGTACTAATGGAAATACCTATAGTATTCCAAGAGCCCCTTGGATTCTTACGAAAGAAGAGTATAAGTACGTATGGTCAGTCATTTGCGAGATAAGAACACCAACGGGTTTTGCTCATTCACTACGAACATCATTCACAACTGAAGGAAAACTCCATGGTCTAAAATCTCACGATTGGTTGACTTAAATCCATGAACTAATACCCCACAAACATGTGTTTTCAAAAATCGATTCCTCTCTAATCTGGGAGGAGGCTTATTGAAATAGGGTAATGTTGTTGTATTTTGATCCATTCCATCAATGATAAGACACAAAGACTGCTCATGATAGGATCTTGACTCTTCTTTCCAATATGCATACCATTTTTTGGAATCGAAAATATGATGTAGATGATGATCTCTCAATGCAATATAGCGATCACGCATCCTAGCATCAAGAGTTGTCTCTATTGCATTTTTAAGGTCATCACATGTTTTGCATTTGGACATTCTTTGTCTTGTTGGAATCTTGACATGTCCAAACTCTTGTTTCCACATCTTGTACAGTGTGGATCTTACACGTATGTTTAAGATGTGTGTTTATAGTTTTGAAGACATCACATTTATGCATGCCGAGTGAGAGATGATGTTTGCAAATAACAATGCCATCTTTTGATTTATGTTGAAGATGTGGTTGAGGCAACGCATGCTTTTCCAAAATCCCATGCATTAGGGCTAGCCCTTTTGAAGAGTGTCCACGTTGCTTGAATGTGCCGGAGTTTACATGAAACTTGTACACAATGGAATAATGTGCCTCAGCAATTATTTGCCAAAACATTCCATGGGATATTCCCAACAGATTCTGATATGATTTTATGCATACAGCTTTACCATCCAATGTAGGTTTGAAGCGCAATTTGGGTTCTTTCAAAATATCAAACATTGCATTTGACATTTCTCGTCTATGAAAAAAAACATTTGAACATCTGCAATAACTGATTATGCTTGTCAGCTCATCATTTTCTCCACACACCTAGTTGCAATTCTTCACATTCTTTGTAGGTGATTTGTCGAATGCACAACTTACTACAACGTGGTTGCATTAGTGTTTCCCTTATATTTTCTGACAATAAAATATATTCTACTTTTTTTGGTGCAACATAAGCAAGCACACGCTTTCTTTTGAAACTCTGAGGAGTTTCAAAGGATGTTGGACATACTTGAGGCTCTCTTTGAAGATCTTCAAAAACTTCATCTGCTTGTGACCATCTTGATCTTGTAGGATCGTTTGTCATATTAGCGTCAAGTAATATGTTGCTTGTGTAATCATGTTCATCGAAATCGAATTTCGAAAAATCTGAATTAAGGCTGGTGGATGCATTTGCACTTGCCAAAATTGACGAATTCGGTGTACGTTTTGTTTGAATGCCGATTTTGAAAATGACGTCTTTTATTTTTGTTGTTATCAACAGCCTCTCCAACATCCTCCACACTTGTAAGAATATACGAGTTGTATGCTGATGCAGATGTATTACAAGTAACCACATCCTCGACATCCATTAAGATATTTAAGTTATACACTGATCTTGACATATTACGACTATGAGAAATATCTTCGATTCCTATCAAGACATCCGAGTTATAGTTACTTGTCAATGATTTTGATGGATTGCAGTCGACGGATCTGTTTTTGACATCTTCTACACCACTTACATAATCAAAATTATCGACATTTTTTGGATGCTACCTATTTTTGAATCACTAGGCTGGCGGGCCAACATTTTATTGATGTTGCTCCTTTTTGAACCATTAGATTAATATGTAAAGCACTCACTTAATGGTTCTAAAAACAATACATGTTTTCTCTTTTTAGAGTGTTAAAAGTACAGTACTAAGGACCATAAATGGATCTTTGAATGATCCACAAGGTTGATTGTGTGCTTGTTAAACAATCTATCAGATACTAGTCATCAGAAAACAAGATCTAGTTTAGCAGCTTGATAGAAAACAAGTAGAAACAATCAAAGCATTGATCAATAACTATAATCCAACTCCACATGTGTGGAAATAAGGCTGTAGTACGGCCTGTAGACAGTGTTTAGGATGTGCCAAAGCTGGGTTTCATTGGAATCAAAAGCAATCACCATACAATGAGAGGAAACTCGAGTTTCTCCTTGAGGCTCCAAAAAGTTTCTATCTCCTCACTATGGTGAATGAGAATACATAGTAAAAGACACTTCCTTTGCTAAGTTAGGTGAAAATCCAGCATGTAATAAGGAAGTAGACTCAACTTTCTTGCCCTAATGTGATAACTCTAGCCTAGATCCAAGAGTCATGCTTGGTAGGTGCATGGTAGATACAAATCTCATCATAAATGATGGTCTAGATCCTACAAAGTAGGAATTACTACCAAATGGACACAACCACTCCTCTTGACTCATGGTAACCTACTTTAGGTGTGAATGTACAAGTGGCACTTTGGCCATTCAAGTAACCAACAAACAATATTGACAAAATGTACAATATTCTACATGGCTAGATTTGCCAATGTAGGCAATTTTTCACACTCCTCCTCAAATCTAGCCTTGGAAATCACAACTCTTTTTCAATAACTCCAATTGAAGATCTCAAATGAATCTTTAGGTAAATATTTAGTAAACAAATCAGCCAAGCAACTTGATGATGGCACATGCTGGAGTTTAGTCTCTTTGGCTTGCACTTTCTCCCTCATGAAATGATGAGCAATCTTGATGTGTTTGCTCCTTGCATGGAATGTAGGATTACTTGCAAGTGATTGGGCTAATTGGTTGTCACAATAGATGATAGTCCTCCATGACATGAACCAATAGCCTTTTGAGCCACAAGACCTCCTTGCATGTTGATGTCAAGGCCTTGTATTCGGATTATGTGGAAGATAGGGAGATGGTATCTTGATTTTTGGAAAGCCATGATACTACTCCATCACATAGAAAGGTGGCAAAAGCACTTGTTGATCTTCTATCCACTTTGTCACCTGCAAAATCCGAGTCATTATAGGCTCTTAAGCCAAGATTAGTCCCTCTATACAAAATGCCAAAATTCTTAGTAGATGAAATGTATCTAAGAACTCTTTTGGCCATCTTCCAATGTGAAACTAGAGGGCTTTGCATGAATTGGCTTAACTTTCCAACACTATAACTAAGATCAGGTCTAGTTATAGTTAAATAGATCAAGGAGCCAATAAGCCTTCTATATAATGTGATGTCCTCAAAGGATGCTTCATCACAACCAATAGATGCTTTTACATGTTGCTCCATTGTTGTCTCAATGCCTTTACAATTCTTCATTCCAAATCTATCTAGGATGGATGTAGCATATTTATTGACAAATGAAGCTAAAATCACATCCTCTAATAACCTCTATTCCAAGAATGACGCTTAATAGGCCGAGATCTACCATCTTAAACTCTTTTGCTCAAGCAATTTTTACATCTCTAGTTCCATCTAGATCATTACCACTCAAGATAATATCATCTACATACAAAACAAGAATAATGATCATGCCATCATGAAATCTTATGTACAATGATGGATCATAGGCACTCATTGGCTACAAGCCTAGCTCTATGTTTGCTTATTGATCCATCTTGATTATACTTCAATCTAAATACCCACTTGCAATCAAGAGGTTTCTTCAGATCCACAAGATCCCAAGTATGATTCTCAATAAGAGCATTATACTCTACTTTCATAGCATCCATCCAACTTTTACACTTACAGGCATCTTCATAGCATGTTGGCTCATCTAACATTGAGGTAAGAAAGGTGTAAGATGTGAAAGATGATGAGCCTTCCCTTTTATCACCTTGACCATCATAGGTGAGTCTCAATGGTTCGGACCTTGCCCTTGTAGATCTTCTTGGAGTTCTTGGAGTTCTTGCATCTTGAGGTGGATCCTCAAGTTCTTCTTCACTTGGAAGCAAATCTCATCATAAATGATGGTCTAGATCCTACAAAGTAGGAATCACTACCAAATGGACACAACCACTCCTCTTGACTCGTGGCAACCTACTTTAGGTGTGAATGTACAAGTGGCACTTTGGCCATTCAAGTAACCAACAAATAATATTGACAAAATGTACACTATTCTACATGGCTAGATTTGCCAATGTAGGCAATTTTTCACATAGAGTGCAAAGACAATTTTGACAAACACCAAATCATTGTTTGGTTTTGTTTGTAGAAAGGGTCTCCGTCATCTGCCATGGCATTCGCAATATTCTCTGTAATTGAAGTCAACTTCACGATAACAAGCACATTTTTTTCACTATAATAGTAGCCTTTGGATTTAGCAATGCAAACTACTACCCCTTGAAAATCCATACAATCAACAATGTCATCAATGTTGTATAATGGACAGTTGGCAAGAACGAGTTCATTCATGTCAACAATATCTGCATTATTTCACAAGATTTTTTTTGCAATGGGATCGATAGAAATATAGTTGTGAACTTCTCCTAGGCGATCAAATTCACTGTGAGGGTATGGCAAGGGACAATCCATTTTAAACACCTTTGAAATTAGGACCACACTTTTATTCATACCAAGTTCTCTGAAAAAACATGTTCCGTTTGATTCAGCAGTTAAGACATTTCAAATCCAACCGCCTCTTTCCAAAAAAATAAACAACTGGAGTTTCATCTTTTTTTGAGCAGTCCAAGTAGCCCTGAAAAAAATAATATAGGTACACTTTAAGTTAGGATTTGCAACGCTATTGAAAGTATAATTAACAATATTATTAAAGTGTAATAAATAGTGCCAAATAGCTATTGAAAGTAAAATTGACAAAATTATTATAAAACTGTAACAAAATTATGAAACAATTATAGCCCTTAGATCTTGTCCTTTAGTCGGTGGTTTGTGGAGTTTGCACAATTTCTTGTGAGGAAGATGCATCAAAAAATGGTTTCCAATCTTCCGCTATAAGGGATCCTCGAGCATGAATAATGAGTTGGAAAAGGGCAAACATCAATTGTTTCTTTTTATGGTTTTTTTTCTCTCTCTAGGTATGAGACTATTGGGCTATCACCTACTAGGTTCTACTTAGTACTTAGCTTGTAATGATCGCATAATGGCAAGTTAATCAAGTACAGTGTGTGGTCAATTTTGTGAGTTTGGACATTTTGCGAGTAAATAGAATGCGAGTTTTTTTTTACCAATATCATTACTTGTCAAGTGCAATTGGTTTGGGTAACTCAATGCATGAACTGTTATTGCAAGGTTTTGAGTTCGATAGAGATGAGTAACATCCAACATAAAAACAAGATAGCATTTAAGACACACCATGTTCTCAAAATAACACCATTCGAGAAATTACTTACAAAAGACACTTGGGTTTAATGAAAAATTTTCATTCATTACATTAGGTTTCACATGCTTCAAAGTTGTCCACTGTGCTTCTTACAAGATATTGTCCATGAAATGGTAGCAGAAAGTGATCAACTATGTAGATACATAAAATGTATCAAACCTATAAGTAGCAAAATGGCAACAAAAATCTGGGGTACTATGCTAGTCCCACATAAACACATTCATATGAAATCTTTTTCGTCATGAACTTTTTTACTGCATCCTGATTGCTCATTGCCCTTGCCAATGACTCTGCATAAGAAGGCAAATGGCTAGATTATGCAAGTACAATAAGCTAAACTAAGGTCCACGGGTCTCTTTTCGTCACTGGATGAGATAGCCCGTGACTTGCTCCATGAATTCTAAGCGCTTGCTACTTTTCGCATCCTTTGACCTATGAAAGGACTCATGAATGCCGGTTAGCCAAAATTGGTCGATCCATGCTTGGAATCTGTTGGGCCATGGATCTCGCCTATCAATGCTACTTTATAATAGACTCGAGCCACTGGGAGTTGGTCTTCCACTTTTTCAGATGCCAACAGGGTTGTGTTAGGATCAAAAAATATGGGAGGTAAAAAATCATCCTATTTTGTGGTGATTCTCATCAAAAATCTCTAAGTCTCGGGCATATGCTACGGCTGCACAGACTGTGGGATTAGGGCAATTAAGATATGTTTTGGAAAATTGAACGAGAGCCCTTTTGGCATCTATGTCCGTGTCCCATCCATATTCTGATGGATTCTTGGCCAGTTGAGTATCTACACCGTAATCTTTTCCAGAGGTGTGTCACATTCCGCCCATTTGGATTGTCATGGGTAGGGGACGAAATGTGGGTTGATGGTGCGGGCTCTCGTCACATATGCTCTAATGGTCGTCGGATTTTTCTCGAAATGTTGTTGCTGCCATTCAAGTTGTGGAGCCAGTGCTGGGAAGCTAGGCCAGCTCGTTGCCTTTGATATCCTTGGTTGTAAATGAGAATTACCAACCGCCATGTGAGGACTCGTAGGGATGTTGGACTAGATAGGCATTGATTGCGTTCTCCACCATCTTTGGTTTGCGGAAGGCTCGGCTGGCAAAGATGGATCGAGAGCCTTGAGAGGTTGAAGCTTGGCGCTTGACTGGTGTGTCTTGGCCTTTATCTTAGTTGGAACTAGCCAGTGAGGCTTCCATTGTGGATGGTGCTGGAATTACCATCGGGGCTGGTTGGGGTTGTTGTTCCATATGCCGTTGACATGCCTCAAGAGCGCTCTTTGCTTGCACAAGCTCTTGGATAGCGTTTCGTCTGTATTTATCGAATTCAGCTTGGTAGCTGTCAAGCATTTGGCGGTATACATTCACCTGCTGCATCAATAAGTCCATCTCAGCTTGATTGAAGGGATAGTTGGCAGGGATGGGTTGAGCTAGCCAGACAGCCTTTTTTGATTCTAGGGCCTGCACCTCCGCTCCCAGGCATTGATTTTCAGTTTCAAATACTTGCAGCTAGGCCTGGAGCGGGACGAGACATTGCGCTGCAAGTACTCTTTTAATGTTGATTACATAACTCGTCGAAAAGTGCTTGGGGCATTATAAAGTCCAAACAACATCACCTTATAGGCATAAGTTCCCCATTTAGTGGTGAACATTGTGTTGTATTGATCTTTCGGTGCTATCTTCACTTGATTGTAGCCACTGAAACCGTCCAGAAACCTGTAGGCTTTTGTTGTTGCTACTCTATCCAGAACACTTTCTGTGAATGGTAAGAAAAAACGGTCTTTCTTTGTAACCGCATTTAGCGCCTTCAAGTTCACATAAATTCGTATTTTGCCGTTCTTCTTGGGTACTATGGCTATCGGTGATACCCATTCTGTGTGCTCAATTTCATAAATGAAATAGGCATCGAGCAGCTTCTGCAACTCCTATTTGATCAACTCTATGTAGTTAGGATTGCAGCAGTAATAACGGCTCACCTTGGAGATAGCTCCATCCACCAAGGGTATGGTAAGCTGGACTACGGTTGGTGGTATACCCTTCAGATCTATGTAGGTCCATGCAAAGCAGTCTTTGTATTCCACCAACAAAGCACGTAGTCTTTTGAATTGAGTGGGTGTCAACTGTTGTCTCACATGAACAATCTTTTCTTCTTCGTCTGGCTCAACTAAGCTCATAGGTTGTGTTCGCGCAGGTCCTTCAAAGACTTGTTCTGCTAGTTCCTGATTTTGATCAGGTTCTCTTTGTGCTTGCGGCATCATGATTACCACATCATCTAAGGTGTAGTTCTTGAAGGTTTTTGACATCTCGTGAACTAGCATTCACGACGTGATTCCTCCTTCATCATGTTAATCTTAGCCTGACTTGTAACCCTTGCACTTCTAGTCGTTTGTGAGGATGATGTTGTATCTGGTTCTAGTCGGATTGATTTCAAGGAGTCCAACACTTTCTTTTTTTCTTTTCTATCAACGTAGTTGGTACGTCCTTGTTATCTTTCTTGGAAACTGGTTTGATATTCGCTTCGTGGTTACGAATATCAATATCCATTGTAGCTATCGGGTTTTTCGGTAGATCGCTCCATATGATCACCTGACTATAATGTTGTTTCATCTAGTTCTTCTTAGTCATAGGTGCCTTGGGTGGATCTACCTTCGATTGTAAATAGAAATAATAAACTTGGGCCCCTTGTAATTAAAATAAAACTTGAGGCCCAAAGTCATTTTAAACTTAGAAGTTTATCATTTTAGAGTTGGGTCCAATTTTGGACTCACATGAATCTTGTAAGTTCTATTGTACTTTCTATAGACCCTTGGATTAAGTTGGGTCTAAGATTATTGGTTAGGATCAATGTACATATTAGCCAATAAAATTTCGGGGCAAGGGCCTTAAGGCACCATTTGTACTCTATTTTTCATGCTTATTGAGAAAGAGGAAACTCTACCAAACTTTGGAGAGAAGCATCTTCATTTGCTATTCACTACTTGCTGATGCTTTTGGTTATACTTTCTATTTGCTTCTAGTTTACATGTTTTTGGTTGTGATAGTGAATGTTTCTCTATTAGCAAGCATAAGGAGCATTTGAACTAACCTCCACCCTCACTCCCTTTCTCCCTTTTTCCCTCTATCTCTTCTACTCTTCTCTTCACTTTCTCTCTAAAATCATGATGAATGTTAGTTTAGTGGAGTAGAGTTAAGGGTGAGTAGTGTTAGTGATGCTAGAGTTAAGAAAAAAAGTAGAGAACTATCTAAAAGTTGCATCTTTACATAGTTAGGTACTATCCAATGTTCTAACCCTTGTTGATAGGCAGGAGGGCTACTATGACAAGAGGACATCGACCCTACAATGGCGCCTGTTGCCGGGGATAGGTTTCCACTAACTAGTATAGATGTATTTTAGCTATTTCTTGCTTTTTGGAGTAGTTTTAGGTAGATTTTGGGTGATTAGAGTTAGTTTTCTGTATTTGGACTGTTCACAGCTAGCGGAGGAGGTGTTAGAGGGTAGAGGAGGCCTGAACAACATCTAAGGGCTTGAAATCCAAACCAACCAGTAAAAAAACCAAAAAAACACACCAACCTACATTTTGGAAGGAAAAAGAGCCAAATTTTCCATCAGATTTTGTTTTCTCCAAAACCCGTGAGAGTTAGCCCTTGTAGCTCCAAGGTATTGTTCCAGACTTGCATAGAAGCCTGCGAGAGTTAGTTCCAAGTAGTTTGCAAAAATAGAGAAAAAATCATAAAGCATGGAAATATTGCCCTTCCAGTGGCATCCCTGCTAGAACTGCTGCCTGTTGTATTGCAATGAAGTTTAGTGGTGCACTGGTTCTAGGTCTCAATGGACAATTCTTGAAGCAGTGTCCATAACTGCATTCTCGGCAGAAGGATGTATATTGTCCTTTGTAAGGACATTTTACAATTCTGTGTCCTTCGCCACATCCGTAGCGGCCGTAATTTCTTCCGTCTAGATGCTGAGTTTGAGCTGCATAGGCCGCAAAATATTCATTTATGGCAGGATCCATAAATGATTCATCTGGTCCATACCATTGCTGCTGCTCAAGTTGAGGTGGTACTTGCATCTCTGGTTCCGCTGCTGTCAGGTTTACATGGGCCACTTGTTGATTGGCTGGCCCTAGTGGTGCAGGTAAGGCCATACGCTGTTGCTGATTCGGTGCACCATATCTCAGTGCTGCGTTTGGTGCCACTTGATGATAAGGATAAGAAGGTTGATAAGGACTCCTCTTTTGTTGAACAATCTGGGGGCTAAACGGGCAAAATGTGGTATCGTGCGATGTTGCATTGCACAAATGGCAAAATATATGTGTCAGTCTCAGATTTTGCTTTAGGACTGGACACTCGTTTGCTATATGGTTTTGTGTGCAGACTGAACACCATACATTATCATGTTGGGGATACTGTAGTTGGTTTGGCTCCGGTAGATGTGGCGTTGTTGCTACAACTCCTTGTAAGGCTTTCAGTTTCTGATCAAACTGCACCCTAAGTTGCTCCATCTGTTGTTTGTGTAATTTTGTCATTTGATCCAACAGTAGTTCTGTGGATAGAGCGGATGCATTTGATGATGATGATGCTATCGAGGGAGTACGAGTATGGGTGGATGGATATTCGTCATCAGATCCTTCATCCTCTTCCCTGATGGCATCCTCCATAGCTTTTTGTAAAGTAGCGTACTGCTCCCGTCGTTTCAATTCTCTTTTGATGCTCCATGGTAGTCCAGCTAGGAACCACATGATCACTGCATGATCGGGATTAGAGCTGCACTGCACTCGGATCGTAGATGTTTGACCCGTTCAATATAGTCCTTGACCTTTTCTCGTTTTTCCATCTTGACTTTGCTCAGCAGGAGAAACGGGTCTTCCAAGAACTTCCTTGGTTTAAAGAGCGTGATGAGAGAGGTTCTAACCGTCTTCCAGGTAGATTTTTCTTCCTCTGACAGGTTGAAAAACCAATCCTGAGACACTGCTAATAAGGACATGGGAAAAAACATCAACTTTTTTGCAGGTGTCCGTTCATCGTAGATTTCACAAGCTTGCTCGTAGATCTGGAGGAAGTAGATGAGATTTGATGATCCGTCGTATTTTGGTATTTCCATCCGAGGTGCTCTCCGGACTGCTTGCAAGGGAGCGACAGATACGGGTTGGCCCATTGGATCCATTGGTGCTAGTTCTGGTTTTGCCTCTTGTTGCGCAGCTGCTAATCTGGGAAGGTGTAGTGCTTGATTTGTTGTCCTTCTTGCTACTGATCATCCAGATCTCAGATCCATCCAATGGTGGGATCCAAAGTAGTTGGATCTTGCTTGTACAATGGGATGCAGTATGGATCTTGAGGATCAGATCAATATGTTCGGCCGAAAGTGAAATTTAGGCCTTGTATGATGATTTTTTTTTGATAACTTTTTACGCCTTGACTGATTGACCTGAGATTTTGACAGTAGCTAGATCTGGTGAAGATCTTTCCACTGGTCTAGTCTGCTAGGGTTTTCTTGTGCGAGAGTTGGTTGTGCGAGGGTTCTTTAGCTGTTTTGTAGGTAAAAAACTTTGATATCTCTCGGATCTTTGGGAAGTAACTCTCGCAATAATCACAGTAGCTGAATCTAGATTAGATTTGACTCTGGAAGTCTCTACGAGAGTTAACTCTCGCACTAAGTGAAAATTTCACTATATGCGAGGGTTCAAAACCACTAATTTGGCTTGATCTTCACCAAATCTCTGCAATAACCCTCGCATGCTTCATCACTGATGGAAATTGACATTTTGAATCGATTGGAATGGTTTGCGAGAGTTCTATCTGGAAGGATTTGCTGGATCTTCACTTTTTAGTGATTTTTTAGCACTTAAACCCAATTTTCTGCTCACTGGAATCAAACTAACTCTCGCAGACTCTTCTGTGTCCTGGTCTCACTGAGATGGAACTTCAAAATTCTCTACGAGGGTTTTTGCCCAACAGAACTGAAAATTTTAGTGTCTGTGAGGGTTCCTTGGTACTTTCCCGTCTTTTTCTCACTAGAAACTCTCGCAAAGACACTTAAATAGCAAAGTAACTCTCACAAGCTTCTCTGTGTCCTGGTCTCACTGAGATGGAACTTCAGAGGGCTCTACAAGAGTTCTGTTGAAGATTTGCATTTTTTTGGATTTTTACAAGGGTTTTTAAAATTTTTATGGTTTTCTCTCTGATTTTTGCAATCTGCTTAGAACTAACTCTCGCAGGCTTCTATGCAGGTGTGGGACAGTACCTTGTAGCTGCTGCCAGTCATGCAAGGGTTAACTCTCACTAGTTTTGGAGATATTAAAATCTGATGTGATTTTAGACTCTTTTTTCCTCCAAAATGCAGATTGGTGTGTTTTTTTTGGGTTTTCTCAGGTTTTGGTTTGGATGTCAAGCCCTTAGAGGCTGTTCAGGGCCTCTTCTACCCTCTCACACCTCCTCCGCTAGCTGTGAACAGTCCAAACGCAGAAAAATACAGAAAATTAACTCTAAACACCCAAAAATCTACCTAAAACTATTCCAAAAAGCAAGAAATAGCTAAAATGCAGCTATACTACTTAGTGAAAACTTATTCTCGGCAACGGCGCCACTGTAGGGTTGAAGATCTTGCGTAGTATAGCCCTCCCGCCTGTCAACAAGGGTTAGATCACTGGATAGGCACCTAACTATGCAGAGATGTTACTTTTAGTTAGTTCTCTACTTTTTTTCTAACTCTACCACCACTAACACTACTCCCAATAGCTCTACTCCCCTAAACTACCTTCATCATGATTGTTGGTGAAAGGGAAGAGAAGAATAGAAGAGATTGAGAAGAGAAGAGAGAAAGAGAGAGATAGAGAGTGAGCGTGGAGGTTAGCTCAAATGCTCCTTATGCTTGCTAATGGAAAAACATTAACTATGGCAACCAATAAGCATGAAAATAGAAAGCAATGAAAAGCACAATCAAGAGCATTAGCAAGTAGTGAATAGCAAATGAGGATGCTTCTCTTCCAAAAATGGTAGAGTTTTTTCCTTCTCATTAAGCATGAAAATAGAGTACAAATGGTGACTTTTTATAAATGGGGAAGGCCCTTGTCCCAAAATCCTTTTGGCTAATATTTACATTGATCCTATCCATTCATCTTGGACCCAACTTGATCCAAGGGTCCACAAAAAGTACATTGGAAAAAAATTGGATCCAACTCTAAAAAAATAGACTCTAAGTTTAAAATTGACTTTGGGCCTCAAGTTTTATTTTAATTACAAAGGGACCCAAGTCTATTATTTTATTTACAACTCAACTTGCGTGCTCATTGGGCCATGGGTTTATACGCGCAAGATGTCATGCCTTCGCAACACATTTTATTGGCCAATATTATTTATTTACAATTCGTCGAGAATACCCCCAACAGAGAGAGAGAGAGAGAGAGAGAGAGAGAGAGAGAGAGAGAGAGAGAGAGAGAGAGAGAGAGAGAGAGAGAGAGAGAGAGAGAGAGAGAGAGAGAACATATAATATGAAGTGTAAAGAGTATGTGGTGCCTGTACAAATAGAGGACGAGCCTATTCACAGTTTGCTTTTTGATTCATGCATTCACTTATCTAAGCTCTTGCTTTTGCTTTTATAGCTCATGCAAAAAGAAACATGACGATTCTTTGAGATTCACCAAATGTCTTTTACTATTTTTTATTTTCATGCATGGATGATTAATTGCATGTGAAATAGTTTGACCTTTAATTAATGTCTAAATTCAGATAAAAAATATGGGCCACCATTTCAAATTGCCTTTAACTTTTTTTTAACTCCATTGACCAACCTCACCACATAGTATTGCCTTTGCAAAGCAAGGCCAAAAATCATAGGGACTCTTCATCTTTTATGGTGAGATTCCGCATGACAATTTTAAGAAGACTTTCAAAGTTAAAAAATATTCAATTGTTAAAAAAAACAAAAAAAGCCATTTATATTTTAAGATAATTTAGAAAAAAACAAAAACAATTTTTTTTTTTTGAAGGGAAAGCATATTGTGCTTTACGGAAAGCTAGACGCGTCAAGCTTTTAGCATACTTTCCCGCAGGCGTGGGAAAATTTAATAAAGTATTCATTCTCGTTCTTTATAAGAAGAAGAAGAAGGCTCTCAAAAACGGCATTCGAGGAAGAAACCAAAATCTAACAAAAACCTAAAAACTCGTGGGAACTAGACTTATATAGGTAAAAAAAGTTCACACTTGAGACACGTGGCCGAATCAGAAACTGACATGTGGACTCACATGACATATGGTTGAATGGCAAATCGACGTGTGTTCTCGCACATGTGGATGTGTGGACGTGTTCTCGCACGTGTGGACATGTGGACACGTGGCCAAGCTTCAAATTGATTTGAGTACTCACACGTGTGGACGGTTACGTTACACATGTGAGATCTGATCCGTTGATGGATCAACGCAGGTACGGCTTGGATTATATTGGCTTTAACTATATAAATGTGGTTCGATCAGTTTACAACTTTCGCTTAGTTTTTTATTTTCGCTCTCCTAGCTTTTTTTTGTTTCCACACTTGATGTTCTGGTCAGTATCGCTACCATGCAGATTGAGGGTGTCTCATCATCCGTTGATTTTGTGATATCAGAATCATATATTGTTGATGATGTCTTGGGTGCTGACGAGGAGGCAAGGTTGGCATCAATGTATGCCCAGTCTCGTGCATTGTCAATTTCATCCTTATCTAACGTGGATCAAAATGACAAAAGCAAGACTATTCTTGATTTGCCAATATATCACATGGAAAGTGTTGCATATGTCTCTTTGAATGATATTGGAGATGTTCTTGATCTAAAAGAGGATGAAATTATATCAATTCTATCTAATTTCATCAAAGAATTCTCGGACTTCATAGATCTCGAGGGTGATGATCTATGTGCTTCTATTGATTACAAAGACGGAGATGAATGGCTTGACGGGACTAAAGCCCTGCAGTCAATCATGTCTGAAAGCAGGGCATATGAGACAAATATGCCCAGTGAGGAGGAATTTTTGAGAATCCAGAGCAGATATATCTCACAGTCCTCGAAAACTAATCTATCCACTACTTCGACGACCATGACGACCATAGTTGTTGGTCATGATTTACATACTGCTGCAATTATTCAAGCTGATGAGCGTGATCTGGTAAGTAAATTTGGTATTATTTGAAAGAGAGTTCTATTCAAATATAGCTATTTTATTTTCAAGATATGTGACCTTTGCTCATATTTTTTAGGCTATTGTGGAGGTAGATGCCTTTGCAACAAGGTAGGGATATGTAAGGGAAAGCCAAGGATCACGACAAAAGGATTCATCCCTATCCCATTATTTCAAGAGCTTTGTAAATAAAGAAATTTGCATTCATCATAGTAGACAATAATAATGGCAATTAAAGCATTATCATATTTCTCGAACGGGCATAAATGCCCTCAAAATACATATAACATTATTTTTGCAAAGAGAGACATTGTTATAAAAGTATCTGGCTATGTAGTTGAGGAAGTTCCTAACATGTTATCCTCCTAAGCAATTTTCTCCGGATATATAGACTTGAGTAAAAGAAGGTCTATTGATTTTATAGATCCAGATGATAGAAAGAAACTTCTACATGACCACATAGCAAAGATGATTCTTAAAGATAAAGAGAAAAAATGATTTTGTCATATATTGTACTTGGAAATGATGCCATATAATACATATTCTCTTTTTGTCTGATATCATGAAAAATACTATGAGTTGAGTCTTGCATCAATCTTATTTTCATCTATAAATTTGCACACCTTTCTGAATTTTTGATAATTTGTTGATCTAGTTTTGTATCGAATTTGAACACGTCTATAAAACCATTGAAATAGCTGGATAATGTAACTATTTTTTTGAGATGTTCCACTGTGTTGTGTATTTCAATGAAATGTTGCTCTGGTTTGCCAATATGATTTCTCCATTCCTTGTTATGACCAAATACTTAGACTACCAGCTTTTGCAAAAAATGATGCATGATGTCGTAAAATGTGCTGCAATATCAAGGATACAAGCATTGAGACATATTAATCACTTTAAATTATTATATGTGCAATGAAATTATAATTATAAGAGTTACATTGAAAAGAGATTTACCATATAATGCATGCTACGATCTTCACCCCAGATGTCTTTAACTACATCCACAAACTCAATTGTTGATTTCTCAATTAGTAAGACATCAGTATCAGATAGTTTATCTTTTCTGAGCAATTTGACCATGTTGTCAAGCTTTGTCTAGACTTCAACTTTTTTAATCCTTGTTGTTCCTTTTTCTTCAAAATCCTTTGTGGCATTGAGTACATCTATCCAAATTGAGTACTAGATTTTAGTCGGTTTTCTGGAATGATTTGATAAGAAACGATGAGCTTTGGATCCTCCTATGCTTGGTTTGCATGGGATGTTTCTTGTTTTCCCCGAAAGCTTCTCGTCCTTTTGTATTTTAATGTGTCTTTTATGAAGACCCACTTTTGATAGAATTTCCTCCGATCAAGCTACTGCTTTTTTGGCTACTGACTCTAGCTTAGTATTCCAAGGAAACCAAATATGAAGGTATATCAATTTTTCTATAATTCTTACCTCTCCATGTAGTGTACGACATGTGGACATTTTTAAGCGGAATCTTACAAAATATGTGATGGTTTCTTATTATTAAAATTAATTTTTTTAATTTGTATTGTTTATTATTTCTAATAACTTCTGTTCTTTTTATACTTATGATTCATTATCTTTCAACCTAGCAAGTGAGCACTGGAGTTTAAACATCATCTCAGTCAAAAAAATTATAGATAATGTTTTAAACTTGTTATGTAAGAAGATGAATTCTATCATCAACACCCACAAGAAAGTTGATGGCCTGCTCTAATGAGGCATTTTCCTAGAGAGAATCTTAGTCCCATCAAAGTCAATGTTGTCAGCATTGAGGTAAATGTTTAGAATTTTACACACATCATTAACACTACTCTGAATATATTTGTATGTTTTAAGTTTAATTGAATGTGTTTTGCTATGTTGCAAAGCCCATAGCAAAATAACTTGTTCAGTTGTGGTTGGTTGATGTGAAGGATTTCAGATCAATGATGATCCAATCCACAAAAAGATCTTGGGTTACAAAAGAAGCTACTCTATCAATTTCACCAATGTAGGAAAATCAGCATCTACACACAAAATGAGATGCAAACTCTAATAGAACTTGATCAAACATGAATCAAAAGATAAAGTATTGTTGTTGTCCATACAAAACCAGCAAGCTATTGTATTCACACATGTGGATTCAAAAATAGCAAATATAGATCATTCTACACATAGAATTGCATGCAATCACAAGTATAGTGCACCTATTGATAGTAGAACCCAAGAGAACCATGTATAAGCATGAAATGAGATAGAGAAGAGAGAAGATATGCCTCTCCATGAGTTACATCCTTTTATAACAGGTCCAAACCTTATTTGGTCACTTGGCTTTTCCACCAAAACAAAGTTGGCCTCAATCTGTCAAATATAGAAATGTAGAAATATGATCAAACTAGTTGAATCTTTCACAAGCCTTCTTGAATTAGTTTTAGCATAGACTTTGATAACACTCCAAGTGAGTTCCTATGCTTCATGAACAAGTCCTTTCCCAATGCTTTGGTGAAGGTATCAGCTACACATTCTCTTGAAGACACATGTTGAAGCTCCACCTCCTTTGCAATGACTTGCTCCCTCACAAAATGATATTGCACCTCAATATGCTTGCTCCTAGCATGAAAGATAGGATTGGTTGCCAACCTTTGGGCTGATTGATTGTCACAAAAGATGATTGGGCTCTCTGAAAAATCCAGCAAGTGAAGATCCTTGATCATCCTCTTGATCCATACCATCTCCTTTGTGCAATGTGTAAGAGCTTTGTACTCGACCTCACTAGATGACAATGAGATAGTGGCTTGTTTCTTCGACATCCATGATATAGCTCCATCACCTATGAAAATAAAATGAGCACTAATGTATTTTCCTATCCATTACATCTCCATCATAGTCCGAATCTGAAAATCCAAAAAAAATAGATGATGATCTCTCATACAATATGCCAAAATCTTGAGTTCCAATGATGTACCTCAAAACTCGTTTTCCTAGCTTCCAATGTTCCTCACTAGGATCTTGCATGAATTGACTCAATCTTCCAACACAATAGATTAGATCTGGTCTAGTAATGGCTAGATAGATGAGTGAACCAACTAGCTTTCTATAAAGAGTAATGTCCTTGAAGGATCTTTCACTACCTCTTATAGTTAGCTTTACATGTGACTCCATAGGTGTATACTAGCTTTTGCATCTTGATGATCGAAAAGATCTTGGGTTACAAAAGAAGCTACTCTACCAATTTCACCAATGTAGGAAAATCAGCATCTACACACAAAATGAGATGCAACCTCTAATAGAACTAGATCAAACATGAATCAAAAGATAAAGTATTGTTACTATCCATACAAAACCAGCAAGCTACTGTATTTCACACGTGTGGATCCAGAAATAACAAATATAGATCATTCTACACTTAGAATTGCATGCAATCACAAGTATAGTCCACCAATGAATAGTAGAACCCAAGAGAACCATGTATAAGCATAAAATGAGATAGAGAAGAGAGCAGATATGTCTCTCCACGAGTTACATCCTTTTATAACAGGTCCAGACCCTATTTGGCCACTTGGCTTTTCCACCAAAATGCTAACCCTACTATTTTTGGGTCTAGATTCAAGGTACCCAACTTTCAAATTTGAATCTACTCAAACTCGACTTCTAACTATCCCACACTTTCAAAAAGTGCTTATTCAAATGAAATTTAGACTAATGAACTTTGAAAAGTCAAACTCTAAGTCCAAAACAAAGTTGGCCTCAATTTGCCAAATATAGAAATGTAGCAAATATGATCAAACTAGTTGAATCTTTCACAGTTTACACTATTCAATGCAAAACAATTTTCTGAGTGGTATATTCTTCAAGTGGATGTTGATCTTGCAAAGGTAATTTTTACATGAAACTCTTTTACAATATGTTCTACTATTGAGATGTTTACTTTGTCATGATTATTGACTATTGATGATTGATTTTCTTACAATTTTTGCCTAGTGACTACACCAACTCTAAGATGTACATCATGAAATGAGATGAGAGAGAGAAGAATCATTTTTCCCACTAATATACATCTATTTATAACAGGTTCATGCCTCATTAATAAGCTTGGTTTCCCTCCATAGAAACTTCTAGATCAAAAGCCCTACTACAATATGAACTAGATTCAATGTATCTAACATTCAAATTTGAATGTGTCCAAACTCGACCTTCTATTTCCCTCACTTTCTAAATGTGGTAGTTTTAAATGTACTTAGGCTAAAAATACCTTCATAAAGTTTATCTCTACGTATGAAATGCATGTTGGGCTAAATTGCCAAATAATCAGCATAGATAAAAAAAAATAGATCAAACTAGTTGACAATTTCTCACAACCAAGACTCTCTCTGTACATGTCTATCTATCCAAGGAGTCAGTAGAATATTCAAGGACAAAGTAAATAGTTTTTCATCCAAGTGGTTCTTTGGTAGTGACCCTATGATTATTGTCATAGAAAGTAGCAACTCATCCTATCGGGATCTCATTTTCCTTTCTTAGTAGGATGTAAAGTGCGTATTGTACAACAAAAGTGTAACAATAATCAAGCAGCTCATGGCAAACAAACCAAACACCTTTTAATAGTGAAACTAGGGAGAAACTAGATTCAACTCATTTTAAAGATATTTTGTTATAAGGTATCTCTTGAATTATAGAATCTCTCTCTCTCTCTCTCTCTCTCTCTCTCTCTCTCTCTCTCTCTCTCTCTCTCTCTCTCTCTCTCTCTCTCTCTCTCTCTCTCTCTCTCTCTCTCTCTCTCTCTCTCTCTCTCTCTCTCTCTCTCTCTCTCTCTCTCTCTCTCTCTCTCTCTCTCTCTCTCTCACACACACACACACACACACACACACACAATGATTCAACAACATGATGTTTGCAAAGGCCAAAGGATCAATATTTTATTTAACAAATTCATGCTTCATATGTTGATGATAAGATGTTTGGAAGATAGATAAAGATTTTATCAAAAAGCATTCGTGGTGGTGATAGTGCATTCCCCTCGGTCATCTCAATTTTTGGATGTCTCTCAATGAATGACCAAGGATAATATATTTCAATGAGATACCTTGTCCATTGTGCATCTATATGAGATATTCCAATGTATTGATTTTTAATTTGTAATGGTGTATTCCAACCACGTTGAGTGTAAACTCTTCTCCTCTATTCCAAGGAGAGAAGGTGGAACCAACTTTATCACAAAGTGGAATAGGCTTTTCCATCATACAACAAGTAAAGAGTATATTTTGTAAATGTTGAAACGATTGCCACATTCAATTGTTAGCTTTTTTTTTCTTTTTCTTTTTTTTTTCCAGAAAGTCACATTTTCCATGCAATGTCTAAATTATGATGAGACTTGTATATTTCTAAGTAGAAAGAATAATTTAATGCTCAACATTCAAAACACTATATGCTCAAACCTTTTCAAAAAATGAGTTGGCATTTATTGATTGTAACTAGCTCTGGCATAGGTACAAACTTCAAAAAAAAAATTAGAACAAAACTTTGCCCATACTTCACTAGGTAGATTCCTTTAGTAGTGACAAGACTAATCTTTCAATTATTTATAACTATATGAAATGTGAATGCTCTTTTATATATAAGAGTGTGGGTCATCCTCACATCCGTCACATATAGAAGAAGGCCCAAGGACATGGTTATAATGTGTATCTTGGTACTTTCTAAAAGTACTTTACCAACTTTGGATATGTTTCTCCAAACATGTGATACACAAGAAAAGAGAAATAAGTAGAAACTCATTAGAAAATACAAGATGTTTTTGTCTTATATGTCCTCATTTTGGGGTTCATTAGGGTAGTTGAACTTTTTATCTCAAATAGAAGAAAGAAATCTTTATCAAATTGTCATTTGTGAAAGGAATGGAATGTACAAGTATTTTCCTATTTTATTTTATTTTCCTTGTTGAAAATTCTTAAAGCTATATTGAACATTTTTCCACTTCTTGTACTCATTTTTATTCCTTTAAGAAACTAGACATATTGTGGTAAGTGCAAAGTCTTTTTTTATTTTAAAGTTCATTTTTTTTGTCTGGTGAATAAAGGTCATGCCTTTGTACTTATGATAAAATATAGTCGGAGAATCAAGCCTGCACCACGAGTCTTAGGTTCTATTTAGGCATCAATTTTTTCAAATGAGAGGAGGATGTTGTGAAGCTGACTCGGGTGCACCTAGTGTGCCCCGTAAGACTATGAGGGATGACAGTTTCAAAGGTTCCAGAGCAAGTTAGGAAGTCAAGGACTGAGCCTTTGACTTGTGGTGAGCTAGTCAAGTAGTCAAAAGTCATGAGATAGCTTTGAAGTTCGAATCATGTTTTAGTTATCTCCTGGTACCCATGTCCAGGAGCTAAGCTGATTTTGCCAAGCTTGAGTGTTTTCGGACAAATGAAGCCAGAATTGAACAGCAAAGGGTCCCTTTGGTTTGTATTGGTTACGCAGATCTATGGCCGTTGTGCCAAATCACAACAAAACTATAGAAGAAGTTCGGCAGACAAATACTTAGACAACTCAACCAACTACTTAGATAGGAATCTAGTTGCTAGGTCTCAACTCTCTCTACTAGTGCAAGCTAGGCACAATGCCTAGCATGTGTTGTCTCTGATAAGTTTGAAAAGTGTACCATATGCTTTCTTGCTTATTTCGACAAAATCATGGGCACCTTAATTTATATTTTTATCTAAGAATTTTTGTATGTCCATCATCAAGCCCTCTACAATTTTAGACTTTATACATGAACTTTTATTATTCATCGACATAAATTTAGTTGATGTACCTGTTAATATACAACACAATGTCTTTCCAATTTGAACCATTCTCTTTAATATTTTGATTTGCAACTAATGCAGCATAGAAAGAAAACATATCAGAAAATAAGCACATTCAGTTAGTCAGCTGAAAGAAATTACAAAATCTTTCTTTGACAATATTTTCACATCTTTCAAGAATTGTAAATTCTCAAAATAAATAATGCAATATTATTTGCATTTGCTCATATTCAATTCTAATGTCTGAAATAACTTTTTTCAATTACTCATGTTTTGTTCGAAGATTTGCATTTTATTCCAGCAACTTTTGTACAACACACACACTCTCTCTCATGATAGCAAGGATCTGACTTGACTCTCCAAAAACTAAATTCTCTACATTGAAAATGTATTTCCATAATTTTTCAATCTTTCACAATATCCCAGTAAACTATTATGCCCATTGCAAATCAATATAACTAGCTGAGTTATTAAGAAGACAAGACGTCTTAGGGTATTAGGATCCTCAGGATACAAAGTGTGAAATATTTCAGAACAGTAGAGATCTAAATCCATAAAATGATCTTGGGTTAGTAAGACAACATATCACCAATCTTGCCAATGTAGAAAAACCAGCATCTACTCTAAGAACGAGATGCAAGCTCTAATAGATCTTGATCAAACATGAACCAAAACATAAAATAATATTGCTATTCATACAAATGCAGTAAGCTATTGTATTTCACACATGTGGATCTGAAAATAGCAAATAATGATCATTCTACACATAGAATTGCAATATATCACAAGTATAGTGCATAGTAGAATCCAAGAGAACCATGTATAAGCATGAATGAGATAAGAGAGAGAGAGAGAGAGAGAGAGAGAGAGAGAGAGAGAGAGAGAGAGAGAGAGAGAGAGAGAGAGAGAGAGAGCGGGGGGGGGGGGGGGGGGGGGGGGGGGGGGGGGGGGGGGGGGGGGGGGAGGGGAGGGAGGGAGGGAGGGAGGGAGGGAGATTTCTCTTCCCATGAGTTACATCCTTTTATAACATGTCCAAAACCTAAATTGCCACTTGGTTTCCCTCCAAAATGTAAACCCTACTATTTTTGGGACTAGATTCAATGTACCCAACATTCAAATTTGAATCTACTCAAAATCGACTTCTAAAGTTTCCCACACTTTCCAAAAGTCTTTATTCAAATGCTTTTAAACTAATATAACTTTGCAAAGTCAAACTCTAAGTCTAATATGAAATTGGCCTCAAATGCCATATAAAGAAATGTAGCAAATATGACTAAACTAGTTGAAATCTCTCACACTCCCTCTTCAACTAGTTTTAGCATGGAGTTTGATAACACTCCAAGTGATGTCCTATGCTTCATAAAAAAGTCCTTTCCCAATGCTTTGGTGAAGTTATCAGCCACACATTCCCTTGAAGACACGTGTTGAAGCTCCACCTCCTTTGCTATGACTTGCTCCCTCACAAAATGATATGCCACCTCAATATGACATTAAGAATCACATAGAATGTAAATGAGATGATGCCTCCATGCTATCAACTTTGAACTCTCTAGAAAATTGTAGCAACCAAACAATAAATGTGAGTGATCAATCATGGCTTGCTTATCTTCTCCTTCTTTTTCCTCTCTTACCATGTATCCACCATGAAAATCCATGAATGAGCCACCATCTCCATTTTGCCATAAGATGCCACATCACTTGATGACTTGGCCATGAATGAGTGACATAATGAACCTCCAATAGATTCATTTCCATCAACAAAACCAGCCAAGAATGCTAGTACAAATCCAACATCTAAATGATGCTCACCAATGTAGCTAGCTTTACCATATTTTAACAATTTGCACACATTCACATAAAAGTTGCTCAATCATGAGATAGAACAAGTAAAGCAAACTTGAACAGAACTTCCTTGCTGCTCCTTTGACCTTACTTGAGTCTTCAATAACCTACAAAAACATATTCAAATATCTTTTTCAATTGACTCCTCTTTGATGCTCTTGACTAGCTCCAAATTGCCATCTCTACTATCATGTTGTTAAAGCCCTTTGAGATCAACCTCTTGACCATCAAAGTCATTAAAAAAAATTTGTTTTCCAGATCCATTACTTCCTGCAAAATCATGAGAACATCCATCTACTTGCATATTATCATCTACACAAGAAGATTCACCAAAATATGTGAGAAATACAAAATGAGTCACTTCCACTTGCTTACCTTTCTCATCATAAGTGAGCCTTGAAGGCACTTGTCTTTCCCTTGATGTTCTCCTTGGCCTTTGATTTGATGTTCTCCTTGGCTTTTGACTTGATGATGGTCCTTCATCATCACCATCCAAAGTAGGATCATTTACATCAACATCAAGAATGTTAGATCCATCCACATCATCATCAATAGTACTTGAAGATACCTTTGAAATGTTCCCCTCATAAAAAATGACATCTCTACCAACAATCACTTTGTTAGTAGAAGGAATGTAAACCTTGTAGGCTTTACTCACCTCACCATATCCAACAAAAATACCTTTCCTTGAAGATCAATTTCTCCTTGGTCCTATCATCAAGAGTTATGTTGACATAGCATGTGCATCCAAAAGTTCTAAGAAAGTTGACACTCGTCCCCCTCTTGAATGCCATCTTAAAAGGTCTCCTTCCATCCAAAATAGCACTCGGCCACCTATTGCACAAGAAATTAGCACACAACAAAGCTTGATCCCAAAATGGCTTATTAAGGTTAGCACTTAACCTCATGGCTTTGGCACTTTCACGTAAAGTCCTATTCTTCCTTTTAGCCACTTCATTTTGTTGTGGGGTCCTTGGTGTTGTATACTCCCTCTTGATCCCATGCTCATCACAAAAGGCCTTGAACTTGGTAGATATGTACTCACCACCATTGTCACTCCTTAAGCACTTGATCCTTGTGGAAATTTGGTTCTCCCTTGCATTTTTGAACTTGACAAAAACATCATAGACTTCATCTTTGATTTTCAGTAGATAGATCCAACAAAATCTACTAAAATCATCAATGAAAGTTACATACATCTTAGCTCCACTATTGCTAATTGTAGTATTTTCATGAATATCCAAATGTACAACTTGAAAAGGCTTTGTAGATCTAGTATAAGGTTGTCGATGTGACTTAGACAAAGCACAAGACTCACAAACATGCTTGTCATTACTTAAGGAACTTGGAAGACCAATCACAACCTTCTTCCTTGCCATTACCTCCAATGACTTGAAGTTGAGGTGTCCCATCCTTTTGTGCCAAACCTCTTGAATAGAAATTTGCTCCCTTGCAACACATCCAACTTGGTTAGCAATAATACAAGCATCTAGTTTGAACAACTTCCCTTGTCTTTTACCTTTTGCAATTAATATATCCCTCCTTTTGATCATACAACCATCTCCATCAAACTCGACTTTGAGGCCTTTACTTAGCAATTGACTCACACTAAGTAAATTCTTGGTAATAGATGGAATGAACAAAACATCCTCCAAATGAACATTCCTATTTGTAGAGAGAGAAATAGGAATTGCGCCAATCCCTTTGATTGCACACTCACCATCATTGGCCATGTAGATCATGTCATCTCCATATGCCAACAAAGACTCAGTGAAGTACTCTGTGTGAAAAGTCATGTGTGAACTTGCTCCACTATCAATCCACCATGGATCTAGATCTCCATCATTAGCAAGCATACATGAAGACATCACAAAAGCACCATCATTTGCATTTTGAACATCCAAACCATCCTCATCAAGAGTTAGATTACCTTGCTTGTCTCCTTGATCTCTCTTCTTCTTGTAGCACTCACTTGCAAAGTGTCTCTTGATGCCACAATAGAAGCACTTGAGCTTTGAGATATCTTTCTTTTTGCCATTTGAAGAAGCCTCCCCTTGATCTTTCCCTTTAGACCACTTGCTTTTGCTTTTGCCCTTGAATTTTCCCTTGATGAACATTACCTCCTCTCCAACTTAAGATGTTGATGAAGATCCACCTCTTGCTTGAAGCCTATATTCTTCATTGATAAAGATCTCTTGAAAATCAATCAAACTTGGCAAAGTCTTTTGAATAGCAAGACTTTGAACAATGTTAGCATGATCATCCAATAATCCATTAAAAATAACTTGAACAATCTCTTCTTCCTTAATGCTCTCATCAATGCAAGCTAACTCATCATTCAATGCTTTCACCCTCAAAATAAAAGTATTTGGACTTTCTTCACTCTTTTGCAAACAAGAAAAGCTTTTCCTTCTTAGAGTCAACACTATAGCCTGTAGACTTGGATTCATAAAGCTTCTTCAATGAATCCCAAGCATCATTTGATGAAGTACTCTTACCAACTTCCTTGAGAAGCTCATTGGTAACATTCATCTTTATCATGTGTAGAGCCTTCTTGGCTCTCTTGTCATACCTCACAAAGAGTTGAGAAGTTCCATATCTCTGTGATTTCTTCTTGAGTTCATTTGTTGACATTCAAGAGAGTTCTTTGTTCATTGGAATAGGTTGAAAGATAAGATCAGGTCATTGTAACATGGCTACAAGTGGAGGCTTCATGTTGGAAGGCAATGATAGGCTTACCTCAAGCAACTATTCTACTTGGAAGGTGAGAATGGAGGCTCTCCTTGAGATGAATGAGTTGTTGGAAAATGTTGTAGGTGTGGAGGAGAGGCCCATGGCACAACAAGATCAATGGAGGTATGACAAGAGAGCTAAAAGAGCTTTACACATGATAAAAATGAATGTTACCAATGAGTTTCTCAAGGAAGTTGGTAAGTGCACATCATCTTTTGAGGCTTGGGAAGCTTTGAAGAAGCTTTATGAATCCAAGTCTACATCAAGAGTGCTTACTCTTAGGAGGCAAAATCTTTCAAAGTTTGCAAAAGAAGGAAGAGAGTACTCATGCTTTTGTTTTGAGAGTTAAAGCATTCAATGATGAGTTAGCATGTATTGATGAGACCATTAAGGAGGTAGAACTTGTTCAAGTTATACTTAATGGCTTTTTGGATGGTCATGATAGTCTTGTTCAAAGCTTTGCTATTCAAAGAACCTTGCCAAGCATTGTGGATTTGCAAGAGACCTTGGTGAATGAGGAGTATAGGCTTCAATCAAGAGGATGTGGATCTACATTAACATCTCATTATGAAGATGAGGCTAAGTTCATCAAAGACAAGTTCAAGGGCAAAGGCAAAGGAAATTGATCTAAAGGACAAGATCAAGGTGAGACTTCCTCTTTTGGGAAAAAGAAAGATAAGTCTAAGTTGCAATGCTTATTGTGAAATCAAAGGGCATTTTGCTCATGAATGTTTGAAGAAGCAAAGAGATGAAGGTAGCAAGCAAATCAAGTTTACTACTAATGATGAGGATCTAGGTGGTTGTGATTCTCTTTTGATGTGTTGTTCAAGTCCAATATCAAGTGAAGGTGACAAAGATTCATGGTGGATTGATAGGTTCACACATGACTAGTCACAATTGGTCACTTATGATGGAGCCAAGAAAGTGATACACATGGCCAATGGTGGTAAGTGTGTGATTGAAGGCATTGGTTCAAGTCCTCTTTGTCTTTCTACTAATAGGAAAGCAAAACTTGATAGTGTTCTTTACATTCCTCCACTTTAAAAGAATTTGCTAAGTGTTGGTCAAATGATAGAGAAAGGATAAATGGTAAAGTTTGGTGGTGATGCTTGTTTCATTACAAAGGAAGAAATCTTGGCCAACAAAAAAGATGAAATGGAAAAGGAGATTGGTCTCAACTTTCCAAAGTTACCTTTTAGCGTCAATAAGATTGGTGGTTCTTATGCAAAGTCTAACATGCTTCCTTATGCTAGATCTAGGTCAAGACCTAATATGCTTCTTGGAGATGTTCATCTTTGTGCTAAATTGGCTAGTTATGAGGATAATGTTGGTTCTTCAATGGTTCTTCATGGCAAGCATGCAAAAGGTAAGGAAAGAGCTAACTTCGTCAGTAGTGGTGGTGAAGGTTCTTCCTTGGAAAAGGTTGTTGCTAATGATTTCTTTGATCATATGGAAAAAGATGTTGCTAGGAGCATGCGTGAAGGAGGTGGTTCTTCTACAATTTTTTGTGATGAGTCCAAGAAAGTCATTTTTGCAACAAGTGGAGTCACGTCTTCATAAAGAGAGTAGATCAAATGGTTCTATCATGAGACTTGTTGAGGAAGATAGTCACAAGTCAAGAAGAAGAGAAGTATGTGAAGTATTAAAAGTAGGATGTACTTTTGAATGATGTCATTGTGAATGATAGTGAGGAAGAATCATTATCATATGAGTCATTACCTAAAACATTGAATAGAAGTTTTTGTTTGAAAAAAGAGAGTACTTCAATCATCCTTATGTTGAAGGTACTAATTTTTTCATGGCCTAATATTTTTGAGGTTTCTACTTCTTATGATGCAATCATTAAGAAGGAGTCTTATGAAGGAAAGAGCAATGGAAGATTGGTCCTTGGGAAGATCCAAGGCATGTATCTCACATCTCTTCATCAACTCAAAGGATTCTATGATCTATATTAATCACTCATGATCAAGATGGCAAAAGGTTGGTTGGAGAAGACTACATGGAGCAAATTGAGAGGCAATTTCTTCAAGGAAAGGGAGATCTCATTAGCGAGCTTATTGAGGTTTGTTATGGACTCAAGAAAGCTGGATTTATTAGGTTTTATACTCATCTTCACCTACTCTACTTCTTGTTGGATGAAAATTTTGGAATCTATCTTTTGCTTTATGATGGTGGCATTGTTTTCACTAACCTTTGTGAAAGATCGAGATCAATCATTGATGATATCTTGTTGGATCTAGATCATATGTTTGAGAGAGATTATTTCTAGAGGTTCAGGTATGAAGATATTCATATTTTTGATGCTCAAGAGGAATATCAAGAGGTTGGTCTCAAAGGGCTTCAACAACACAAAAGGAAAGGTGGAAATTTGGAGCTGGACAAGAGCATGAAAGGAAGTTCATTTGGCAAAGCTATTTTGGATCTATTTTTGCAAGATTCTTCATACTCAAGTAAGGTCAAAGGAAAAATAAGAAAGTTTTGTTCAAGTTTAATTTACTTGTTCTATCTCATGTTTGAGCTATTTCATGTGAATGTGTGCAAATTGTCAAGATATGGACAAACATGCTACATTGTGTTGCAATATCTTATTGTTGGAGTTGTACTAGCATTCTTGGCTAGTTTTGCTAATGGAAATGAAGCTAATGGAGGTTCATTATGTCACTCATTCATGGCCAAGTCATCAAGTGTTGATGATATCTTGTGGCAAGATGGAGATGGAGGCTCTCATTCATGGAGTTTTATGGTGGAGACATATCAAGAAAGGACCAAATTGGAGGAGACAAGCAAGCAAATGGTCATTACTCACATTTTGTTTGGTTGCTATAATTTTCCAGAGAGTTCAAAGTTTGAATCATGGAGGAATCATCTCATTTACATTATATTTGGTTCTTCATGTTCTAGTCACATCTTGACATGTAAAATTGATGTAAGAAATAGTGAAGCATCCAAAGTGGACACTATTCTCTATATCAATTATGGAAACTACTTTAGAACACTAGAAAGAAGATCTATACTTAGGATGGAGATCAATCTAAAGTTGGATCAAAGTAGTAATGTTAAAACTATGCCAAAACTAGTTGAAGAGGGAGTTTAGTCAAGTTTAGTCAAATTTCAACTAGTTAAGTCAAGTTTAGTCAAATTTCAACTAGTTTTGTCGAGTTTAGTCATATTTTGGTTAATTGTCAATATTAGGCCAATATGCATTTTAGACTTAGAGATAAACTTTATGAAAGTTATTTTAGTCTAATTTCATTTGAATTACCACTTTTGAAAAGTGTCAAAAAGTTAGGAGGTCGAGTTTGGACACATTCAAACTTGAATGTTAGATGCATTGAATCTAGTTATTTTGTTGATAGGGTTTTTGTTATGGAGAGAAACCAAAGATTCATTAATGAGGCATGGACCTGATATAAAAGGATGTAAACTTGTGGGAAGAGATGATCTTCTCTCTCTCTCTCTCTCTCTCTCTCTCTCTCTCTCTCTCTCTCTCTCTCTCTCTCTCTCTCTCTCTCTCTCTCTCTCTCTCTCTCATTTCATGCTTATACATGAGTTCTCTTGGGTTCATCTATCCATTGGTGCACTATCTTGATGATATCTTCAATCTTGTGTGTAGAATGCTCATATTTTGTTATTTTTGGATCCACACGTGGGAAGTACAGTAGGGTATTGTTCTTGTATGGACAACAGCTTCATTTTATCATATATTTGATGTTTGATCAAGTTCTTATTGAGTTTTCATCTCTTTCAATAAGTGGATGTTGATTTTTCTACATTGGCAATGTTGTAGATTGTGTTGACTTTCTAACCAAAGATCAAGGGATGATTTTGGATCTTAAATGATCTGAAATTCTTCACACTCCATTTTCTAATACCATTGTGCTACTTTTTTTGTCAACCTCAATCGTTGGGCCTTTGCCTTGGTATCCTAGTCATCCTTTGTTTTTCCCTCATAAATGTTGTCTTTAAACACTATATTTTACAAGAAATGCTTGAAATCTGTACCAAAAACATGTGTTTCAGCTATTATAGTTTTGATAGTCTTAATCATGCTTTTTTCCACCCTAGTGGATCCAAATTCATTGATTGCTACAATGATTGGATATGGTGAGTTAAGCAAGCAATTTAAAATCTTTGTTCTATCTTCCAATAAGATTCTAATGTTGCAATATGTATGCTTGATCATACTTCAAATGTTCAATCTAGCATGCCAAAGATTGTTGAGATCCAAGAGGAGTCAAGCAAAGACTGAGGAGGAGCGATCTCAAATTCCAAGTGCCTCAAAAAGGTCATTTAGAGAAGGGGCCGAGCCTATAAGGCTCACTTATTATGAGAAGGGAAAACAAAATTCCAGTAATATGCAATTGGTATACGCTCGAATGCTTCTATTTTTGCTTTCTTCACATCTTTGGAAGAGGTCTTTGAATTTCAAAGTTGGTGGATTAAGGCAATGCTAGTTGAGGGTAATCCTTTAATAGATAACAAAGCTTGTTTTATTTGTGATCTTCCATTGGATATGAAGTCAAGGGAAAGTAAATGGTTTCATGATGTATATACTCTCAGATTTTATGAGAGTAAGAATGATTTGGTCAATAAGCAAGCAAGAACCTATTAAAAATGTTGTACCTTATTTCTCTTTAGATAGACAAAATTAATGTAATATGAAGGATTATCGTTCCCACAGAGATGGTAAATGAATGAATATTGGAGATTATTAGACTTTGCATGGTTTCGAGTGTTGAAATTCTAGTTATCGACAAATATTTGAACAATAGGAAGCCAGTACTACCTTAATATCGAGTATAGAATCCAAAATTTAACATAGCACAGAGTTTCGGAAGAACTCTTAATGAACTATCAGGATCCACAGTGTGAAAAATGTCAACTAGTTAAATCTAGTGGAGTATTTGAGGGTGCCATCAATTCTCGAAGGAGTTGAAGTGGTTTCTATCTCAAATCAAGCATTTTCAAGTGTAAGAAGTGGATCTTTGTGATCCTAAACTCATTCGAGAAGCCTCTATAATATGGTTAGAAATTTTTAAATATGTTGTAGTGAAGTATGTTCAACCACCTCAGCCAAATCTCCTTCATCACCAATAACACCATTGGCAGGTGGTTGATGCTCCTTACATAATGGCAATACCATATTTAGAGGGGCCCAACTGTTGGGGTATTCCCAACGAATTGTTAATAAATAAATTCGACCAATAAAATGTGTTGTGAGGGCATGACATCCTAAGCGTATAAGCCCATGGCCCAATGAGCACGCAAGCTTAAGTGTAAATAAAATAAATTAGACTTGGGCCTTTGAATTAAAATAAAACTAGAGGCCCAAGGTCATTTTTAAACTTAGAAGATTACTTTTTAAAGTTGGGTCCAAATTGGGACTCACATGAATCTTGTGAATTTCAATGTACTTTTTGTGGACCCTCAAGTTGGGTCCAAGATGAATGGATAGGATCAATGTGAATATTAGCCAATAGGATTTTGGGGCAAGGGCCTTTCCCATTTTATAAAAAAGGCACCATTTGTACACTATTTGGATGCTTAATAGAGAGGAGGAGACTCTATCATTTTGAGAGCTCAAGCATCCTCATTTGCTAATCACTCTTGCTTATGCTCTTGTTGTGATTGCTTGTTATTTCCATTTCCCATGCTTTTTGGTTTATGCTAGTTAAGGTTTTTTCCATAAGCAATGACATTGAGCATTTGAGCTAACCTCCATCTCATCTCTCTCTCTCTCTCACTCACTCTCTTCTCCTTCTCCTTCTTCTTCTATTCTATCCTCTCTTTTCACCCCAAAGTCATGATGAAGTTAGTTTAGGAAGAGTAGAGCTAGAGTGAGTAGTGTTAGTGGAGGTAGAGTTAGATACAAAGTAGGAAACTAACTAAAATTAGCATCTATGCATAGTAATCTGCTGCCATTGATTCCGCTGGGTCAATTTCTGGATTCCAAGACTGTAGTGGGCTAGAACCATATTAGTTTTTTGTACTCCAGTGCTAACATGCATTTCAGATCCTTCATCAATTTCAGATTGTTATTGATAGTAGAGTGTCATCTACATAAAGAGTGTTGATGAAGAAATCCGATACAAACTTGAAGTGAATATTCGAGTCTGCCGAGTTTGGATAGAAACCATTCTCATTTAGAAATATAAATTTTGTGTCCTCTTCTGCTTTGCACTGGTCAACATCAGTGGTTGACTTTGCCTCTAAAATAGTATTGAGTTCTTGCACAAAGTAACAGGCTAGATCATCCATAAATATGGATGGAGGCTGTCTAGACGATTCAATCTTATGAGTTGAAATTCGATCCTCTGATGTGATTCGATCCATTGAGATTCTGACTCATTTTACGAGTTAGTATCGATTTTTGACCGTTCAACACTTGAATCAGAATTATGTTGTTCGATACTTGGGTCAAAATTTGCTGTAGTTTTCTCTTTGTGGTCAAAAAATTGGTCTTCCAAAAAGATGACATCTATGCTCGTGAATGCTTTCTGAGTGTCTAGGTTGTAGAGCTTGTATGCCTTGTGATATGGAAAGTAGCCAATAAAAATCGATCTACTGTTGTTCAATCCTTGGATCGGATTTTGACTATTCGATACTTGGGTCAGATTTTTCTGTAGATCAGCAGAAATCTGATTGAAAGCTTTGCATCCAAACTCTCTGATATTTTTGAGTGATGGCTTTAATCATGTCCACACTTGATAAGGTGTCTTGCCATTTAGGGCCATTGTAATGGATCGGTTTTGTAGATAGTTTTGGATCTATTTTTGCAGGTTATTGAAGACTCAAGTAAGGTCAAAGGAGTAACAAGAAAGTGTTGTTCAAGTTTACTTTACTTGTTCAATCTCATGTTTTAGCAATTTCATGTGGATGTGTGTAAATTGTCAAAATATGGTAAAACTAGCTACATTGGTGAGCATCATTTTGATGTTGGAGTTGTATTAGCATTCTTGGCTAGTTTTGCTGATGTAAATGAGGCTATTGGAGGTTCATTATGTCACTCATTCATGGTCAAGTCATCAAGGGTTGATGGCATCTTGTGGCAAGATGGAGATGGAGGCTCATTCATGGAGTTTTATGGTGGATACATGGCAAGAAAGAACAAAGATTTAGGATACAAGCAAGCAATGGTTGTTTACTCACATTTATTGTTTGGTTGTTGCAATCATCCTACAAAGCTCAAAGTTTATAGCATGGAGGAATTATTTCATTACATTCTATTTGGTTCTTCATGTTCTATTCTTGACATGTAAAATTGATGTAAGAAACTTTGGTTCATCTACCCCTTCGTGCACTATATTGGTGATATCTTGTAATTTTGTGTGTAGAATGCTCAATTTATGTTATATTCGGATCCACATGGGTGAAATACAATAGCTTACTATTCTTGTACGGACAACAACTTCATTTCATGTTTTGATTGATGTTTGTTCAAGATCTATTAGAGGTTTCACCTCATTTATAGAGTAGATGTTGATTTTTCTACATTGGCAATATTGGCGATTTGTTTTCTTTCTAACCAAAGATCAAAGGGATGATTTTGGATCGTAATGATTTGAGATTATTCACAATCAACACTTGAGATGAAAACTTGAGCAGCCTTCTTCATGCCGCACATAATTTATGGATGAATGGGATAGGTGGTGGTAGAGGGTCACCATATCCAATATAACTATGATTAGCACTATTAACTTAAGAAAGAAAATTTGGTACTACCCCCGACCCAAGGGTAGTCGGATTTACATCAAAATAAATAATTGAAAACCCAAATGATTGACAAGCTTGGAACACAATCAATATTAGAAATAACTAGTACCCTCCAACACTTCATACCTATAGTAGCGATGATTCATCTACCGCTAAATAATATAGCATAAAAAAGTGAGCTTATTCTAATTGCATGGAGAGAGAGAGAGAGAGAGAGAGAGAGAGAGAGAGAGAGAGAGAGAGAGAGAGAGAGAGAGAGAGAGAGAGAGAGAGAGAGAGAAGAGAGAGAGAGAGAGAGAGAGAGAGAGAGAGAGAGAGAGAGAGAGAGATTTGAACTATACAAATATGCGATTTTGTCAAAGCCTAGAGAAATTTAAGCTTTCTCTTTAGATGTCGATCAAAATGCTAGCAATCTTCCAAGGAATAAGCTTGGACAACCCATGTGACTAAGATCTCCAAACTAGTACAGCTCCCCTACAAGATGATTGAATTTTTTTACCTTGGTAGGTAATTACGTTATCTGAAGTATTCATGAATTAAACACCCTCACTAACATGTGGCAACATCTTAGAGACTTAGAACCATAATGGGCAAGCCCCCCTCTTGCTACGTATATGGAAACCTTTGTACAATTGACACATAGGACGTATCCAAATCATATGCAAAACCTAAGAAGGGGCACATATGGTACATATACGTACTACTATACTAAGATTTGCAAAGGTAGTTAAAACTTGGTGTTATGTTTTGGACTGCTACCTTTTATTTTTTTTACTTTCATATTCACGTTGTTCTTTTATGTAAATGTATGAAAATATGGATGCCAAAAACTACATACAATGAACTTGGGACAAAAGAATGAGACCCCAATCAAGTAGGATGGTCCATACTTCACCCATCAAATGTAAGTTTATATTTTCATTAGTAAAAGATAGGAAAACCCATCGGAGGACAAAAGAATAAATGTAGAAAGTGTAAAGGCCATAAGGTGAATTGAGATACCGTACATCAACTATAACAAAGCAAAAATATCATAACATAGCTATTGAAAGCCTACCGCTTGATGTAAGTCATTAGCGAAGATAGTTGTAAGTATAGGTAGTGTAGGAAGTTGTGAAGTGCCGTTCCTGCAACTACGGCACGTTAAAGTATGGCAAATGCTTGAATGCGTTGTAATGTGGTAGAAACTCATTGACGATAATAGGACGTAATGATAAATAAAGGTGATACACCAAGTAATTGGAGTTTGGCTGCAAATCGTGCACAAGTTGATATAAAATCATCTAATTTTTTATTCTCCAAAGCAAAAGGAATAAAGTATTGTGCAAGGAGTAAGATTAAGAAAGAAAACTACATTACTCTTACCACTCAATGCTACATTACTCTGCCACTCAATGAGCTTGTCACGTGGATACTTTCCCTGCTCTTGATTAGTCGAATATCTTGTGGGGGGGAAGGCCCTGCCTGAGGGCCTTCCTTGCGGGAGCCCGAGGGCAGGCCTCGACCAGCAAGGAAGGCCCGAGGGCTTCGGGCCTTCCCCTACGTAATGCCATTGTGCGAAGGTTTTTTTTTTTTCGTTTTTTGGCCGTACGGTACGGCCGTACTCGTGGACCAATTTTTTTTTTTTTTTTTTTTTTTTCGTTTTTTGACCGTACGGTACGGCAGTACGCGTGGACCAGTTTTTTTTTTCGATTTTTTGGCCGTTTTTTTTTTTTACATTTGTGGTGGAATGTGGATGTGGACAGCCAATGACGGGCTGCACATTCCACCGAAGAGAGGAGAGAGAACGTGCATTCCACTGGAGAGAGAAGAGAGAACGTGCATTCTACCTGAGAGAAGAGAGAGAAAGTGGATTTTCCACTTGAGAGAGGAGAGAGAATGACAGATTCCTAGGAGAGAGAAAATTGGATGTACATTATGCTCTTGGAGGTGGTCCTAAAATATGGAGGTAGTCCCAAAATATACTGGACACCTGAGCACAAGGCATTTCGTGATTATGAATCATCCACCGAGAGAGAGATAGTGGGAGAGAGAGAGATGGCCGAATTAAGAACAGCAGGGGTGGTAGATGCACATCGCTCGTCCTCGTACCTACTCTTCCATCATGCTTGGAAGCTGCTCCTGCGTTGCCACGAACGGACGCCTGCATTTGTGCAAGGTGTTTTTGTGCAAGGTCGTAGCAGGTGGCATCAGAGGCGGTTCTCGCACCTCAAAATTACCAGTAAGTTTTGGTGTTTCATGTATCTATCAAGCCATAGATAGCCAGCCTAAACAATTTTCTTCTAGAGGGCGAAGTTAGAGTACCGTTTCCTCAAATCATGAGTATTATATACAAGCTCAGAATAGAACCTTTAATGCCTCAGATCATAGTTTCAAGATTCAAGAGGATTGGAATGGGTATGTATGCTTCAGGTGAACTCGTTGTCACGCTTAGAAGCAAACTAAATTTTGAGAAAGTTGTGTATAAAAAACGTATTGAGGAGTAGCGTGTTCTCTCTGACGAAGTAATTGGTCCCAAGAAATGAAAAGGTCTATCGTGGCACATAAATTGGTGATCATAAAGTATGTAGCATTGATACGATGGGGATAGCACACAGAAACTCATTTCTCTACGCGAAGTTCAAATGCTCTTACTTCTATACAAGGTCTACATATAATGGAATTGACATCGGTTAGCCGGTTCTGCCAAGTAGGGCTCGCGGTGTCCTGGTCCTTATCGGGTAGAATGTCATCTGTCCGGGTTCCTTCCATTGTGTAATGGATAGTTGGGCTTTTCTCACATGATCGTTCTGAAACAAAATCTGCATTTGAAAAACATCAACTTTTCAAAACAGAAGTGGCTTCTGGCAGGAGTGTTGCCCATTCTGCTTTTTAAGCAGTTTAAAGAACAAGCAAAAAAAGCCCCAACTAACCATTACGTGCATGGGAATGTGTTTCTAGGACTTGGGAGCATGGTTGGGAATGCATTTCCCGATCGCATAGTTCCTTTATAGACCTAAGAACCAGAAAAATAAAGGAGGAAACAAAAAAGTCTAGAGGTAATTTACATATTTGTTGCTCATATAATATTGCCCCTACATAAATACAATACGTATCGAATCGTGTATGTAATGTATAATTTCAAAATACAAATTTCCATAATTTTATGTTCTTAAGTCGAAAAGAAGTTTTGTTTTTGTTTTCTTTTTTTTTTGGGGGGGGGGGGGGTTTCTTTCTTTCTTCCTCACCTTCGGTTATGGAAAAAACAAGTGGTTTTTTTTTGTAGTGTATGAGGAAGTAATGAACCTCTATATAGTGTGTAATGTAGATTGTATTCAACCACATGCTATCTATAAATCAGAGGCAGAACTTAGTTACTTAGAATTAGGTTTCTAGAAGATAAATATTAGGAAATCTAAAGGAGTGCACTATGCAAAGATTGTTGTTAACAATTGGAATCAGCCTAGTTTTGTTAAAAATCATGATTCAAAACATAGGATTGGTTCTAATGAAAAATGCAAAGAAATCAAAGAAAACTCTCAAGATGAGCAAGGTTGGTTTAAGTGTGCACTAGTGACTGTAAAGAATGTTGCAGAGAATGAAGTGGACGATAAGCCAAAATAGGGCTCGAAAGTTTTGAAAAGTGGATTCCCCCTTTTGAAATAGTCCATTTTGAAATGTTTGAAGTGGTTGAA
Organism: Diphasiastrum complanatum; assembly: GCA_029204225.1. NCBI lineage: Eukaryota > Viridiplantae > Streptophyta > Lycopodiopsida > Lycopodiales > Lycopodiaceae > Diphasiastrum > Diphasiastrum complanatum. The sequence continues at coordinate 62,066,306 of CM055101.1, forward strand.
TTGGGAAACATTGCACTATGATGACGCAACGTTCTTGTTCATGTTTCCCATTTCTCAAGGAGGTTTCGTTTTCTTCATCATCACAATCATCATCAGAGCTTCAGGTTCGGAGGTAATCTGAGGCTGAGAAACATGAATCTGCTGGGCTGTCTGACATCGTTCCTGTTGTTGTAGAAAACATCTCTCGTATCTTGAGTGCAACGCATCGGGATAGGCTATGAGTGATCGTAGTGTGATGGCCGATGTCGCGAAACAGGCAATGGTATCGCCCTCTTATCTGGGCACGTAAAGATAAAGTGCTCCTCCAACTCCACCTCATGGAACATAACTGGCAATCCGCTCCTCTGTCGGGATACTATGGAACCTCCTAGTCTCAATAGCCAACTGATGTGATGATATGCGGAGCTGTCCCAATGTAAATATGAGGCTGTGTGATAATCCCGAGTGCAAATAGTGTGGCAAAACTAGGAACCCTACTATGTCTAGCTCAATCAACTGAGTCTCGTAATAGTCGGGCTTAACCCCAAGCTGTCGCCTCCAAGTACAATTGAGATATGCCCGATATAGGAAGCGTCTGATATTTTTGATGAGTACCTGAGGGGATCTCTGTAAAGGGAGATGCCAAATGACTCAAGGAGGAAGTGGATGC